>CANXME010002116.1:0-457803 GCA_948144175.1 Closterium sp. NIES-65
TTTGCACACGCTATGCCCTTGATCTTTTATTTTGCACACGCTATGCCCTTGTTCTTTTTATTTCGCAAACGCTAGGCCCTTGTTCTTGCAATTTTGCACATGCTATACCCTTGTTCTTTTTATTTTGCACACGCTAGGCCCTTGTTCTTGCTATTTTGCGAACGCTAGGCCCTTGTTCTTGATTTTTTGCACACGCTAGGCCCTTGCTCTAACTATTTTGCACTCGCTAGGCCCTTGTTCTTGCAAATTTGCATACGCTAGGCCCTTGTTCTTGCAATTTTGCACAGGCTAGGCCCTTGTTCTTTTTATTTTGCACACGCTAGGCCCTTGTTCTTTTTATTTCGCACACGCTAGACCCTTGTACTTGCTATTTTGCACACGCTATGCCCTTTTTCTTTTTATTTTGCACACGCTAGGCCCTTGTTCTTGCAATTTTACACATGCTAGACCCTTGTTCGTTTTATTTTGCACACGCTATGTCCTTGTTCTTGCTATTTCGCGAACGCTAGGCCCTTGTTCTTGATTTTTTGCACACAATAGGCCCTTGCTCTTGCTATTTTGCACTCGCTAGGCCCTTATTCTTGCAATTTTGCTCACGCTATGCCCTTGTTCTTGCAATTTTGCACACGCTAGGCCCTTGTTCTTTTTTTTTTGCACACGCTAGGCCCTTGTTCTTTTTATTTTGCACACACTAGGCCCTTGTTCTTGCTATTTTGCGCACGCTATGCCCTTGTTCTTTTTAAATTGCACACGCTTGGCCCTTGTTCTTGCAATTTTGCACATGCGAGACCCTTGTTCTTTTTATTTTGCACACGCTAGGTCCTTGCTCTTGCTATTTCGCGAACGCTAGGCCCTTGTTCTTGATTTTTTGCACACGCTAGGCCCTTGCTCTTGCTATTTTGCACTCGCTAGGCCCTTGTTGCTGCAATTTTGCACACACTAGGCCCTTGTTCTTGCAATTTTGCACACGCTAGGCCCTTGTTCTTTTTATTTTGCACACGCTAGACCCTTGTTCTTCATATTTTGCACACGCTATGCCCTTGTTCTTTTTATTTTGCACACGCTATGCCCTTGTTCTTTTGATTTTGCACACGCTAGGCCCTTGTTCTTGCAATTTTGCACATGCTAGACCCTTGATCTTTTTATTTTGAACACGCTAGGCCCTTGTTCTTGCTATTTCGCGAATGCTAGGCCCTTGTTCTTGAATTTTTGCACACGCTAGGCCCTTGCTCTTGCTATTTTGCACTCGCTAGGCCCTTGTTCTTGCAATTTTGCACTCGCTAGGCCCTTGTTCTTGCAATTTTGCACACGCTAGGCCCTTGTTCTTTTTATTTTGCACACGCTAGGCCCTTGTTCTTTTTATTTTGCACACGCTAGGCCCTTGTTCTTGGTATTTTGCACACGCTATGCCCTTGTTCTTTTTATTTTGCACTTGCTGGGCCCTTGTTCTTTTTATTTTGCACACGCTAGGCCCTTGATCTTTTTATTTTCCACACGCTAGGCCCTTGTTCTTGCAATTTTGCACACGCTGGGCCCTTGTTCTTTTTATTTTGTACACGCTAGGACCTTGTTCTTTTTATTTTGCACACGCTAGGCCCTTGTTCTTGCTATTTTGCACACGCTAGGCCCTTGTTCTTTTTATTTTGCACTTGCTGGGCCCTTGTTCTTTTTATTTTGCACACGCTAGGCCCTTGTTCTTTTTATTTTGCACAGGCTAGCCCATTATTCTTGCAATTTTGCACATGCTAGGCCCTTGTTCTTTTTATTTTGCACACGCTAGGCCCTTGCTCTTGCTATTTCGCGAACGCTAGTCCCTTGTTGTTCTTATTTTGCACACGCTATGCCCTTGATCTTTTTATTTTGCACACGCTATGCCGTTGTTCTTTTTATTTCGCACACGCTAGGCCCTTGTTCTTGCTATTTTGCACACGCTAGGCCCTTGATCTTTTTATTTTGCACACGCTGGGCCCTTGTTCTTTTTATTTTGCACACGCTAGGCCCTTGTTCTTGCTATTTTGCACACGCTAGGCCCTTGTTCTTTTTATTTTGCACACGCTGGGCCCTTGTTCTTTTTATTTTGCACACGCTAGGCCCTTGTTCTTTTTATTTTGCACACCGTAGGCCCTTGCTCTGGCTATTTCGCGAACGCTAGGCCCTTGTTCTTTTTATTTTGAACACGCTATGCCCTTGATCTTTTTATTTTGCACACGCTAGGCGTTTGTTCTTGCAATTTTGCACATGCTAGACCTTTGTTCTTTTTATTTTGCACATGCTAGGCCCTTGTTGTTGCAATTTTGCACACGCTAGGCCCTTGTTCTTGCAATTTTGCACACGCTGGGCCCTTGTTCTTTTTATTTTGTACACGTTAGGGCCTTGTTTTTTTTATTTTGCACACGCTAGGCCCTTGTTCTTGCTATTTTGCACACGCTAGGCCCTTGATCTTTTTATTTTGCACACGCTGGGCCCTTGTTCTTTTTATTTTGCACACGCAAGGCCCTTGTTCTTTTTATTTTGCACACGCTAGGCCCTTGTTCTTGCAATTTTGTACATGCTAGACCTTTGCTCTTATTATTTTGCACACGCTAGGCCCTTGTTCTTTTTATTTTGCACACGCTAGGCCCTTGTTCTTGCAAATTTGCACATGCTAGACCTTTGTTCTTTGTTCTTTGCACATGCTAGGCCCTTGTTCTTGCTATTTCGCGAACGCTAGGCCCTTGTTCTTGATTTTTTGCACACGCTAGGCCCTTGCTCTTGCTATTTTGCACTCGCTAGTCCCTTGTTCTTGCAATTTTGCACACGCTAGGCCCTTGTTCTTGCAATTTTGCACACGCTGTGCCCTTGTTCTTTTTATTTTGCACACGCTAGGACCTTGTTCTTTTTATTTTGCACACGCTAGGCCCTTGTTCTTGCTATTTTGCACACGCTAGGCCCTTGTTCTTTTTATTTTGCACACGCTGGGCCCTTGTTCTTTTTATTTTGCACACGCTAGGCCCTCGTTCTTTTTAATTTGCACACGCTAGGCCCTTATTCTTGCAATTTTGCACATGCTAGGCCCTTGTTCTTTTTATTTTGCACACGCTAGGCCCTTGCTCTTGCTATTTCGCGAATGCTAGGCCCTTGTTCTTTTTATTTTGCACACGTTATGCCCTTGATCTTTTTATTTTGCACACGCTATGCCCTTGTTCTTTTTATTTTGGCTTTTGTTCTTGCAATTTTGCACATGCTAGACCTTTGTTCTTTTTATTTTGCACATGCTAGCCCCTTGTTCTTGCAATTTTGCACACGCTAGGCCCTTGTTCTTGCAATTTTACACACGCTGGGCCCTTGTTCTTTTTATTTTGTACACGCTAGGACCTTGTTCTTTTTATTTTGCACACGCTAGGCCCTTGTTCTTGCTATTTTGCACACGCTAGGCCCTTGATCTTTTTATTTTGCACACGCTGGGCCCTTGTTCTCTTTATTTTGCACATGCTAGGCCCTTGTTCTTGCTATTTTGCACACGCTAGGCCCTTGTTCTTTTTATTTTGCACACGCTGGGCCCTTGTTCTTTTTATTTTGCACACCCTACGCCCTTGTTCTTTTTATTTTGCACACGCTTGGCCCTTGTTCTTGCAATTTTGCACATGCTAGGCCCTTGTTCTTTTTAATTTGCAACGCTAGGCCCTTGCTCTTGCTATTTCGCGAACGCTAGGCCCTTGTTCTTTTTATTTTGCACACGCTTTGCCCTTGATCTTTTTATTTTGCAAACGCAATGCCCTTGTTCTTTTTATTTTGCACACGCTAGGCTTTTGTTCTAGCAATTTTGCACATGCTAGACCTTTGTTCTTTTTATTTTGCACATGCTAGGCCCTCGTTCTTGCAATTTTGCACACGCTAGGCCCTTGTTCTTGCAATTTTGCACACGCTGGGCCCTTGTTCTTTTTATTTTGTACACGCTAGGACCTTGTTCTTTTTATTTTGCACACGCTAGGCCCTTGTTCTTGCTATTTTGCACACGCTAGGCCCTTGATCTTTATATTTTGCACACGCTGGGCCCTTGTTCTTTTTATTTTGCACACGCTAGGCCCTTTTTTTTTTTTTTTGCACACGCTAGGCCCTTGTTCTTGCAATTTTGCACATGCTAGACCTCTGCTCTTATTATTTTGCACACGCTAGGCCCTTGTTCTTGCTATTTCGCGAACGCTAGGCCCTTGTTCTTGATTTTTTGCACACGCTAGGCCCTTGCTCCTGCTAATTTGCACACGCTAGGCCCTTGTTCTTGCAATTTTGCACACGCTAGGCCCTTGTTCTTGCAATTTTGCACACGCTGGGCCCTTGTTCTTTTTATTTTGCATACGCTATGACCTTGTTTTTTTTATTTTGCACACGCTAGGCCCTTGTTCTTGCTATTTGGGACACGCTAGGCCCTTGTTTTTTTTATTTTGCACACGCTGGGCCCTTGTTCTTTTTATTTTGCACACGCTAGGCCCTTGTTCTTTTTATTTTGCACATGCTAGGCCCTTGTTCTTGCAATTTTGTACATGCTAGGCCCTTGTTCTTTTTATTTTGCACACGCTAGGCCCTTGCTCTTGCTATTTCGCAAGCGCTAGGCCCTTGTTCTTTTTATTTTGCACACGCTATGCCCTTGATCTTTTTATTTTCCACACGCTAGGCCCTTGTTCTTGCAATTTTGCACACGCTGGGCCCTTGTTCTTTTTATTTTGTACACGCTAGGACCTTGTTCTTTTTATTTTGCACACGCTAGGCCCTTGTTCTTGCTATTTTGCACACGCTAGGCCCTTCTTCTTTTTATTTTGCACATGCTGGGCCCTTGTTCTTTTTATTTTGCACACGCTAGGCCCTTGTTCTTTTTATTTTGCACAGGCTAGCCCATTTTTCTTGCAATTTTGCACATGCTAGGCCCTTGTTCTTTTTATTTTGCACACGCTAGGCCCTTGCTCTTGCTATTTCGCGAACGCTAGTCCCTTGTTGTTCTTATTTTGCACACGCTATGCCCTTGATCTTTTTATTTTGCACACGCTATGCCCTTGTTCTTTTTATTTTGCACACGCTAGGCCCTTGTTCTTGCTATTTTGCGAACGCTAGGTCCTTGCTCTTGCTATTTCGCGAACGCTAGGCCCTTGTTCTTGATTTTTTGCACACGCTAGGCCCTTGCTCTTGCTATTTTGCACTCGCTAGGCCCTTGTTGCTGCAATTTTGCACACACCGGGCCCTTGTTCTTGCAATTTTGCACACGCTAGGCCCTTGTTCTTTTTATTTTGCACACACTAGACCCTTGTTCTTCATATTTTGCACACGCTATGCCCTTGTTCTTTTTATTTTGCACACGCTATGCCCTTGTTCTTTTGATTTTGCACACGCTAGGCCCTTGTTCTTGCAATTTTGCACATGCTAGACCCTTGATCTTTTTATTTTGAACATGCTAGGCCCTTGTTCTTGCTATTTCGCGAATGCTAGGCCCTTGTTCTTGAATTTTTGCACACGCTAGGCCCTTGCTCTTGCTATTTGCACTCGCTAGGCCCTTGTTCTTGCAATTTTGCACTCGCTAGGCCCTTGTTCTTGCAATTTTGCACACGCTAGGCCCTTGTTCTTTTTATTTTGCACAAGCTAGGCCCTTGTTCTTTTTATTTTGCACACGCTAGGCCCTTGTTCTTGGTATTTTGCACACGCTATGCCCTTGTTCTTTTTATTTTGCACACGCTAGGCCTTTGTTCTTGCAGTTTTGCACATGCTAGACCCTTGTTCTTTTTATTTTGCACACGCTAGGCCCTTGTTCTAGCTATTTCGCGAATGCTAGGCCCTTGTTCTTGATTTTTTGCACACGCTTGACCCTTGCTCTTGCTATTTTGCACTCGCTAGGCCCTTGTTCTTGCAATTTTGCACACGTTAGGCCCTTGTTCTTGCAAATTTGCACACGCTAGGCCATTGTTCTTTTTATTTTACACACACTAGGCCCTTGTTCTTTTGATTTTGCACACGCTATCCCTTGTTCTTTTTATTTTCCACACGCTATGCCCTTGTTCTTTTTATTTCGCACACGCTAGGCCCTTGTTCTTGCAATTTTGCACACGCTGGGCCCTTGTTCTTTTTATTTTGGTACACGCTATGACCTTGTTCTTTTTTTTTTGCACACGCTAGGCCCTTGTTTTTGCTATTTTGCACACGCTAGGCCCTTGTTCTTTTTATTTTGCACACGCTAGGCCCTTGTTCTTTTTATTTTGCACACGCTAGGCCCTTGTTCTTGCAATTTTGCACATGCTAGGCCCTTGTTCTTTTTATTTTGCACACGCTAGGCCCTTGCTCTTGCTATTTCGCGAACGCTAGGCCCTTGTTCTTTTTATTTTGCACACGCTAGGCTCTTGCTCTTGCTATTTCGCGAACGCTAGGCCCTTGTTCTTTTTATATTGCACACGCTATGCCCTTGATCTTTTTATTTTGCACACGCTATGCCCTTGTTCTTTTTATTTCGCACACGCTAGGCCCTTGTTCTTGCAATTTTGCACATGCTAGACCCTTGTTCTTTTTATTTTGCACACGCTAGGCCCTTGTTCTTGCTATTTTGCGAACGCTAGGCCCTTGTTCTTGTTTTTTTGCACACCCTAGGCCCTTGCTCTTGCTATTTTGCACTCACTAGGCCCTTGTTCTTGCAATTTTGCATACGCTAGGCCCTTGTTCTTGCAATTTTGCACAGGCTAGGCCCTTGTTCTTTTTATTTTGCACACGCTAGGCCCTTGTTCTTTTTATTTTGCACACGCTAGACCCTTGTACTTGCTTTTTTGCACACGCTATGCCCTTGTTCTTTTTATTTTGCACACGCTAGGCCCTTATTCTTGCAATTTTACACATGCTAGACCCTTGTTCTTTTTATTTTGCACACGCTATGTCCTTGTTCTTGCTATTTCGCGAACGCTAGGCCCTTGTTCTTGATTTTTTGCACACGATAGGCCCTTGCTCTTGCTGTTTTGCACTCGCTAGGCCCTTGTTCTTGCAATTTTGCTCACACTATGCCCTTGTTCTTGCAATTTTGCACACGCTAGGCCCTTGTTCTTTTTATTTTGCACACGCTAGGCCCTTGTTCTTTTTATTTTGCACACACTAGGCCCTTGTTCTTGCTATTTTGCACACGCTATGCCCTTGTTCTTTTTAGATTGCACACGCTTGGCCCTTATTCTTGCAATTTTGCACATGCTAGACCCTTGTTCTTTTTATTTTGCACACGCTAGGTCCTTGCTCTTGCTATTTCGCGAACGCTAGGCCCTTGTTCTTGATTTTTTGCACACGCTAGGCCCTTGCTCTTGCTATTTTGCACTCGCTAGGCCCTTGTTCTCGCAATTTTGCACACGCTAAGCCCTTGTTCTTGCTATTTTGCACACGCTAGGCCCTTGTTCTTTTTATTTTGCACACGCTGGGCCCTTGTTCTTTTTATTTTGCACACGCTAGGCCCTTGTTCTTTTTATTTTGCACACGCTAGGCCCTTGTTCTTGCAATTTTGAACATGCTAGGCCCTTGTTCTTTTTATTTTGCACACGCTAGGCCCTTGCTCTTGCTATTTCGCGAACGCTAGGCCCTTGTTCTTTTTATTTTGCACACGCTATGCCCTTGATCTTTTTATTTTGCACACGCTATGCCCTTGTTCTTTATATTTCGCACACGCTAGGCCCTTGTTCTTGCAATTTTGCACATGCTATACCCTTGTTCTTTTTATTTTGCACACGCTAGGCCCTTGTTCTTGCTATTTTGCGAACGCTAGGCCCTTGTTCTTGATTTTTTGCACACGCTAGGCCCTTGCTCTAACTATTTTGCACTCGCTAGGCCCTTGTTCTTGCAAATTTGCATACGCTAGGCCCTTGTTCTTGCAATTTTGCACAGGCTAGGCCCTTGTTCTTTTTATTTTGCACACGCTAGGCCCTTGTTCTTTTTATTTTGCACACGCTAGACCCTTGTACTTGCTATTTTGCACACGCTATGCCCTTTTTCTTTTTATTTTGCACACGCTAGGCCCTTGTTCTTGCAATTTTACACATGCTAGACCCTTGTTCGTTTTATTTTGCACACGCTATGTCCTTGTTCTTGCTATTTCGCGAACGCTAGGCCCTTGTTCTTGATTTTTTGCACACGATAGGCCCTTGCTCTTGCTATTTTGCACTCGCTAGGCCCTTATTCTTGCAATTTTGCTCACGCTATGCCCTTGTTCTTGCAATTTTGCACACGCTAGGCCCTTGTTCTTTTTTTTTTGCACACGCTAGGCCCTTGTTCTTTTTATTTTGCACACACTAGGCCCTTGTTCTTGCTATTTTGCGCACGCTATGCCCTTGTTCTTTTTAAATTGCACACGCTTGGCCCTTGTTCTTGCAATTTTGCACATGCGAGACCCTTGTTCTTTTTATTTTGCACACGCTAGGTCCTTGCTCTTGCTATTTCGCGAACGCTAGGCCCTTGTTCTTGATTTTTTGCACACGCTAGGCCCTTGCTCTTGCTATTTTGCACTCGCTAGGCCCTTGTTGCTGCAATTTTGCACACACTGGGCCCTTGTTCTTGCAATTTTGCACACGCTAGGCCCTTGTTCTTTTTATTTTGCACACGCTAGACCCTTGTTCTTCATATTTTGCACACGCTATGCCCTTGTTCTTTTTATTTTGCACACGCTATGCCCTTGTTCTTTTGATTTTGCACACGCTAGGCCCTTGTTCTTGCAATTTTGCACATGCTAGACCCTTGATCTTTTTATTTTGAACACGCTAGGCCCTTGTTCTTGCTATTTCGCGAATGCTAGGCCCTTGTTCTTGAATTTTTGCACACGCTAGGCCCTTGCTCTTGCTATTTTGCACTCGCTAGGCCCTTGTTCTTGCAATTTTGCACTCGCTAGGCCCTTGTTCTTGCAATTTTGCACACGCTAGGCCCTTGTTCTTTTTATTTTGCACACGCTAGGCCCTTGTTCTTTTTATTTTGCACACGCTAGGCCCTTGTTCTTGGTATTTTGCACACGCTATGCCCTTGTTCTTTTTAGATTGCACACGCTAGGCACTTGTTCTTGCAGTTTTGCACATGCTAGACCCTTGTTCTTTTTCTTTTGCACACGCTAGGCCCTTGTTCTAGCTATTTCGCGAACGCTAGGCCCTTGTTCTTGATTTTTTGCACACGCTAGGCCCTTGCTCTTGCTATTTTGCACTCGCTAGGCCCTTGTTCTCGCAATTTTGCACACGCTAGGCCCTTGTTCTTGCTATTTTGCACACGCTAGGCCCTTCTTCTTTTTATTTTGCACACGCTGGGCCCTTGTTCTTTTTATTTTGCACACGCTAGGCCTTTGTTCTTTTTATTTTGCACACGCTAGGCCCTTGTTCTTGCAATTTTGAACATGCTAGGCCCTTGTTCTTTTTATTTTGCACACGCTAGGCCCTTGCTCTTGCTATTTCGCGAACGCTAGGCCCTTGTTCTTTTTATTTTGCACACGCTATGCCCTTGATCTTTTCATTTTGCACACGCTATGCCCTTGTTCTTTTTATTTCGCACACGCTAGGCCCTTGTTCTTGCAATTTTGCACATGCTAGACCCTTGTTCTTTTTATTTTGCACACGCTAGGCCCTTGTTCTTGCTATTTTGCGAACGCTAGGCCATTGTTCTTGATTTTTTGCACACGCTAGGCCCTTGCTCTTGCTATTTTGCACTCGCTAGGCCCTTGTTCTTGCAAATTTGCATACGCTAGGCCCTTGTTCTTGCAATTTTGCACACGCTAGGCCCTTGTTCTTTTTATTTTGCACACGCTAGGCCCTTGTTCTTTTTATTTTGCACACGCTAGACCCTTGTACTTGCTATTTTGCACACGCTATGCCCTTGTTCTTTTTATTTTGCACACGCTAGGCCCTTGTTCTTGCAATTTTACACATGCTAGACCCTTGTTCGTTTTATTTTGCACACGCTATGTCCTTGTTCTTGCTATTTCGCGAACGCTAGGCCCTTGTTCTTGATTTTTTGCACACGATAGGCCCTTGCTCTTGCTATTTTGCACTCGCTAGGCCCTTGTTCTTGCAATTTTGATCACGCTATGCCCTTGTTCTTGCAATTTTGCACACGCTAGGCCCTTGTTCTTTTTATTTTGCACACGCTAGGCCCTTGTTCTTTTTATTTTGCACACACTAGGCCCTTGTTCTTGCAATTTTGCGCACGCTATGCCCTTGTTCTTTTTAAATTGCACACGCTTGGCCCTTGTTCTTGCAATTTTGCACATGCGAGACCCTTGTTCTTTTTATTTTGCACACGCTAGGTCCTTGCTCTTGCTAATTCGCGAACGCTAGGCCCTTGTTCTTAATTTTTTGCACACGCTAGGCCCTTGCTCTTGCTATTTTGCACTCGCTAGGCCCTTGTTGTTGCAATTTTGCACACACTAGGCCCTTGTTCTTGCAATTTTGCACACGCTAGGCCCTTGTTCTTTTTATTTTGCACACGCTAGACCCTTGTTCTTCATATTTTGCACACGCTATGCCCTTGTTCTTTTTATTTTGCACACGCTATGCCCTTGTTCTTTTGATTTTGCACACGCTAGGCCCTTGTTCTTGCAATTTTGCACATGCTAGACCCTTGATCTTTTTATTTTGAACACGCTAGGCCCTTGTTCTTGCTATTTCGCGAATGCTAGGCCCTTGTTCTTGAATTTTTGCACACGCTAGGCCCTTGCTCTTGCTATTTTGCACTCGCTAGGCCCTTGTTCTTGCAATTTTGCACTCGCTAGGCCCTTGTTCTTGCAATTTTGCACACGCTAGGCCCTTGTTCTTTTTATTTTGCACACGCTAGGCCCTTGTTCTTTTTATTTTGCACACGCTAGGCCCTTGTTCTTGGTATTTTGCACACGCTATGCCCTTGTTCTTTTTAGATTGCACACGCTAGGCCCTTGTTCTTGCAGTTTTGCACATGCTAGACCCTTGTTCTTTTTATTTTGCACACGCTAGGCCCTTGTTCTAGCTATTTCGCGAATGCTAGGCCCTTGTTCTTGATTTTTTGCACACGCTAGGCCCTTGCTCTTGCTATTTTGCACTCGCTAGGCCCTTGTTCTTGCAATTTTGCTCACGCTATGCCCTTGTTTTTGCAATTTTGCACACGCTAGGCCCTTGTTCTTTTTATTTTGCACACGCTAGGCCCTTGTTCTTTTTATTTTGCACACACTAGGCCCTTGTTCTTGCTATTTTGCGCACACTATGCCCTTGTTCTTTTTAAAGTGCACACGCTTGGCCCTTGTTCTTGCAATTTTTCACATGCTAGACCCTTGTTCTTTTTATTTTGCACACGCTAGGTCCTTGCTCTTGGTATTTCGCGAACGCTAGGCCCTTGTTCTTGATTTTTTGCACACGCTAGGCCCTTGCTCTTGCTATTTTGCACTCGTTAGGCCCTTGTTGTTGCAATTTTGCACACGCTAGGCCCTTGTTCTTTTTATTTTGCACACGCTAGGCCCTTGTTCTTTTTATTTTGCACACGCTAGACCCTTGTTCTTCATATTTTGCACACGCTATGCCCTTGTTCTTTTTATTTTGCACACGCTATGCCGCTGTTCTTTTTATTTTGCACACGCTAGGCCCTTGTTCTTGCAATTTTGCACATGCTAGACCCTTGTTCTTTTTATTTTGAACACGCTAGGCCCTTGTTCTTGCTATTTCGCGAATGCTAGGCCCTTGTTCTTGAATTTTTGCACACGCTAGGCCCTTGCTCTTGCTATTTGCACTCGCTAGGCCCTTGTTCTTGCAATTTTGCACTCGCTAGGCCCTTGTTCTTGCAATTTTGCACACGCTAGGCCCTTGTTCTTTTTATTTTGCACAAGCTAGGCCCTTGTTCTTTTTATTTTGCACACGCTAGGCCCTTGTTCTTGGTATTTTGCACACGCTATGCCCTTGTTCTTTTTATTTTGCACACGCTAGGCCCTTGTTCTTGCAGTGTTGCACATGCTAGACCCTTGTTCTTTTTATTTTGCACATGCTAGGCCCTTGATCTAGCTATTTCGCGAATGCTAGGCCCTTGTTCTTGATTTTTTGCACACGCTTGGCCCTTGCTCTTGCTATTTTGCACTCGCTAGGCCCTTGTTCTTGCAATTTTTGAGAAGAATTGAACGAGAATGGAATGAGTATGAACGAAGTGAGTACAAATAGGAAACCCTAATTGTGTTGTACCCCCTATGGGATACCCCACTATAGCCTACACAAACAAGTAAGCTATATGTTCTGACACACCCCCATAGGCAAAGTGGGGGAGAACAAGGGGTCACAAGACCAGTCAAGCAAAGCAAAACAAAGCTCAGGGTGGATCACAAAGTCACCACGCATTCCGAGCACAAGTTCAAAGGCCACAAGGCCAGTTCACATACAAGATCATATATAGAGGTATACAAGAGTCAAGCAAGCAAGAGCAAGAGTATATATATGCGAAGGTACAAGCAAGGTCAAGAGGAGAGCAAGTGAGGCAAGACAGGCACAAGACCCAACTGCGTGCAGCAACGCTGATGATCACAAGGCGCAAGTGCCTTGGTGAAGACATCAGCAGTGTTGGCCTCAGAGGCCACGTACGCAAGTCGCAGCTGTCCACGCTGCTGTAGCTCACGAGCAAGAAAGTAGCGAAGAGCAATGTGCTTCGTTCTGCGCTCCAGTCGCTGCTCTCGACACAAGGCCAGCATGGCCTTGTTGTCTACGTACAGGACTGGAGGAGAACGAGGCTGCTCTCCAAGGTCGGTCAGCAGGTAGGTGAGCCAGCGTAACTCCTGTGCAGCCATAGCCCCAGCGTAGATCTCAGCCTCACAACTGGAGCCGAGAACAGAAGACGAGCGGGTAGCCCGCCACGAGACAGAGCCGGAACCAAGGCTGAAGGTGTAACCCTGTGACGACCGCTGCGTAGCCTGGTCGTCAGCCCAAGAAGCGTCTGCGTGCCCAGTGAGGACCACTGGACTACGCCCTCCAAGCACTAGCCCCATGCCCGACGTACTGCACAAGTAGCGCAACACCCTCTTCGCTGCAGCCATGTGCTCTGGTCGGTGTCTCCCAGGAGCAACAAAGCGTGCGAGAATGCTAAGAGGGTATGCGAGGTCAGGTCGTGTGCAGGTCATCAGGTACATGAGGCAGCCAACAAGCTCTGCAAACGGGCCACTCGACTCTACGGACTCATCCGAAGGCAGAGCTGAGAGCGAGTGGCGAGTAGGCAGAGGAGTGGCCTGAGGCGAGGAGTACGTGAAGCCGAAGCGCTGAAGGACCTGCTGCACCATGTGTGACTGAGTCAGGGTAATGGTGCGGCGTGCTCTGTCCCGGGTGATCTGCAAGCCAAGGTAGCTGCGCAGTTCACCCAGGTCAGTGCACGTGTGTCTCTTCTGCAGCTCGGACTTCACGTAGGCGAGTCCAGCAGTGTCAGCTGTGGCAAAGACCAAGTCGTCGACGTACACGAGGATGTAGAACGGCGGCAGAGAGGTGTCGGTGCGCAGAAACAGCGACGGGTCGGCAGTGGAAGGAGCAAACCCAAGTGCCGCGAGCGTAGTCCTCAGTGTGTCGTGCCACTCACGTGGCGCCTGGCGGAGACCGTAGACTGGACGCCGGAGGCTCCACTGGGTACCAGGAGGGAAAGACCCAGTGAAGCCAGGTGGGCGACGCAGCCAGATCTCCTCGTGCAGGCTGCCCTGCAAGAAAGCTGTGCTGAAGTCGAGAGAGTGCAGCTCGTAGTCACGGTGAGCAGCAACGTGCAGCAGAACCCGAAGAGTGGTCATCTTCGGGGTGGGGGAGAAGGTCTGAAAGTAGTCAACCCCCTGCCGCTGACTGAAGCCACGAGCCACGTAACGCGCCTTGAAGACAGGCGGAGAACCCGGCGGCCGCTTCACCCTGAAAATCCACATGCCACTGACGATGTTCGCCCCAGGAGGGGGAACAGCGTCAACGTAGGTGCCTGTGGACTTCCAGGAAGCCATCTCTGCATCCATAGCTGCCTGCCACTGAGAGGAGTAGGGACCCTCTATCGCCTCCGCGTAAGAGCGCGGAGTCGGGATGTCTGGTGCATCCGGGTCTCCCTCAGGGGCTAGCAGTACAGACGCGAGACGAGGTGAAGCGGCGGCCAGACACTGGAACTCCTCCTGCCTGTCCTCAAGGACGTCCGTGCCCAGGGCACACTCACCCCCGACGGACGGAGGACAGGCGGACTCAGACTCAGTGACAAGACGAGCAGCGTAGTCTAGACGACAGCGCGCAGCAAAGTCGACGAGCTCAGTGACAAGGGCGGACGCAGCAGACGACTCGAAGGAGGGGTCAGTGACAGCAGTAGCCAGGAGACGCGTGACAGTAGGACTGGCAGCACGAAGAGAGTCCGACTCCGGGTCGGCAAGAGTAGGAAGAGAGGAAGCAGGAGGAGAAGGCAAAGGGGCACGCAGAGGAGCAGTGGACGGACGCAGTGACATCCGGTGCGTGCCAGGGACAGGAGGAGGACGCTGACGCGACCCGCGACCACTAGCGCGCTCAGTACGAACAGGCGACACAGGACGAGACGCAGGCTCACGACGCTCAGTAAGACCTCCAGTCGGACCAGTGTAGGGAGAAGGAGCAGGCAAAGGGGAGGCATGCTGTAGCTGTGGCTGTGACCGGACAGGCTGCGGACCCTCTAAGGGAGGAGGAGGAGGTGTAAGACCAAGAACCTGCTGCAGGAGCGGAACGAAGTACGGTCGGGGCCGCGCGGCGACGCTAGAAACAGCAGGAACAGCACCAGCAGCCCCGGCAGGAGCACCCACTCCAGCAGCACCTCCAGCAGCACCACCAGAAGCTCCAGAACCCCCAGCCGCAGCACCAGGAGCACTGTCAGTCGGACCGCCAACGGCAGGCTCAGCGCCAACACCCTCAGCAGGACCAGCTCCAGGAGAACCCTCAGACCCAGCAGCTCCAGCACCCACAGTACGAGCACCGGCGGGACGCGCGGCAGCAGGACCCTCTGCAGCCGAAGAACCACCCGCACCAGCAGCACGCCTCCAGCGCCTGGCAAACCACTCACGCAGCTCCTGTGGGGAGAGTGGCTCCCGGCGAGACGAAGCACCCCCAGGCACAGCACCTCCAGGCTCAGAACCCCTAGACACAGCACCCCCAGGCGCAGCACCCCCAGGCTCAGCACCCCCAGGCACAGCACCCCCAGACTCGGCACCTCCAGGCTCAGCACCCCCAGGCACAGCACCCCCAGGCTCAGCACCCCCAGGCTCAGCACCCCCAGGCTCAGCACCCCCAGACTCCGCACCCCCAGGCTCAGCTCCCGCAGCAGCACCAGAGTCACCAGTGACCTCGACAGGCTCGACCGCGTCTACCTGGGACACACCTGAAGGGGCAGGACCCTGAGGGGGGAGGGGGACTACCGGGGGGGGACCTGGTACCAAGAAGAGCGGGGGTGGGGGGAGGGACGGAGTGCGGTAGGGGAAGAGGCGGTAGTAGGGTACCGACTCGTCGAACGTGACGTCCTGGGAGGACAGAACACGTCGAGAGGTGGGGTGGTAAAACTGCCACCCAGGGGCGTCGGGGGGGAACCCCAGGAAGACGCAGGGAGAAGCACGAGGGGACAGCTTGTCCGCAGACAGGTCGCGAACAAACGCCCGAGATCCCCAGACCCGGAACGCCGACGCATCGCCAACCTTCCCCGTCCACAGCAGGGCTGGGGAGGTCTCCGGTCGAGAGACCCTGGGGTGGAGGTTGATCTGGTGCGCAGCGTAACTGACCGCAAACGGCCACAGAAAATGGGGAGCAGCCGCATGCATCATGGACGTACGAGCGACGTCCATGACCATGCCAATGCGGCGCTCAGCAATCCCATTCTGCTGTGGTGAGTCCGGAAGCGTGAAGGTCTGACGGATGCCTCGCGCACGACAGTAGGCACTCAGGAGGCCAGAGGAGAACTCTCCGCCTCTGTCCGAGTGCAGACGTAAAACAGGGAAGTCAGAGCCAAAGCTCCTCCGAAGCTGGAGACGAGCTGCGCGGATCCAGTCGATCAACACCTCAGTGACCTCACCCTTGCTGCGCAAGGGGAAGACTGTGGTGTAACGCGAGTAGTCGTCAACCACCAGCAGGAAGTAGCGCTCCTGACCCTGTCCACGGACGCGGGCTGGGCCCCACACGTCCATGTGAAGCGTCTGCAACGGGGCCTCTGTCGGAGGAAACTGGGAGGAGTGAGGGGCAGCACGCTGGCGCCCCTCGACACAGGGGACACAGGTGGGGCCAGGGCCCGGAGGAAGGGGAGGGAGAGACCGGGGAAGACCAGACACAAGGACTCGCGAGGCCATGCCTCTGAGCCGAAGCAGAGAGGGGTGGCCAAGGCGGTGGTGCCAGAGGAGGGTCTCGTGAGACAGACGACGACACGAGCAGGGGGCAGACTCAGGACCAGACCTGGACGCTGCAGCAAACACCTGACCAGACGTAGGGACCCTACCAGACTCAGCACCTGGAGGAGAAGCAGTGGTCAGTGTGTAGAGGCTCGACCCTGGCCGACGTGTAAACGTAGCCAGGTGGCGACCTGTATCCGCCTCCGTGCAGTGGGTCACCCGCTGACGAGCAGGGGTGAACTGGTGGACACCCGCATCCTGGAGGTCAGCACCACTCACCAAGTTCGTCGAGAACGAGGGGAGGTAGAGACCAGTCAGGATGCCAGAGGGGGCCGCCGGACACGGGAGGACAGTGGAGAAGCGAGACAGGACAGGCCCCCCAGAGGGGTCAGCCAGGGACACCGCAACCGGCCGACTCAGCGGCGTGAGAGTGGTGCGGTCCCTAAAGAAGGAGCGAGACGCTCCAGAGTCAAGGGTGAAGGTGTGAGAGGCCGAAGCCGACACAGTACCTGAGAGGGCAGACTCACCAGTACCTGAGAGCACAGACGCACTGGCACCTAGAGCAGCAGCCTCACTAGTACCTGACGCGGCAGTACCAATGCCCGGGTCAGGCGGGAAACACCGGTAACAGTCATCCTCATCACTACCAGTCACAGCATACATAGCAGAGAGAATAGCATCAAAATCAAGATCATAAATAGCTACACCAGCCCTAGACAGCTCTCCCCAGCGGGGGATCTCAGCGGCCTCCGGAAACTGCTGACGCCAGGCGTCGGTCAGGCGGCCAAAGCAGCGGCGGGCTGTGTGGGCGCCTCCACACCTCTCCCCTGCACGGTCACCTGTGCGAAGAACGTAGGGGCAGGGACCAAGCGCACCACCACGCTGACGCTGCAAGTACCACTCACGGAGCTGCTGAGGGCCGGGGACGGTGCGAGAGCGCTGCTGCTGCTGTGGCTGCTGCTGCGGCTGCTGCTGCTGCTGCTGCTGCTGCTGGCGCTTACCACCCCCAGAGCTGCTCCGCTGGGACGAGCCACTCCGACCCCCGCCTCCACCGCCACCCCCGCCTCCACCGCCACCCCCGTCTCCACCGCCACCTCCCCCACCAGGACCGTCGCTCCCACCGCTCCCACCGCCTCCTCCGCTACCACCTCCGCCGCCACCTCCGCCTCCACCGCCGCTACCAGTACCTCCACTCCCGCCACCACCCCCACCGCCACCCCCACTCCCCCCGCCACCCCCACCGCCTCCTCCACCGCCCCCTCTAGTTCCACCCGCTCCCTTGCCCCCTTTGCCCTTGCCAGAGCGGCGTCTGCCGCTGGGGGCAGACGCCGCGCCGACCGACTCAAAACCAGTGAGGTCGGCCGCAGCGGCAGAGGCGACAGAGGGCAGCAGGGGGGAAGGACCACACCCCTCAAAGATGGGGGTGCGAGGGTCACCCCGAGAGGCCCCTACAGCGACAATACTCTTCTCAGCCGCTAGCAGGGACTCCTCAAGGAGGTCGACAGTGAGAGTGGTGGGACAGACAGAGAGAAACTGGTCCCTAACCACACGAAGGGACTCAGGGAGACGGGTGACGAGAAAGTAGAGGGTGATGTACATGGGAGGAGGGTTCGCAGCGCGGAACTCAGCAGGAAGGGCAGCGCGGTAGCGGGTGTCACTAGCACGGAGGTGGGTAACGAGGTCAGTGACAGTGGGAAAGGAAGCGAGGTCAGGGAAGAGAAACGGTAGCATGAGGCGGCTAAGGGTAGCGGAGGAAGGGGAGGAGTAGCGTGCAACTACAGCGTCGTACAAGGCCTGAGCGGTCTTGCACTGACTAAAGTGGGCACGCTCAGAGGAAGGGAGGTGGCGACGCACAGCAAGACGTGCAGCAGCATCGCGGGTCGCCCACTTGGAGCGAACGGCAGAGTCAGCATCAGCAGGTGGGGCAGGAACAGCGCCAGAGACAAAGTCAAAAAGAGAGACCTCATCTATCGCATCACACAGTAAGTACAGCTGCAGGTCTTCAATCCAGACGGCAAAGTCAATGGCCCTCCCCTCAGCGTCAAAAGTAAGAACATTGGGGGTGGCCATGGCAGCAGCTGAAAGTCTCACCGGGCTGGGAGAGTCGGGTAGGTCAGCAGCAGAAGAACACAGCTCAGGAACAGCAGCACGGCTCCTCAGGCGGCTCGGGCGGCTCGGGCGGCTCGGGCGGCTCGGGCGGTTCGGGCGGCTCGGGCGGCGGCTCGGTCGCAGCTCAGCGGCGGCTCGGGCGGCGGCGGCTCGGCGGCGGCTCGGCTGCTGCTGGGCGGCTCGGCGGCGGCTCGGGCGGCTCCGGCTCGGCGGCTCAGGCGGCGGCGGCTCGGCGGCGGCCCGGGCGGCGGCTCAGGCGGCGGCGGCTCGGCGGCGGCTCGGCTGCTGCTGGGCGGCTCGGCTGATGCTGGGCGGCTCGGCGGGGCCGCGGAGCAGAGGGCGGCGGTGCCGCGTAGGAGAGGGCGGCGGGGCCGCGTAGCAGAGGGCGGCGGGGCCGCGTAGCAGAGGGCGGCGGAGCCGCGTAGCAGAGGGCGGCGGGGCCGCGATCGAGGGGCGGCGGGGCCGCGTAGCAGAGGGCGGCAGGGCCGCGTAGCAGAGGGCGGCGGGGCCGCGTAGCTGAGGGCGGCGGGGCCGCGACGTAGGGCAGCGGGCGGGCCGTCGAAGTAGGGCGGCAGGCGGGCCGGGACGTAGGGCGGCGGGGCCGCGACGTAGGGCGGCGGGCGGGCCGTCGAAGTAGGGCGGCGGGCGGGCCGGGACGTAGGGCGGCGGGGCCGCGACGTAGGGCGGCGGGCGGGCCGTCGAAGTAGGGCGGCGGGCCACGACGTAGGGCGGTGGGGCCGTCGAAGTAGGGCGGCGGGCAGGCCGCAACTTAGGGCGGCGAGGCCGCGCGAAAGGGCGGCGGGGCCGCAAGGTAGGGCGGCTCGACAGGCCGCTAGGGAGGGCGACACGACGGGTCGCTGAAAAAAAAAAGGACGCGCGCCTCGGGGCGCGCTTCGGTGGGCCCAAGAAACAGTCCCTAGTAGGGGACCTGCTCTGATTCCATGTGAAAGAGAGAACGAGAATGAAATGACTATGAAAGAAGTGAGTACAAATAGGAAACCCTAATAGGGTTGTACCCCCTATGGGATACCCCACTATAGCCTACACAATAGTATAAGCTATATAGTTCTGACAGGCCCTTGTTCTTGCAATTGTGCATATGCTAGGCCCTTGTTCTTGCAATTTTGCACAGGCTAGGCCCTTGTTCTTTTTATTTTGCACACGCTAGGCCCTTGTTCTTTTTATTTTGCACACGCTAGACCCTTGTACTTGCTATTTTGCACACGCTATGCCCTTGTTCTTTTTATTTTGCACATGCTAGGCCCTTGTTCTTGCAATTTTACACTTGCTAGACCCTTGTTCTTTTTATTTTGCACACGCTATGTCCTTGTTCTTGCTATTTCGCGAACGCTAGGCCCTTGTTCTTGATTTTTTGCACACGATAGGCCCTTGCTCTTGCTATTTTGCACTCGCTAGGCCCTTGTTCTTGCAATTTTGCTCACGCTATGCCCTTGTTCTTGCAATTTTGCACACGCTAGGCCCTTGTTCTTTATATTTTGCACACGCTAGGCCCTTGTTCTTTTTATTTTGCACACGCTAGGCCCTTATTCTTTTTATTTTGCACACGCTAGGCCCTTGTTCTTGCAATTTTGCACACGCTAGGCCCTTTTTTTTGCAATTTTGCACACGCAAGGCCCTTGTTCATTTTATTTTGCACACGCTAGGCCCTTGTTCTAGCTATTTCGCGAATGCTAGGCCCTTGTTCTTGATTTTTTGCACACGCTTGACCCTTGCTCTTGCTATTTTGCACTCGCTAGGCCCTTGTTCTTGCAATTTTGCACACGTTAGGCCCTTGTTCTTGCAAATTTGCACACGCTAGGCCCTTGTTCTTTTTATTTTACACACACTAGGCCCTTGTTCTTTTGATTTTGCACACGCTATCCCTTGTTCTTTTTATTTTCCACACGCTATGCCCTTGTTCTTTTTATTTCGCACACGCTAGGCCCTTGTTCTTGCAATTTTGCACACGCTGGGCCCTTGTTCTTTTTATTTTGTACACGCTAGGACCTTGTTCTTTTTTTTTTGCACACGCTAGGCCCTTGTTTTTGCTATTTTGCACACGCTAGGCCCTTGTTCTTTTTATTTTGCACACGCTAGGCCCTTGTTCTTTTTATTTTGCACACGCTAGGCCCTTGTTCTTGCAATTTTGCACATGCTAGGCCCTTGTTCTTTTTATTTTGCACACGCTAGGCCCTTGCTCTTGCTATTTCGCGAACGCTAGGCCCTTGTTCTTTTTATTTTGCACACGCTAGGCTCTTGCTCTTGCTATTTCGCGAACGCTAGGCCCTTGTTCTTTTTATATTGCACACGCTATGCCCTTGATCTTTTTATTTTGCACACGCTATGCCCTTGTTCTTTTTATTTCGCACACGCTAGGCCCTTGTTCTTGCAATTTTGCACATGCTAGACCCTTGTTCTTTTTATTTTGCACACGCTAGGCCCTTGTTCTTGCTATTTTGCGAATGCTAGGCCCTTGTTCTTGTTTTTTTGCACACCCTAGGCCCTTGCTCTTGCTATTTTGCACTCGCTAGGCCCTTGTTCTTGCAATTTTGCATACGCTAGGCCCTTGTTCTTGCAATTTTGCACAGGCTAGGCCCTTGTTCTTTTTATTTTGCACACGCTAGGCCCTTGTTCTTTTTATTTTGCACACGCTAGACCCTTGTACTTGCTTTTTTGCACACGCTATGCCCTTGTTCTTTTTATTTTGCACACGCTAGGCCCTTGTTCTTGCAATTTTACACATACTAGACCCTTGTTCTTTTTATTTTGCACACGCTATGTCCTTGTTCTTGCTATTTCGCGAATGCTAGGCCCTTGTTCTTGATTTTTTGCACACGATAGGCCCTTGCTCTTGCTATTTTGCACTCGCTAGGCCCTTGTTCTTGCAATTTTGCTCACGCTATGCCCTTGTTCTTGCAATTTTGCACACGCTAGTCCCTTGTTCTTTTTATTTTGCACACGCTAGGCCCTTGTTCTTTTTATTTTGCACACACTATTTCCTTGTTCTTGCTATTTTGCACTCGCTAGGCCCTTGTTCTCGCAATTTTGCACACGCTAGGCCCTTGTTCTTGCTATTTTGCACACGCTAGGCCCTTCTTCTTTTTATTTTGCACACGCTGGGCCCTTGTTCTTTTTATTTTGCACACGCTAGGCCCTTGTTCTTTTTATTTTGCACACGCTAGGCCCTTGTTCTTGCAATTTTGAACATGCTAGGCCCTTGTTCTTTTTATTTTGCACACGCTAGGCCCTTGCTCTTGCTATTTCGCGAACGCTAGGCCCTTGTTTTTTATATTTTGCACACGCTATGCCCTTGATCTTTTTATTTTGCACACGCTATGCCCTTGTTCTTTTTATTTCGCACACGCTAGGCCCTTGTTCTTGCAATTTTGCACATGCTATACCCTTGTTCTTTTTATTTTGCACACGCTAGGCCCTTGTTCTTGCTATTTTGCGAACGCTAGGCCCTTGTTCTTGATTTTTTGCACACGCTAGGCCCTTGCTCTTGCTATTTTGCACTCGCTAGGCCCTTGATCTTGCAAATTTGCATACGCTAGGCCCTTGTTCTTGCAATTTTGCACAGGCTAGGCCCTTGTTCTTTTTATTTTGCACACGCTAGGCCCTTGTTCTTTTTATTTTGCACACGCTAGACCCTTGTACTTGCTATTTTGCACACGCTATGCCCTTGTTCTTTTTATTTTGCACACGCTAGGCCCTTGTTCTTGCAATGTTACACATGCTAGACCCTTGTTCGTTTTATTTTGCACACGCTATGTCCTTGTTCTTGCTATTTCGCGAACGCTAGGCCCTTGTTCTTGATTTTTTGCACACGATAGGCCCTTGCTCTTGCTATTTTGCACTCGCTAGGCCCTTGTTCTTGCAATTTTGCTCACGCTATGCCCTTGTTCTTGCAATTTTGCACACGCTAGGCCCTTGTTCTTTTTTTTTTGCACACGCTAGGCCCTTGTTCTTTTTATTTTGCACACACTAGGCCCTTGTTCTTGCTATTTTGCGCACGCTATGCCCTTGTTCTTTTTAAATTGCACACGCTTGGCCCTTGTTCTTGCAATTTTGCACATGCGAGACCCTTGTTCTTTTTATTTTGCACACGCTAGGTCCTTGCTCTTGCTATTTCGCGAACGCTAGGCCCTTGTTCTTGATTTTTTGCACACGCTAGGCCCTTGCTCTTGCTATTTTGCACTCGCTAGGCCCTTGTTGCTGCAATTTTGCACACACTAGGCCCTTGTTCTTGCAATTTTGCACACGCTAGGCCCTTGTTCTTTTTATTTTGCACACGCTAGACCCTTGTTCTTCATATTTTGCACACGCTATGCCCTTGTTCTTTTTATTTTGCACACGCTATGCCCTTGTTCTTTTGATTTTGCACACGCTAGGCCCTTGTTCTTGCAATTTTGCACATGCTAGACCCTTGATCTTTTTATTTTGAACACGCTAGGCCCTTGTTCTTGCTATTTCGCGAATGCTAGGCCCTTGTTCTTGAATTTTTGCACACGCTAGGCCCTTGCTCTTGCTATTTTGCACTCACTAGGCCCTTGTTCTTGCAATTTTGCACTCGCTAGGCCCTTGTTCTTGCAATTTTGCACACGCTAGGCCCTTGTTCTTTTTATTTTGCACACGCTAGGCCCTTGTTCTTTTTATTTTGCACACGCTAGGCCCTTGTTCTTGGTATTTTGCACACGCTATGCCCTTGTTCTTTTTAGATTGCACACGCTAGGCACTTGTTCTTGCAGTTTTGCACATGCTAGACCCTTGTTCTTTTTCTTTTGCACACGCTAGGCCCTTGTTCTAGCTATTTCGCGAACGCTAGGCCCTTGTTCTTGATTTTTTGCACACGCTAGGCCCTTGCTCTTGCTATTTTGCACTCGCTAGGCCCTTGTTCTCGCAATTTTGCACACGCTAGGCCCTTGTTCTTGCTATTTTGCACACGCTAGGCCCTTGTTCTTTTTATTTTGCACACGCTAGGCCCTTGTTCTTGCAATTTTGAACATGCTAGGCCCTTGTTCTTTTTATTTTGCACACGCTAGGCCCTTGCTCTTGCTATTTCGCGAACGCTAGGCCCTTGTTCTTTTTTTTTTGCACACGCTATGCCCTTGATCTTTTCATTTTGCACACGCTATGCCCTTGTTCTTTTTATTTCACACACGCTAGGCCCTTGTTCTTGCAATTTTGCACATGCTAGACCCTTGTTCTTTTTATTTTGCACACGCTAGGCCCTTGTTCTTGCTATTTTGCGAACGCTAGGCCATTGTTCTTGATTTGTTGCACACGCTAGGCCCTTGCTCTTGCTATTTTGCACTCGCTAGGCCCTTGTTCTTGCAAATTTGCATACGCTAGGCCCTTGTTCTTGCAATTTTTTACACGCTAGGCCCTTGTTCTTTTTATTTTGCACACGCTAGGCCCTTGTTCTTTTTATTTTGCACACGCTAGACCCTTGTACTTGCTATTTTGCACACGCTATGCCCTTGTTCTTTTTATTTTGCACACGCTAGGCCCTTGTTCTTGCAATTTTACACATGCTAGACCCTTGTTCGTTTTATTTTGCACACGCTATGTCCTTGTTCTTGCTATTTCGCGAACGCTAGGCCCTTGTTCTTGATTTTTTGCACACGATAGGCCCTTGCTCTTGCTATTTTGCACTCGCTAGGCCCTTGTTCTTGCAATTTTGCTCACGCTATGCCATTGTTCTTGCAATTTTGCACACGCTAGGCCCTTGTTCTTTTTATTTTGCACACGCTAGGCCCTTGTTCTTTTTATTTTGCACACACTAGGCCCTTGTTCTTGCTATTTTGCGCACGCTATGCCGTTGTTCTTTTTAAATTGCACACGCTTGGCCCTTGTTCTTGCAATTTTGCACATGCGAGACCCTTGTTCTTTTTATTTTGCACACGCTAGGTCCTTGCTCTTGCTATTTCGCGAACGCTAGGCCCTTGTTCTTGATTTTTTGCACACGCTAGGCCCTTGCTCTTGCTATTTTGCACTCGCTAGGCCCTTGTTGTTGCAATTTTGCACACACTAGGCCCTTGTTCTTGCAATTTTGCACACGCTAGGCCCTTGTTCATGCAATTTTGCTCAAGCTAGGCCGTTGTTCTTTTTATTTTGCACACGCTAGGCCCTTGTTCTTTTTATTTTGCACACGCTAGGCCCTTGCTCTTGCTATTTTGCATATGCTATGCCCTTGTTCTTTTTATTTTGCACACGCTAGGCCTTTGTTCTTGCAATTTTGCACATGCTAGACCCTTCTTCTTTTTATTTTGCACACGCTAGGCCCTTGTTCTTGCAATTTTGCACACACTAGGCCCTTGTTCTTGCAATTTTGCACACGCTAGGCCCTTGTTCTTTTTATTTTGCACACGCTAGGCCCTTGTTCTTTTTATTTTGCACACGCTAGGCCCTTGTTCTTGCTATTTTGCACACGCTAGGCCCTTCTTCTTGCAATTTTGCACATGCTAGACCTTTGTTCTTTTTATTTTGCACACGCTAGGCCCTTGTGCTTGCTATTTCGCGAACGCTAGGCCCTTGTTCTTTATTTTTTGCACACGCTAGGCCCTTGCTCTTGCTATTTTGCCCTCACTAGGCCCTTGTTCTTGCAATTTTGCACATGCTAGGCCCTTGTTCTTGCAATTTTGCACACGCTAGGCCCTTGTTCTTTTTTTTTTTGCACACGCCAGGCCCTTGTTCTTTTTATTTTGCACACGTTAGGCCCTTGTTCTTGCTATTTTGCACACGCTATGCCCTTGTTCTTTTTATTTTGCACACGCTAGGCCCTTGTTCTTGCAATTTTGCACGTGCTAGACCCTTGTTCTTTTTATTTTGCACACGCTAGGCCCTTGTTCTTGCTATTTCGCGAACGCTAGGCCCTTGTTCTTGATTTTTTGCACACGCTAGGCCCTTGCTCTTGCTATTTTGCACTCGCTAGGCCCTTGTTCTTGCAATTTTGCACACGCTAGGCCCTTGTTCATGCAATTTTGCACAAGCTAGGCCCTTGTTCTTTTTATTTTGCACACGCTAGGCCCTTGTTCTTTTTATTTTGCACACGCTAGGCCCTTGTTCTTGCTATTTTGCATATGCTATGCCCTTGTTCTTTTTATTTTGCACACGCTAGGCCTTTGTTCTTGCAATTTTGCACATGCTAGACCCTTGTTCTTTTTATTTTGCACACGCTAGGCCTTTGTTCTTGCAATTTTGCACACGCTAGGCCTTTGTTCTTGCAATTTTGCACATGCTAGGCCCTTGCTCTTGCTATTTCGCAAACGCTAGGCCTTTATTCTTGATTTTTTGCACACACTAGGCCCTTGCTCTTGCTATTTTGCACTCGCTAGGCCCTTGTTCTTGCAATTTTGCACACGCTAGGCCCTTGTTCTTGCAATTTTGCACACGCTAGGCCCTTGTTCTTGCAATGTTGCACACGCTATGCCCTTGTTCTTTTTATTTTGCACACGCTAGGCCCTTGTTCTTTTTATTTTGCACACGCTAGGCCCTTGTTCTTTTTATTTTGCATAAGCAAGGCAAGCTCTTGGACCAAGCAAGCTCCTGTACCAGGCAAGCTCCTGGAACATGCAAGCTCCTGGACCAGGCAAGCTCCTGGACCAGGCAAGCTCTTGGACCAGGAAAGCTCCTGGACTACACAAGCTAATCGACCAAGAAAGTTCCTGGACAAGGCAAGCTCCTGGACCAGGCACGCTCATGGAAGAGGCAAGCTCTTGGACTAGGCAAGCTCCTAGACCAAGCAAGCTCCGGGACCAGGCACGCTCCTAGACCATGCAAGCTCCTAGACCACGCAAGCTCCTGGACCAGGCAAACTCGTGGACCAGGCACGCTCCTGGACCACGCAAGCTCCTGGACCAGGCAAGCTCCTAGATCAGGCAAGCTCGTGGACCAGGCAAGCTCCAAGACCACGCAAGCTCTTGGACCAGGCAAGCTCCTGGACCACGCAAGCTCCTGGACCAGGCAAGCTCTTTTACCACGCAAGCTCTTGAACCATGCAAGCTCTTGGACTGGGCAGGTTTCTGGACCAAGCAAGCTCTTGGACAAGGCAAGCTCCTGGACCAAGCAAGCTCCTGGACCAGTCAAGCTCCTGGACCACGCACGCTCGTGGACCAGGCATGCTCCTGGACCAGGCAAGCTCTTGGACTAGGCAGGTTTCTGGACCAAGCAAGCTCTTGGGCAAGGCAAGCTCCTGGACCAGGCAAGCTCCTGGACCAGGCAAGCTCCTGGACCAGGCAAGCTCCTGGACCATGCATGCTCTTGGAACAGGCAAGCTACTGGACCAGGCAAGCTCCTGGACCAGGATAGCTCCTGGACCAGGCAAGCTCCTCGACGAGGCACGCTCCTGGACCATGCTAGCTCCTAGACCAAGCAAGCTCCTGGACCAGGCAAGCTTCTGGACCAGGCAAACTCGTAGACCATGCACGCTCCTGGACCAGGCAAGCTCCTGGACCAGGCAAGCTCCTAGACCAGGCAAGCTCCTGGACCTGGCAAGCTCCTAGACCAGGCAAGCTCCTGGACCACGCAAGCTCTTGGACAAGGCAAGCTCTTGGACCAGGCAAGCTCCTGGACAAGGCAAGCTCCGGGACCAGGCAAGCTCCGGGACCAGGCAAGCTCAAGGACCAGGCACGCTCATGGACCAGGCAAGCTCCTAGACCACACAAGCTTTTGGACTAGGCACAGTCCTGGACTAGGCAAGCTCTTGGACGAGGCAGGCTTCTGGACCAAGCAAGCTCCTGGACCAAACAAGCTCCTGGACCAGGCAAGCTCGTGAACTAGGCACGCTTTTGGACCCGGCAAGCTCCTGGACCAAGCTCGCTCGTGGACCAGGCACGCTCCAGGACCACGCACGCTCCTGGATCAGGCAAGCTCGTGGACCAGGTACGCTCCTGGACCAGGCAAGCTCCTGGACCAAGCAAACTCGTGGACCAGGAACGCTCCTCGACGAGGCAAGCTCCTGGACCAGGCAAGCTCCTAGACCACGCAAGCTCTTGGACCAGGCAAGTTCTTGGACCAGGCAAGCTCCTGGACCAGGCAAGCTCCTGGACCACGTAAGCGCCTGGACTACCCAAGCTCTTGGACCAGGCACACTCCTGGACCTGGGAAGCTCTTGGAGCAGGCAGGCTTTTGGACCAAGCTCTTGGACCAGGCAAGCTCCTGGACCAGGCAAGCTCCTGGACCAGGCAGGCTCGTGGACCAGGCAAGCTCCTGGATCAGGCAAGCTCCTGGATCAGGCAAGCTCCTTGATCAGGCAAGCTCCTATACCAGGCAAGCTCCTGGACCAGGCACGCTCGCGGACCATGCACGCTCCTTGACCAGGCAAGCTCTTGGACCAAGCAGGCTCGTGGACAAGGCAAGCTCCTAAACCACGCAAGCTCCTGAACCAGGCAATCTCCTGGACCAGGCAATCTCCTGGACCACGCAAGCTCCTGGACCAGGCTCGCTCGTGGACCAGGCACGCTCTTGGACCAGACATGCTCTGGGACCAGGCAAGCTCGTGGATCAGGCACGCTCCTGGACCAGGCAAGCTCCTGGACCAGGCAAGCTCTTGGACCAGGAAAGCTCCTGGACCAGGCAAGCTCCTGGACCAGACAAGCTAATCGACCAAGAAAGTTCCTGGACAAGGCAAGCTCGTGGACCAGGCACGCTCGTACAACACGCAAGCTCCTGAACCAGGCAAGCTCCTAGACTAGGATAGCTACTGGACCAGGCAATCTCCGGGACAAGGCACGCTCCTAGACCATGCAAGCTCCTAGACCAGGCAAGCTCCTGGACCAGGCAAACTCGTGGTCCAGGCACGCTCCTGGCCCAGGCAAGCTCCTTGACCAGGCAACCTCCTAGACCAGGCAAGCTCCTGTACCTGGCAAGCTCCTAGACCAGGCAAGCTCCTGGACCACGCAAGCTCTTGGATAAGGCAAGCTCTTGGATCAAGCAAGCTCCTGGACCAGGCAAGCTCCTGGACAACGCAAGCTCCTGGACCAGGCAAGCTCCGGGACCAGGCAAGCTCTTGGACCAGGCATGCTCATGGACCAGGCAAGCTCCTAGACCACACAAGCTCTTGGACTAGGCACAGTCCTGGACCAGGCAAGCTCTTGGACCAGGCAGGCTTCTGGACCAAGCAAGCTCCTGGACCAAACAATCTCCTGGACCAGGCAAGCTCGTGAACTAGGCACGCTTTTGGACCCGGCAAGCTCCTGGACCAAGCTCGCTCGTGGACTAGGCACGCTCCAGGACCACGCACGCTCCTGGATCAGGCAAGCTCGTGGACCAGGTACGCTCCTGGACCAGGCAAGCTCATAGACCAGGCAAGGTCCTGGACCACGCAAGCTCGTGGACCAGGCACGCTCTTGGACCACGCAAGCTCCTGGACCAGGCAAGCTCATGGACCACGCAAGCTCTTGGACCAGGCACGCTTCTGGACCAGGCAAGCTCTTGGATCACGCAGTCTTCAGGACCAAGCTAGCTCCTCGACAAGGTAAGCTCGTGGACCAGGCAAGCTTCTAGACCAGGCAAGCTCTTGGACCAGGCAAGCTCTTGGACCAGGCAAGCTCCTGGACCAGGGAAGCTCTTGGAACATGCAAGCTCCTGGACAAGGCAAGCTCCAAGACCAGGCAAGCTCTTGGACCAGGAAAGCTCCTGGACCAGGAAAACTCCTGGACCAGGCAAGCTAATAGACCAAGAAAGCTCCTGGACAAGGCAAGCTCCTGGAGCATACACCCTCCTGGAACACGCAAGCTCTAGGACCACGCACGCTCCTGGACCAGGCAAGCTCCTGGACCAGGCAAGCTCTTGGACCAAGCAAACTCGTGGACCAGGCACGCTCCTGGACGAGGCAAGCTCCTGGACCAGGCAACCTCGTAGACCATGCAAGCTCTTGGACCAGGCAAGCACTTGGACCGGGCAAGCTCCTGGACCAGGCCAGCTCCTGGACCATGCAAGCTCCTGGACCAGGCAAGCTCCTAGACAAGGCAAGCTCGTAGACCAGGCACGCTCCTGGACTTAACAAGCTCCTAGACCAAGCAAGCTCTTGGACTAGGCACGCTCCAGAACCAGGCAAGCTCTTGGACCACGCAAGCTTCTGGAACAAGCAAGCTCCTGGACGAGGCACACTCTTGGACCAGGCAAGCTCCTGGACGAGGCAAGCTCTTGGACCAGGCAAGCTGTTGGACCAGGCAAGCTCCTGGACAAGGCAACCTCTTGGACCAGGCACGCTTCTGGAACAGGCAAGCTACAGGACTAGCCAGGCTCCTAGACCAGGCAAGCTTGTGGACCAGGCAAGCTCGTGGACCAGGCAAGCTCTTCGACCAGGCAAGCTCCTGGACCAGGCCAGCTCTTGGACGAGGCAAGCTCTTAGACCAGGCAAGCTCTTGGACCAGGCAAGTTCTTGGACCAGGCAAACTCCTGGACCAGGCACACTCCTTGACCAGGCAAGCTCATGGACCAGGCAAGCTCCTTCACCAAGCAAGCTTGTGGACTAGGCAAGCTTCTGGACCAGGCAAGCTCGTCGACCAGGCACGCTCCTGGACCAGGCAAGCTCCTGGACTAGGCAAGCTCCTCTACCAGGCAAGATCTTGGTCCAGGCACGCTCCTATACCAGGCACGCTCATGGACCAAGCAAGCTCCTGGACCTCGCAAGCTCCTGGACCAAGCAAGCTCCTGGACCAGGCAAGCTCCTTGACCAGGGAAGCTCCAAGACCATGCAAGCTCCAGGACAAGGCAAGCTCCTGGACCAGGCAAGCTCCTCGACCAGGCAAGCTCTTGGACCAGTCAAGCTCCTAGACCACGCAAGCTCCTGGACTAGGCAAGCTCCTGGACCAAGCACGCTCCAGGACCAGGCACGCTCCTAGACCAAGCAAGCTCCTGGACCCGACAAGCAACTGGACCAGGCAAGCTTTTGGACCAGGCAAGCACCTGGACTAGGCAAGCTCGTGGACCAGGCAAGCAGTTGGACCAGACAAGCTCTTAGACCAGGCAAGCTCTTGGACTTGGCAAGCTCTTCGACCAGGCAAGCTCCTGGACAAGGCAAGCTCGTAGACCATGCAAGCTCCTAGACTAGGCAAGCTCCTAGACCAGGCAAGCTCTTGGACCATGCAAGCTCCTGGACCAGGCAAGCTCCTGGACCAGGCATGCTCCTGGACCAGGCATGCTCCTGGACCAGGCATGCTCCTGGACCATGCAAGCTCGTGGACCATGCAAGCTCTTGGACTGGGCAAGCTCCTGGACCAGGCAAGCTTCTGGCCCAAGCGAGCTCTTGGACCAGGGACGCTCGTGGACCAGGCAAGCTCTTGGACCAGGCAAGCTCCTGGACCAGGCAAGCTCCTGGAACATGCAAGCTCCTGGACCAGGCAAGCTATTGGACCAGGCAAGCTCTTGAACTAGGAATGCTCATGGACCAGGAAAGCTCCTAGACCAAGCAAGCTCCTCGACCTTGCAAGCTCCTGGACCAGGCACGCTCCTGGAACAGGCAAGCTCCTGGACCAGGCAAGCTCGTGGACCAGAGCTCCTGGACCACGCAAGCTCGTGGACTAGGCAAGCTCCTGGACCAGGCAAGCTCCTGGACGAGGCAAACTTCAGGACCAGGCAAGCTCTTGGACCAGGCACGCTCTTGGACCAAGCAAGATCTTGGACGAGGCAAGCTCCAGGACCAGGCAAGCTCCTGGAACATGCATTCTCCAGGACCAGGCAAGCTCTTGGACCAAGATAGCTCCTGGACCACGCAAGCTCCTGGACCAGGCACGCTCCTAGACCATGCAAGCTCTTAGACAAGGCAAGCTCCTGGACCAGGCAAGCTTCCGGACCAGGCAACCTCGTGGACCAGACATGCTCCTGGACCACGCAAGCTCCTGGACCAGGCAAGCTCCTAGACCACGCAAGCTGCTGGACCAGGCACGCTCCTAGACCATGCAAGCTCTTAGACAAGGCAAGCTCCTGGACCAGGCAAGCTTCCGGACCAGGCAACCTCGTGGACAAGACATGCTCCTGGACCACGCAAGCTCCTGGACCAGGCAAGCTCCTAGACCACGCAAGCTCCTAGACCAGGCAAGCTCCTGGACCATGCAAGCCCTAGGACCAGGCAAGCTTTTGGACCAGGCAAGCTCCTGGACCAGGCAAGCTCCTGGAACACGTAAGCTCCTGGACCACGCAAGCTCTTGGACCAGGCACGCTCCTGGAGCAGGCAAGCTCTTGGACCAGGCAGGCTTCTGGACCAAGCAAGCTCTTGGACCAGGCAAGCTCCTGGACCAGGCACGCTTGTGGACCATGCACGCTCCTGGACCAGGCAAGCTCTTGAACCAGGCAGGCTCGTGGACCAGGCAAGCTCGTGGACTAGGCAAGCTCCTGGACCAGGCAAGCACTTGGACCAGGCAAGCTCCTGGACCACGCAAGCTCCTTGACCAGGCAAGCTCTTGGACTAGGCAAGCTCTTGGACTAGGTAAGCTTCTGGACCAAGCAAGCTCTTGGACCAGGCAAGCTCCTAGACCAGGCAAGCTCCTAGACCAGGCAAGCTCCTGGACCAGGCACGATCATGGACCATGCACTCTCTTGGACCAGGCAAGCTCTTGGACCAGGAAGGCTCGTGGACCAGGCAAACTCTTGGACCAAGCAGGATACCGGACCAAGCAAGCTATTGGACCACGCAAGCTCCTGGACCAGGCAAGCTCCTCGACCAGGCAAACTCCTGGACTAGGCACGCTCATGGACCAAGCACGCTTCTGGACAAGGCAAGCTCCTAGACCAGGCAAGCTTCTGGACCAAGCAAATTCGTGGAGCAGGCACGCTCCTGGACCAGGCAAACTCCTGGACCAGGCAAGCTCTTAGACCAGGCAAGCTCCTAGACCAGGCAAGCTCCTTGACCAGGCAAGCTCCTGGACAAGGCTAGCTCCGGGACCAGGCAAGCTCTTTGACTAGGCACGCTCCTGGACGAGGCAAGCTCTTGGACCAGGCAGGCTTCTGGACTCTGCAAGCTCCTGGACCAAACAAGCTTCTGGACCACGCAAGCTCGTGGACTAGGCACGCTTTTGGACCCGGCAAGCTCCTGGACCAAGCTCGCTCGTGGACCAGGCACGCTCCTGGACAAGGCAAGCTCCGGGACCAGGCAAGCTCCGGGACCAGGCAAGCTCCTGGACCAGGCACGCTCATGGACCAAGCAAGCTCCTAGACCATGCAAGCTCTTGGACTAGGCACAGTCCTGGACCAGGCAAGCTCTTGGACCAGGCAGGCTTCTGGACCAAGCAAGCTCCTGGACCAAACAAGCTCCTGGACCAGGCAAGCTCGTGAACTAGGCCCGCTTTTGGACCCGGCAAGCTCCTGGACCAAGCTCGCTCGTGGACCAGGCACGCTCCAGGACCACGCACGCTCGTGGATCAGGCAAGCTCGTGGACCAGGTACGCTCCAGGACCAGGCAAGCTCCTAGACCAAGCAAGCTCCTGGACCACGCAAGCTCGTGGACCAGGCACGCTCTTGGACCAGGCAAGCTCCTGGACCAGGCAAGCTCGTGGACCACGCAAGCTCTTGGACCAGGCACGCTATTGGACCAGGCAGGCTCTTGGATCAGGCAGGCTTCAGGACCAAGCTAGCTCCTCGACAAGGCAAGCTCGTGGACCAGGCAAGCTTCTAGACCACGCAAGCTCTTGGACCAGGCAAGCTCTTGGACCAGGCAAGCTCTTGGACCAGGCAAGCTCTTGGACCAGGCAAGCTCTTGGAACATGCAAGCTCCTGGACCAGACAAGCTCTTAGACCAGGAAAGCTCCTGGACCAGGCAAGCTAATGGACCAAGAAAGCTCCTGGACAAGGCAAGCTCCTGGAGCAGACATTCTCCTAGAACACGCAAGCTCTAGGACCAGGCACGCTCCTGGACCAGGCAAGCTCCTGGACCAAGCAAACTCGTGGACCAGGCACGCTCCTGGACGAGGCAAGCTCCAGGACCATGCAAGCTCCTAGACCACGCAAGCTCTTGGACCAGGCAAGCACTTGGACCGGGCAAGCTCCTGGACCAGGCCAGCTCCTGGACCATGCAAGCTCCTGGACCAGGCAAGCTCTTGGACAAGGCAAGCTCCTTGAACAGACAAGCTCGTGGACCAGGGACGCTCCTGGACCAGGCAAGCTCCTAGACCAGGCAAGCTCTTGGACTAGGCACGCTCCTGAACCAGGCAAGCTCTTGGACCAAGCAAGCTTTTGGAACAAGCAAGCTCTTGGACCAGGCACACTCTTGGACTAGGCAAGCTCCTGGACGAGGCAAGCTCCTGGACGAGGCAAGCTGTTTGACCAGGCAAGCTCCTGGACAAGGCAAGCTCTTGGACCAGGCACGCTTCTGGAACAGGCAAGCTACTGGACTAGCCAGGCTCCTAGACCAGGCAAGCTCCTGGACCAGGCAAGCTCGTGGACCAGGCAAGTTCTTGGACCAGGCAAGCTCCTGGACCAGGCCAGCTCTTAGACGAGGCAAGCTCCTGGACCAGGCAAGCTCTTGGACCAGGCAAGTTCTTAGACCAGGCACACTCCTGGACCAGGCACACTCCTGGACCAGGCAAGCTCATGGACCAGGCAAGCTCCTTCACCAAGCAAGCTTGTGGACTAGGCAAGCTTCTGGACCAGGCAAGCTCGTCGACCAGGCACGCTCTAGGACCAGGCAAGCTCCTGGACTAGGCAAGCTCCTCTACCAGGAAAGATCCTGGACCAGGCACGCTCCTAGACTAGTCACACTCATGGACTTGGCAAGCTCCTGGACCTGGCAAGCTCTTGGACCAAGCAAGCTCCTGGACAAGGCAAGCTCCTTGACCAGGGAAGCTCCCGGACCATGCAAGCTCCAGGACAAGGCAAGCTCCTGGACCAGGCAAGCTCCTCGACCAGGCAAGCTCTTGGACGAGTCAAGCTCCTGGACCAGGCAAGCTCCTGGACCAAGCACGCTCCCGGACCAGGCACGCTCGTAGACCAAGCAAGCTCCTGGACCCGACAAGCACCTGAACCAGGCAAGCTTCTGGACCAGGCAAGCACCTGGACTAGGCAAGCTCGTGGACCAGGCAAGCTCCTAGACCACACAAGCTCTTGGACCAGGCAAGCTCTTGGACTTGGAAAGCTCTTCGACCAGGCAAGCTCCTGGACCAGGCAAGCTCCTAGACCAGGCAAACTCCTAAACTAGGCAAGCTCCTAGACCAGGCAAGCTCTTGGACCATGCAAGCTCCTGGACCAGGCATGCTCCTGAACCAGGCATGCTCCTGGACCACGCATGCTCCTGAACCAGGCATGCTCCTGGACCAGGCAAGCTCGTGGACCATGCAAGCTCTTGGACCAGGCAAGCTCCTGCACTAGGCAAGCTTCTGGCCCAAGCGAGCTCTTGGACCAGGCACGCTCCTGGATCAGGCAAGCTCTTGGACCAGGCAAGCTCATGGACCAGGCAAGCTCCTGGAACATGCAAGCTCCTAGAACAGGCAAACTCCTGGACCAGGCAAGCTCTTGAACTAGGAATGCTCATGGACCAGGAAAGCTCCTAGACCAAGCAAGCTCCTCGACCTTGCAAGCTCCTGGACCAGGCAAGCTCGTGGACCAGAGCTCCTGGACCACGCAAGCTCGTGGACTACGCAAGCTCCTTGACCAGGCAAGCTCCTGGACGAGGCAAAATTCAGGACCAGGCAAGCTCTTGGACCAGGCACGCTCTTGGACCAAGCAAGATCTTGGACCAGGCAAACTCCAGGACCAGGCAAGCTCCTGGAACATGCATTCTCTAGGACCAGGCAAGCTCCTGGACGAGGCAAGCTCTTGGACCAGGATAGCTCCTGGACCACGCAAGCTCCTGGACCAGGCACGCTCCTAGACCATGCAAGCTCCTAGACAAGGCAAGCTCGTGGACCAGGCAAGCTTCCGGACCAGGCAACCTCGTGGACCAGACATGCTCCAGGACCACGCAAGCTCCTATACCAGGCAAGCTACTAGACCAGGCAAGCTACTGGACCACGCAAACTCCTGGACCACGCAAGCACTTGGACCAAGCAAGCTCTTTGACCAGACAAGCTCCTGGAACACGTAAGCTCTTGGACCATGCAAGCTCTTGGACCAGGCAGGCTTATGGACCAAGCAAGCTCTTGGACCAGGCAAGCTTCAGGACCAGGCAAGCTCCTGGACTAGGCACGCTCGTGGACCATGCACGCTCCTGGACCAGGCAAGCTCTTGAACCAGGCAGGCTCGTGGACCAGGCAAGCTCCTAGACCAGGCAAGCTCCTGGACCAGGCAAGCTCCTTGACCAGGCAAGCTCCTGTACCAGGCAAGCTCCTTGACCAAGCAAGCTCCTGGACTAGGCAAGCTCTTGGACCAGGCAGGCTTCTGGACCAAGCAAGCTCTTGGACCATGCAAGCTCCTGGACCAGGCAAGCTCCTGGACCAGGCAAGCTCTTGGACCAAGCACGATCGTGGACCATGCACGCTCTTGGACCAGGCAAGCTATTGGACCAGGAAGGCTCGTGGACCAGGCAAGCTCCGGGACCAGGCAAGCTCCTATACCAGGCAAGCTCTTGGACCAGGAAGGCCCGTGGACCAGGCAAGCTCCTGGACCAGGCAAGGTCCTGGACCAGGCACGCTCCTGGACCAGGCACGCTCTTGGACAAGGCACGCTCCTACGCCACGCAAGCTCCTGGACCAGGCAAGCTCCTGGACCAGGCACGCTCGTGGACCATGCACGCTCTTGGACCAGGCAAGCTCTTGGACCACGAAGGCTCGTAGACCAGGCAAGCTCCTAGACCAGGCAAGCTCCTAGACCAGGCAAGCTCTTGGACCAGGAAGTCTTGTGGACCAGGCAAGCTCCTGGATCAGGCAAGCTCCTGGACCAGGCAAGCTCCTGGACCAGGCAAGCTCCTCGATCACGCAAGCTCCTAGATAACGCAAGCTCTTGGACCAGGCACGCTCCTGAACCAGGCAAGCTCTTGGACCAAGCAGGCTTCTGGACCAAGCAAGCTATTGGACCACGCAAGCTCTTGGACCAGGCTAACTCCTGGACTAGGCCGCTCATGGACCATGCACGCTCCTGGACCGGCAAGCTTCTGGACAAAGCAAACTCGTGGACCAATCACGCTCCTGGACCAGGCAAACTCCTGGACCAGGCATGCTCCTAGACCAGGCAAGCTCCTGGACCAGGCAAGCTCCTAGACCAGGCAAGCTCCTGGACCACGCAAGCTCCTGGACCACGCAAGCTCCAAGACCAGGCAAGCTCCTAGACCAGGCAAGCTCCTAGACCAGGCAAGCTTCTGGACCACGCAAGCTCTTTGACCAGGCAAGCTCTTGGACCACGCAAGCTCCTGGACCAGGCAAGCTCCTGGACAAGGCTAGCTCCGGGACCAGGCAAGCTCTTGGACTAGGCACGCTCCTGGACCAGGAAAGCTCTTGGACCAGGCAGGCTTCTGGACCAAGCAATCTCCTGGACCAAACAAGCTCCTGGACCAGGCAAGCTCGTGGACTAGGCACGCTTTTGGACCCGGCAAGCTCCTGGACCAAGCTCGCTCGTGGACCAGGCACGCTCCAGGACCACGCACGCTCCTGGACCAGGCAAGCTCGTGGACCAGGCACGCTCCTGGACCAGGAAAGCTCCTACACCAGGCAAGCTCCGGGACTAGGCAAGCTCATGGACCAGGCACGCTCCTCGACCACGCAAGCTTTTGGACCAGGCATGCTCGTGGACCACGCAAGCTCTTTGACCAGGCACGCTATTGGACCAGGCAAGCTCTTGGACGAGGCAGGCTTCAGGACCAAGCTAGCTCCTGGACCAGGCAAGCTCGTGGACCAGGCAAGCTTCTGGACCAGGCAAGCTCTTGGACCAGGCACGCTCTTGGACCAGGCAAGCTCTTGGACCAAGCAAGCTCCTGGACGAGGCAAGCTCTTGGAACATGCAAGCTCCTGGACCAGGCAAGCTCCTGGACCAGACAAGCTCTTGGACCAGGCAAGCTCCTGGACCAGGCAAGCTCCTAGACCAGGCAAGCTCTTGGACCAGGCAAGCTCTTGGACCAGGCACGCTCCTAGACCAGGCAAGCTCCTGGACCCGGCAAGCTCCTGGATCAAGCACACTCATGGACCAGGCACGCTCCTGGATCAAGCACACTCATGGACCAGGCACGCTCCTGGACCAGGCCAGCTCCTGGACCAGGCAAGCTCCTGGACCAGGCAAGCTCCTGGACCAGGCAAGCTCGTGGACCACGCAAGCTCTTGGACCAGGCAAGCTCTTGGACCAGGCAAGCTCCCAGACCACGCAAGCTCCTATACCAGGCAAGCTCCTGGACCAGGCAAGCTCCTGGACAAGGCAAGCTCCTTGAATAGGCAAGCTCGTGGACCAGGCACGCTCCTGGACCAGGCAAGCTCCTAGACCAGGCAAGCTCTTGGACTAGGCAAGCTCCTAAACCAGGCAAGCTCATGGACCAGGCAAGCTTATGGAACAAGCAAGCTCCTAGACTAGGCACACTCCTGGACCAGGCACGCTCCTAGATCAGGCGAGCTCCTGGACCAGGCAAGCTCATGAACAAGGCAAGCTCCTCGAACAGGCAAGCTCCTGGACCAAGCACGCTCCTGGACCAGGCAAGCTCCTAGACCGGGCAAGCTCTTGGACTAGGCATGCTCCTGAACTAGGCATGCTCTTGGACCAGGCAAGCTTCTGGACCAAGCAAGCTCCTGGACCAGGCGCAAACCTGGACCAGGCACGCTCCTGGACAAGGCAAGCTCCTGGACCAGGCAAGCTCCTAGACAAGGCAAGCTCCTAGACCAGGCACGCTCCTGGACCAGGCACGCTCTTGGACCAGGCAAGCTCCTGGACTAGGCAAGCTCCTCGACCAGGCAAGCTCTTGGACCAGGCAAGCTCCTGGACGAGGCATGCTCCTCGACCAGGCAAGCTCCTGGACCAGGCAAGCTCCAGGACGAGGCATGCTGGACCAGGCAAGCTCCTGGACCAGGCAAGCTCTTGGACCAGGCAAGCTTCTGGACCAAGCGATCTCTTGGACGAGGCACGCTCGTGGACCAGGCAAGCTCCTGGACCAGGCAAGCTCTTGGACCAGGCAAGCTCCTGGACCAAGCAAGCTCCTCGAACATGCAAGCTCCTGGACCAAGCAAGCTCCTGGACCAGGCAAGCTCTTGAACCAGGAATGCTCCTGGACCAGGAAAGCTCCTAGACCAAGCAAGCTCCTTGACCTTGCAAGCTCCTATACCAGGCAAGCTCCTAGACCAGGCAAGCTCGTGGACCAGGCACACTCCTGGACCAGGCAAGCTCCTGGACGAGGCACGCTCCTGGACCAGGCACGCTCTTAGACCAGGCTAGCTCCTGGACGAGGGAAGCTCCTTGACCAGGCAAGCTCTTGGACCACGCAAGCTCCTGGACGAGGCATGCTCCTGGACCAGGCAAGCTCCTGGACCAGGCATGCTCCTGGACCAGGCAAGCTCCTGGACCAGGCAAGCTCCTGGACCAGGCAAGCTTCTGGCCCAAGCGAGCTCTCGGACCAGGCAAGCTCCTCGACCACGCAAGCTCTTGGACCAGGAAAGCTCCTGGACCAGGCAAGCTCCTGGACCAGGCACGCTCCTGGACCATGCAAGCTCCTAGGCCAGGCAAGCTCCTGGACCACGCAAGCTTCTGGACCAGGCAAACTCATGGACCAGGCACGCTCCTTGTAGAGGCAAGCTCCTGGACCAGGCAAGCTCCTAAACCAGGCAAGCTCCTGGACCAGGCAAGCTCCTTGACCAGGCAAGCTCATGGACCAGGCAAGTTTTTGGACCAAGCACGCTCGTGGACCATGCACGCTCTTGGACCAGGCAAGCTCTTGGACCAGGCACGCTCCTGGAACAGGCAAGCTCGTGGACCAGGCAAGCTCTTAGACCAGGATAGCTCCTGGACCAGGCAAGCTCCTAGACCAGGCATGTTCCTGGACCATGCAAGCTCCTAGACCAGGCAAGCTCCTGGACCAGTCAAGTTCCTTGACCAGGCAAGCTCCTGGACCAGGCAAGTTCCTGGACCAGGCACGCTCGTGGACCATGCACGCTCTTGGACCAGGCAAGCTCTTGGACCAGGCACGCTCGTGGAACAGGCAAGCTCCTGGACCAGCCAAGCTCTTGGACCAGGCAAGCTCTTGGACCAGGATAGCTCCTGGACCAGGCAAGCTCCTACACCAGGCACGCTCCTGGACCATGCAAGCTCCTAGACCAGGCAAGCTCCTGGACCAGGCAAGCTTTTGGACCAGGCAAACTCGTGGACCAGGCACGCTCCTTGACCAGGCAAGCTCCTAGACCAGGCAAGCTCTTTGACCAGGAAAGCTTTTGGACCAGGCAAGCTCCTGGACCACGCAAGCTCTTGGACCAGGCAAGCTCTTGGACCAGGCAAGCTCGTGGACAAGGCAAGCTCCTGGACCAGCCAAGCTCACGGACCAAGAAAGCTCCTGGACAAGGCAAGCTCGTGGACCAGGCAAGCTCCTGGACCAGGCAAGCTCCTGGACCAGGCAAGCTCCTAGACCAGGATAGCTCCTGGACCAGGCAAGCTCCTGGACCAGGCAAGCTCCTGGAACGGGCAATCTCCTGGACCAAGCAAGCTCCTGGACCAGGATAGCTCCTAGACCAGGCAAGCTCCTGGACCAGGCACGCTCTTGGACCATGCAAGCTCCTAGACCAGGCAAGCTCCTGGACCAGGCAAGCTCCTGGACCAGACATGCTTCTGGACCAAGGAAGCTCTTGGACCAGGCAAGCTCCTAAACCAGGCAAGCTCCTGGACCAGGCAAGCTCCTGGACCACGCAAGCTCTTGGACCAGGCAAGCTCTTGGACGAGGCAAGCTCCTGGACCAGGCAAGCTCCTGGACCAGGCAAGGTCCTGGACCATGCAAGCTCCCTGACTACGCAAGCTCTTCGACCAGGCACGCTCCTGGACCAGGCAAGCTCGTGGACGAGGCAGGCTTCTCGACCAAGCAAGCTCTTGGACCACGCAAGGTCCTAGACCACGCAAGCTCCTAGAACAGGCAAGCTCAAAGACCAGACAAGCTCAAAGACCAGGCAAGCTCTCGGACCAGGCAGGCTCCTGGACCAGGCAAGCTCCTGGACCAAGCAAGCTCTTGGACCATGAAAGCTCCTGGACCAGGCAGGCTCCTGGACCATGCAAGCTAACGGACCAAGAAAGGTCCTGGACAAGACAAGCTCCTGGACCAGGCATGCTCGTGGAACAGGCAAGCTCCTAGACCAGGCAAGCTCCTGGACGAGGCAAGCTTCTGGACCACGATAGCTCCTGGACCAGGCAAGCTCCAGGACTAGGCACGCTCCTGGACCATGCAAGCTCCTTGACCAGGCAAGCTCTTGGACCAGGCAAGCTTCTAGACCAGGCAAACTCGTGGACCAAGCACGCTCCTGGACCAAGCAAGCTCCTCGACCAGGCAAGCTCCTATACCAGGCAAGCTCATGGACCAGTCAAGCTCTTGGACCACGCAAGCTCTTGGACCAGGCAAGCTATTGGACTAGGCAAGCTCCTGGACCATGCAAGCTTATGGACCACGAAAGCTCCTGGACCACGCAAGCTCTTGGACCAGGCACGCTCCTGGACCACGCAAGCTCTTGGAACGGGCAGGCTTCTGGACCAAGCAAGCTTTTGGACCAGGCAAGCTCCTGGACCAGGCAAGCTCCTGGACCACGCAAGCTGCTCGAACAGGCACGCTCGTGGACCATGCACGCTCTTGGACCAGGCAAGCTCTTGGACCAGGCAGGATCGTGGACCAGGCAAGCTCCTGGACCAGGCAAGCTTCTGGACCACGCAAGCTCCTGGACCAGGAAAGCTCCTGGACCAGGATAGCTCCTGGACCAGGCAAGCTCCTGGACCAGGCAAGCTCCTGGACCATGCAAGCTTCTAGACCAGGCAAGCTCCTGGACCAGGCAAGTTTCTTGACCAGGCAAACTCATGGATCTGGCACGCTCCTGGACCAGGCAAGCTCCTGGACCAGGCAAGATCCTAGACCAGGCAAGCTCATGGACCAGGCAAGCTCCTGGACCACGCAAGCTCTTGGACCAGGCAAGCTCTTGGACCAGACAAGCTCCTAGACCAGGCAAGCTCCTGGACCAGGCAAGCTCCTAGACCACGCAAGCTCTTGGACCAGGCACGCTCGTGGACCAGGCAAGCTCTTGGACCAGGCAGGCTTCTGGACCAAGCAAGCTATTGGACCACGCAAGCTCCTGGACCAGGCAAGCTCCAGGACCAGGCAAGCTTCTGGACCCGGCAAACTCGTGGACCAGGCACGCTCCTGGACCAGGCAAGCTCCAGGACCAGGCAAGCTCCTAGACCAGGCAAGTTCCTTGACCAGGCAAGCTCTTGGACCAGGCAAGCTCCTGAACCAGGCAAGCTGCTGGACCACGCAAGCTCTTGGACCAGGCGAGCTCTTGGGCCAGGCAAGCTCCTAGACCAGGCAAGCTCACGGACCAAGAAAGCTCCTAGACAAGGCAACCTCCTGGACCAGGCAAGCACCTGGACTAGGCAAGCTCCTAGACAAGTATAGCTCCTGGACCAGGGAAGCTCTTGGACCAGGCAAGCTCCTGGAACAGGCAAGCTCCTGGACCAAGCAAGCTCCTGGACTAGGATAGCTCCTGGACCAGGCAAGCTCCTGGACCACGAACGCTCCTGGACCATGCAAGCTCCTAGACTAGGCAAGCTCCTGGACCAGGCAAGCTTTTGGACCAGGCAAACTCATGGACCAGACATGCTTCTGGACCAAGGAAGCTCTTGGACCAGGCAAGCTCCTAGACCAGGCAAGCTCCTGGACCACGCAAGCTCTTGGACCAGGCAAGCTCTTGGACGAGGCAAGCTCCTAGACCAGGCAAGTTCCTGGACCAGGCAAGCTCTTGGACCAGGCAAGCTCCTGAACCAGGCAAGCTGCTGGACCACGCAAGCTCTTGGACCAGGCGAGCTCTTGGACCAGGCAAGCTCCTAGACCAGGCAAGCTCACGGACCAAGAAAGCTCCTAGACAAGGCAACCTCCTGGACCAGGCAAGCACCTGGACTAGGCAAGCTCCTAGACAAGTATAGCTCCTGGACCAGGGAAGCTCTTGGACCAGGCAAGCTCCTGGAACAGGCAAGCTCTTGGACCAAGCAAGCTCCTGGACTAGGATAGCTCCTGGACCAGGCAAGCTCCTGGACCACGAACGCTCCTGGACCATGCAAGCTCCTAGACTAGGCAAGCTCCTGGACCAGGCAAGCTTTTGGACCAGGCAAACTCATGGACCAGACATGCTTCTGGACCAAGGAAGCCCTTGGACCAGGCAAGCTCCTAGACCAGGCAAGCTCCTGGACCACGCAAGCTCTTGGACCAGGCAAGCTCTTGGAGGAGGCAAGCTCCTGGACCAGGCAAACTCCTGGACCAGGCAAGGTCCTGGACCATGCAAGCACTTGGACTACACAAGCTTTTCGACCAGGCACGCTCCTGGACCAGGCAAGCTCGTGGACGAGGCAGGCTTCTGGACCAAGCAAGCCCTTGGACCACGCAAGGTCCAAGACCAGGCCAGCTCCTGGACCAAGCAAGCTCAAAGACCAGACAAGCTCAAAGACCAGGCAAGCTCTCAGACCAGGCAGGCTCGTGGACCAGGCAAGCCCCTGGACCAGGCAAGCTCTTGGACCAGGCAAGCTCCTGGACCAGGCAAGCTCTTGGACCATGAAAGCTCCTGGTCCAGGCAAGCTCCTGGACCTGGCAAGCTAACGGACCAAGAAAGCTCCTGGACAAGGCAAGCTCTAGGACCAGGCTTGCTCGTGGAACAGGCAAGCTCCTAGACCAGGCAAGCTCCTGGACCAGGCAAGCTCCTGGACCAGGATAGCTCCTGGACCAGGCAAGCTCCTGGACTAGGCACGCTCCTAGACCATACAAGCTCCTAGACCAGGCAAGCTTTTGGACCACGCAAGCTTCTAGACCAGCAGACTTGTGGACCAAGCACGCTCGTGGACGAGGCAAGCTCCTAGACCAGGCAAGCTCGTGGACCAGGCAAGCTCCTAGACCACGCAAGCTCTTGGACCCGGCAAGCTCTTGGACCAGGCAAGCTCCTGGACCTAGCAAGCTTCTGGACCACGAAAGCTCCTGGACCACGCAAGCTCTTGGACCAGGCACGCTCCTAGACCACGCAAGCTCTTGGACTGGGCAGGCTTCTGGACCAAGCTAGCTTTTGGACCAGGCAAGCTCCTGGACCAGGCAAGCTCCTGGACCACGAAAGCTCCTGGACCAGGCACGCTCATGGACCATGCACGCTCTTGAACCAGTCAAGCTCTTGGACCAGGCAGGCTCCTGGCCAGGCAAGCTCCTGGACCAGGCAAGCTTCCGGACCAGGCAAGCTCCTGGACCAAGCAAGCTCCTGGACCGGGATAGCTCCTGGACCAGGCAAGCTCCTGGACCAGGCCAGCTCCTGGACCATGCAAGCTCCTAGACCAGGCAAGCTCCTGGACCAGACAAGCTTGTGGACCAGGCAAACTCGTGGATCAGGCACGCTCCTTCCATGCAAGCTCCTGGACCAGGCAAGCTCCTAGACCAGGCAAGCTCCTGCACAAGGCAAGCTCCTGGACCACGAATGCACGTGGAACAAGAAACCTCCTGGACCAGGCAAGCTCCTGGACTAGGCACGCTCCTAGACCATACAAGCTCCTAGACCAGGCAAGCTCGTGGACCAGGCAAGCTCGTGGACCAGGCAAGCTCGTGGACCAGGCACGCTCGTGGACCAGGCACGCTCCTGGACCAGGCAAGCTCGTGGACACGGAACGCTCCTAAACCACGCAAGCTCCTAGACCACGCAAGCTCCTGGACCAGGAATGCTCGTAGACCTGGCACACTCCTAGACCAGGCAAGCTCCTGGACGAGGCAAGCTCCTGGACCACGCAAGCTCTGAGACCAGGCACGCTCCAGGACCAGCCAATCTCCTAGACCAGGCAAGCTCGTAGACCAGGCAAGCTCGTGGACGAGGCAAGCTCTTGGACCAGGCAAGCTCCTAGAAAAGGCAAGATCCAGAACCAGGCAAGCTCCTGGATCACACAAGCTCTTGGACCGGGCACTTTCCTGGACCAGGCAAGCTCTTGGACCAGGCAGGCTTCACGACCAAGCTAGCTACTGGATCAGGCAAGCTCGTGGACCAGGCAAACTTCTGGATCAAGCAAGCTCTTGGACCAGGCACGCTCCTGGACCAGGCAAGCTCTTGGACCAGGCAAGCTCCTGGAAAATTCAAGCTCCTGGACCAGGCAAGCTCTTGGACCAGGAAAGCTCCTGGTCGAGGCAAGCTCGTGGACCACGCAAGCTAACGGACCAAGAAAGCTCTTGGACAAGGCAAGCTCCTGGACCAGACACGCTCCTTGAACAGGCAAGCTCGTTGACCAGGCAAGCTCCTGGACTAGGCAAGCTCCTTGACCAGGCAAGCTCGTGGACCAGGCACGCTCCTGGACCAGGCAAGCTCCTGGACCAGGCAAGCTCCTGGACCAGGCAAGCTCCTAGACCAGGCAAGCTCCGTGACCACGCAAGCTCCTAGACCTGGCAAGGTCCAAGACCAGGCAAGCTCCTGGACCAGGCAAGCTCATGCACCACGCACACTCTTGAAGGAGGCAAGCTTCTGGACCAGGCAAGCTCCTGGACCACGCAAGCTCTTGGACCAGGCAAGCTCTTGGACCAGGCAAACTCCTGGACCTGGCAAGCTCGTGGACAAGGCAAGCTCCTAGACCCGGCAAGTTCGTGGACCAAGCAAACTCCTGGACCAGGCAAGCTCCTAGACCAGGCAAGTTCGTGGACCAGGCAAACTCTTGGACCAGGCAAGTTCGTGGACTAGGCAAGCTCCTTGACCAGGCAAGCTCGTGGACCAGGCACGCTCCTGGACCACGCAAGCTCCTGGACTAGGCAAGCTCCTGGACCAGGCAAGCTCCTCGACCAGGCAAGCTCCGTGACGACGCAAGCTCCTAGACCTGGCAAGGTCCTAGACCAGGCAAGCTCGTGGACGAGGCAAGCTCATGCACCACGCACGCTCTTCAAGGAGGCAAGCTTCAGGACCAGGCAAGCTCCTGGACCACGCAAGCTCTTGGACCAGGCAAGCTCTTGGACCAGGCAAGCTCCTGGACCTGGCAAGCTCGTGGACGAGGCAAGCTCCTAGACTAGGCAAGTTCGTGGACCAGGCAAACTCCTGGACCAAGCAAGCTCCTAGACCAGGCAAGCTCGTGGACCAGGCAAGCTCATGGACCAGGCACGCTCCTGGACTAAGCAAGCTCCTGGAACACGCAAGCTCCTGGAACACGCAAGCTTTTGGACCAGGCACGGTCAGGAGCGTGACTGGTCCACGAGCTTGCCTTGTCCAGGAGCTTGCCTGGTCTAGGAGCTTGCCTAGTCCAGGAGCGTGCCTGGTCTAGGAGTGTGCCTGGTCTAGGAGCTTGCCTGGTCCAGGAGCTTGCCTGGTCCAATAGCTTGCCTTGTCCAGGAGCGTGCCTGGTCCAGGAGTGTGCCTGGTCCTGGAGCTTGCTTGGTCCAGAAGCCTTCCTGGTCCAAGAGCTTGCTTGGTCCAGGAGCATGCCTGGTCCAAGAGCTAGCCTGGTCGAGGAGCGTGCCTGGTCGAGGAGCGTGCCTGGTCGAGGAGCTTGCCTGGTCCAGGAGGTTGCCTTGTCCAGGAGCTTGCCTGGACCAAGAGCTTGTCTAGTCAAGGAGCTTGCGTGGTCCAGGAGCTTGCCTGGTCTACGAGCTTGCTGGTCCATGAGCTTGCTTGGTCCAGAAGCGTTCCTCGGCCAAGAGCTTGCCTGGTCCAAGAGCATGCCTGGTCCAAGAGATTGCGTGGTCCAGTAGCTTGCCTTGTCCAAGAGCTTGCCTGGTCCACGAGCGTGCTTGGTCAAGGAGCTTGCTTGGTCCAGGAGCTTGCCTAATCCAGGAGCTTGCCTGGTCCATGAGCGTGCCTGGTCCAGGAGCTTGCTTGGTCCAGAAGCTTGCCTGGTCCAAGAGCTTGCCTGGTTCAGGAGCGTGCCTAGTCCAAGAGCTTGCCTAGTCTAGGAGCTTGCCTGGTCCAGGAGCGTGCTTGGTCTAGGAGCTTGCCTGTTCAAGGTGCTTGCCTTGTCTAGGTTCTTGCCTGGTCCAGGAGCTTGCCTGGTCCAAGAGCTTGCCTGGTCCAGGATCTTGCCTGGTCCAAGAGCTTGCCTGGTCGTAGAGCTTGCGTGGTCCAGGAGCTTGCCTGGTCCAAGAGCTTGCCTGGTCCAGGAGCTTGCCTGGTCTAGGAGCTTGCCTGGTCCAGGAGCGTGCCTGGTCCACGAGTTCGCCTGGTCCAGGAGCTTGCCTAGTCTATGAGCTTTTCTGGTCCAGGAGCATGCCTGGTCTAGGAGCTTGCCTGATCGAGGAGCTTGCCTTGTCCACGAGCTTGCGTGGTTTAGAAGCTTGCCTGGTCAACGATCTTGCCTGTTCCAGGAGCGTATCTAGTCCTGGAGCTTGCCTCGTCATAGAGCATGCGTGGTCCAGGAGCTTGCCTGGTCCAGGAGCTTGCCTGTTCCATGAGCTTGCCCGGTCTAGGAGCTTGCCTGGTCCAGGAGCGTGCCAGGTCCACGAGTTTGCCTGGTCCAGGAGCTTGCTTGGTCTAGGAGCTTGCTTGGTCCAGGAGCTTGCCTGGTCCAGGAGCTTGCCTGGTCTAGGAGCGTGCCTGGTCCAAGAGCTTGCGTGGTCCAGGAGCTTGCCTGGTCCTGGATCTTGCCTGGTCCAGGATCGTGCCTGGTCCATGAGCTTGCCTGGTCCAGGAACTTGCCTGGTCCAGGAGCTTGCCTGGTCCAGGAGCTTGCTTGGTCCCTGAGCTTGCCTGTTCCAGGACCGTGATTGGTCCATAAGCTTGCCTTGTCCAGGAGCTTTCTTGGTCCGTTACCTTGCCTGGTCCAGGAGCTTGCCTGGTCCAGGAGCGTGCCTGGTCCAGGAGCTTGCCTGGTCCAGGAGCTTGCCTGGTCCAGGAGCTTTCCTGGTCCAGGAGCTTGCCTAGTCAAGGAGCTTGTCTATTCTAGGAGCGAGCCTGGTCTAGGAGCTTGCCTAGTCCAGGAGTTTGCCTTGTCCAGGAGCTTGCCAGGTCCATGAGCTTGCCTGGTCCCGGCGCTTGCCTGGTCCAGGAGCGTGCCTGGTCCAAGAGCTTGCCTAGTCCAAGAGCTTGCCTAGTCCAGGAGCTTGCATGGTCCAGGAGCGTGCCTGGTCCAGGAGCTTGCCTAACCCAGGAGCTTGCCTGGTCCAGGAGCTTGCCTGGTCTAGGATCTTGCCTGGTCCAGGAGCATGCCTGGTGCACGAGCTTGCCTGGTCCAAGAGCTTGCCTCGTCCAGGAGCTTGCCTGGTCCAGGATCTTGCCTGGTCCAGGATCTTGCCTGGTCCAGGAGCTTCCCTGGTCCAGGAGCTTGCCTGTTCCAGGAGCTTGCCTGGTCCAGGAGCCTGCCTTGTCCTGGAGCTTGCCTGGTCCAGGAGCTTGCCAGGTCCAGGAGCGTGCTTGGTCCACAAGCTTGCCTGGTCAAGGAGCTTGCCTGGTCCAGGAGCTTGCCTGGTCCAACAACTTGCCTGGTCCAAATGCTTGCTTGGTCCAGGAGCTTGCCTGGTCAAGGAGCTTGCCTGGTCAAGGAGCTTGCCTGGTCTAGGATCTTTCCTGGTCCAGGAGCTTGCCTGGTCCTGGAGCGTGCTTGGTCCACGAGTTTGCGTGGTTCAGGAGCTTGCCTGGTCCAGGAGCTTTCCTGGTCCAACAACTTTCCTGGTCCAAGAGCTTGCTTGGTCCAGGAGCGTGCCTGGTCGAAGAGCTTGCCTGGTCCAGGAGCTTGCTTGGTCCACGAGCGTGCCTGGTCCACGAGTTTGCCCGGTCCAAGAGCTTGCCTGGTCTAGGATCTTGCCTGGTCCAGGAGCTTGCCTGGTCCAGGAGCGTGCCTGGTCCACGTGTTTGCGTGGTTCAGGAGCTTGCCTGGTCCACGAGTTTGCCTGGTCCAAGAGCTTGCCTGGTCCAGGAGCTTGTCAGGTCTAGGAGCTTGCTTGGTCCAGGAGCTTGCTTGGTCAAGGAGCTTGCCTGGTCCAGGAGTTTGCGTGGTCCAGGAGCTTGCTTGGTCCAGGAGCTTGCGTGGTCCAGGAGCTTGCGTGGTCTAGGAGCATGCCTAGTCCAGGAGCTTGCCTGGTCTAACAGCTTGCCTGGTCCAAGAGCTTGCTTGGTCCAGGAGCGTGAATGGTCCAAGAGCTTGCCCGGTCCAAGACTTTGCCTGGTCCAGGAGCGTGCCTGGTCCAGGAGCGTGCCTGGTCCAGGAGCTTGCCTGGTCTAACAGCTTGCCTGGTCCAGGAGCGTGCCTGGTCCGGGAGCTTGCCTGATCCAGGAGCTTGCCTGGTCCAGGAGCTTGCCTGGTCTAGGATCTTGCCGGTCCAGGAGCATGCCTGGTCCACGAACTTGCCTGGTCCAAGAGCTTGCCTGGTCCACGAGCGTGCCTGGTCCAGGAGTGTGCCTGGTCCAGGAGCGTGCCTGGTCCAGGAGCTTGCCTGGTCTAACAGCTTGCCTGGTCCAGGAGCGGGCCTGGTCCTAGAGCTTGCGTGATCCAGGAGCTTGCCTAGTCCAGGAGCTTGCCTGGTCTAGGATCTTGCCTGGTCCAGGAGCATGCCTGGTCCACGAGCTTGCCTGGTCCAAGAGCTTGCCTGGTCCAGGAGCTTGCCTGGTCCAGGATCTTGCCTGGTCCAGGAGCTTGCCTGGTCCGGGAGCTTTCCTGGTCCAGGAGCTTGCCTGGTCCAGGAGCTTGCCTGGTCTAGGAGCTTGCCTACTCAAGGAGCTTGCCTGGTCCATGAGTTTGCCTAGTCCAGAAGCTTGCCTGGTCCAAGAGGTTGCCTGGTCTAGGAGCTTGCATGGTCGAGGAGCGTGTCCGGTCCAGGAGCTTGCCTCGTCCAGGAGCTTGCCTGGTCCAGGAGCTTGCCTGGTCCAAGTGCTTGGCTGGTCCAAGAGCTTGCGTGGTCCAGGAGGTTGCCTGGTCCAGGGGCTTGCCTGGTCTAGGAGCTTGCCTAGTGAAGCAGCTTGCCTGGTCCACGAGTGTGCCTGGTCCACGAGTTTGCCTGGTCCAAAGGTATGCCTAGTCCTGGAGCTTGCCTTGTCTAGGAGCTTGCATGGTCCAGGAGCGTGCCTGGTCCAAGAGCTTGCCTGGTCGAAGAGCTTGCCTGGTCCAAAAGCTTGCATGGTGTTGGAGCTTGCCTGGTCCAGGAGCTTGCCTGGTCTAGGAGCTTGCCTAGTCCAGGAGCTTGCCTGGTCCAGGAGCCTGCCTGGTTCACAAGTTTGCCTAATCCCGAAGCTTGCCTGGTCCAGGAGCTTGCCTGGTCCAAGAGCTTGCCTGGTCTAGCAGCTTTCGTGGTCACGGAGCTTGCCTGGTGCAGGAGCTTGCCTTGTCCAGGAGCTTGCCTGGTCTACGAGCTTGCTTGGTCCAAGAGCTTGCCTCGTCCAGGAGCTTGCCTGGTCCAGGAGCTTGCCTGGTCCAAGAGCTTGCCTGGTCGAGGAACTTGCTTGGTCCAGGAGCTTGCCTGGTCCAAGAGCTTGCCTGGTCCAGGAGCTTGCCTGGTCCAGGAGCTTGCCTGGTCCAAGAGTGTGCGTGGTCCACGAGTTTGCTTGGTCCAGAAGCTTGCCTGGTCCAGGAGCTTGCCTGGTCCAGGAGCTTGCCTGGTCCAGGAGCTCGCCTGGTCCAGGAGCTTGCTTGGTCCAGGAGGTTGCCTGGTCCAGAAGCCTGCCTGGTCCAAGAGCTTGCGTGTTCCAGGAGCATGCCTGGTCCAAGAGCTTGCGTGGTCCAAGAGCTTGCGTGGTCCAAGAGCTTGCGTGGTCCAAGAGCTTGCGTGGTCCAAGAGCTTGCGTGGTCCAAGCTCCTGGACTAGGCAAGCTCCTAGACCAGGCAAGCTCCTGGACCAGGCAAGCTCCTAGACCACGGAAGCTCTTAAATTAGGCAAGCTCTTGGACCAGGCAAGCTACTGGACCAGGCAAGCTCCTGGACCAAGCACGCTCCTGGACCATGCAAGCACCTAGACCAGGCAAGATTTTGAACCAGGCAAACTCGTGGACCCGGCACGCTCGTGGACCAGGCAAGCTCCTGCACTAGGCAAGCTCCTAGACCAGGCAAGCTCCTTGACCAGGCAAGCTCCTGGACCACGCAAGCTCTTGGACCAGGCAAGCTCCTCGACCAGGCAAGCTCCTGGACTAGGCAAGCTCCTGGACCTGGCAAGCTCCTGGACCGGGCACGCTCCTGAACCATGCAAGCTCCTAGAGCAGGCAAGCTCCTGGACCAGTCAAGCTTTTGCACCAGGCAAACTTGTGGAATAGGCACGCTCCTGGACCAGGCAAGCTCCTGGACTAGGCAAGCTCCTACACCAGGCAAGCTTCTGGACCAGGCAAGCTCCTGGACAAAAGAAGCTCCAGGACCAGGCAAGCTCCTGGACCAGGCAAGATCCTGGACCAGGCAAGCTCGTGGACCAGGCAAGCTCCTGGAATAGGCAAGCTCGTGGACCATGCATGCTCCTGGACCAGGCAAGATCCTAGACCAGGCAAGCTCCTGGACCAGGCAAGCTCCTGGATCAGGCAAGCTCCTCGACCAGGCACGCTCCTGGACCAGGCAAGCTCTTAGACCAGGCAAGGTCATGGACCAGGCAAGCTCGTGGATCAGGCACGCTCCTGGACTAGGCACGCTCGTGGACCAGGCACGCTCCTGGACCAGGCACGCTCCTGGACCATGCACGCTCCTGGACCACGTAAGCTCCTGGACCAGGCAAGCTCTTTGACCAGGCAATCTCGTGGACAAGGCAAACTTCTGGACCATGCAAACACGTGGACCAGGCAGGCTCCTGGACCAGGCAAGCTCGTGGACTAGGCAAGCTCCTATACCAGGCAAGCTCCTGGACCAGGTAAGCTCCTAGACCACGCAAGCTCTTGGACCAGGCAAGCTCTTGGACTAGGCAAGCTACTGGACCAGGCAAGCTCCTGGACCAGGCACGCTCCTTGACCATTCAAGCACCTAGACCAGGTAAGCTCCTGGACCAGGCAAGATTTTGGACAAGGCAAACTCGTTGACCAGGCAGGCTCCTGGACCAGGCAAGCTCCTGGACTAGGCAAGCTCCTGGACCACGCAAGCTCTTGGACCAGGCAAGCTCTTGGACCAAGCAATCTCGTGAATCAGGTACGCTCCTGGACTAGGCAAGCACCTGGACCAGGTACGCTCCTGGACCAGGCACGCTCGTGGACCAGGCACGCTCCTGGACCAAGCACGCTCCTGGACCACGCAAGCTCTTGGACGAGGCAAGCTCTTGGACCAGGCAATCTCGTGGACCAGGCAAGCTTGTGGACTAAGCAAGCTCTTGGACCAGGCAAGCTCTTGGACCAGGCAAGCTCCTAGACTAGGCAAGCTTCTGGACCACGCAAACTAGTGGACCAGGCACACTCCTGGACCAGGCAAGCTCCTGGACCAGGCAAACTCTTGGACCAGACAAGCTCCTAGACCAGGCAAGCTTCTTGACCAGGCAAACTCGTGGACCAGGCACGCTCCTGGACCAGGCAAGCTCCTGGACTAGGCAAGCCCCTAAACCAGGCAAGCTCCTAGACCACGCAAGCTCTTGGACCAGGCAAGCTCTTAGACCAGGCAAGCTAGTGGACTAGGCAAGCTCGTGGACGAGGCAAGCTCCTGGACCAGGCAAGCTCTTGGACTAGGCAAGCTCCTGGACCAAGCAAGCTCCTGAGCAGGCAAGCTCCTGAACCACGCAAGCTCTTGGACCAAGCACACTCCTCGACCAGGCAAGCTCTTGGACAAGGAAGGCTTCTGGACCAAGTAAGCTCCTAGACCAGGCAAGCTCATAAACCAGGCACGCTCGTGGACCAGGCAAGCTCCTTGACTAGGCAAGCTCCCGGACCAGGCAAGCTCCTGGACCAGGCAAGCTCCTAGACCAGGCAAGCTCTTGGACCAGGCAAGCTCCTGGACCAGGCAAGCTCCTGGACCAGGCAAGCTCCTGGACCAGGCAAGCTCTTGGACCAAACAAGCTCCTGGACTAGGCAAGCTTCTGGACCAGGCAAGCTCCTTGACCGGGCAAGCTCCTAGACCAGGCAAGCTCCTGGACCACGCAGGCTCGTGGTTCACGCACGCCTCTGCACCAGGCAAGCTCCTCGACCAGGCAAGCTCCTGGACCAGGCATGTTCTTGGACCCGGCAAGCTTCTGGACCAAGCAAGCTTTAGAACCAGGCAAGCTCGTGGACTAGGCAAGCTCCTAGACCAAGCAAGCTCTTGGACCAGGCAAGCTCCTGGACCAGGCAAGCTCTTGGACCAGACATGCTCGTGGACCAGGCACGCTCTTGGACCAGGCAAGCTCTTGGACCAGGCAGGCTCGTGGACCAGGCACGCTCCTGGACCAGGCAAGCTCCTGGACAAGGCAAGCTCTTGGACCACGCAAGCTCCTAGACCAGGCGAGCTCCTGGACCAGGCAAACTCGTGGACCAGGCACGCTCCTGGACCAGGCAAGATCTTGGACGAGGCAAGCTCCTGTACCAGGCAAGCTCCTAGATAAGGCAAGCTACTGGACTAGGCACGCTCCTGGACCACGCAAGCTCCTAGACCAGGCAAGGTCCTGGACCAGACAAGCTCCTGGACAAGGCACGCTCCTGGTCCAGGCAAGCTCCTCTACCAGGCTAGCTCCTGGATCACCCAAGCTCTTGGAAAGGCAAGCTCTTGGACCAGGCAAGCTCTTGACCAGGCAAGTGCTTTTACCAGGCAAGCTTGTGGACCAGGCACGCTCCTGGACCAGGCAAGCTTCTAGACCACACAAGCTCCTGGACCAGGCAAGCTCCTGGACCAAGCAAGCTCCTAGACCAGGCAAGCTCCTGGACCACGCAAGCTCGTGGACCAGTCAAGCTCCTGGACCAGGCAGGCCCGTGGACCAGGCACGCTCCTAGACTCGGCAAGCCCCTGTACCTTGCAAGCTCCTGGACCCCGCAAGCTCTTCGACCAAGCACGCTCCTGGACCAGCAAGCTCTTGGACCACGCAGGCTCGTGTACCAGGCAAGCTCTTGGACAAGGCAAGCTCCTGGATGAGGCAAGCTCATGGACCTGGCAGGCTCGGGGACCAGGCACGCTCCTGGACGAGGCAAGCTCCTAGACCAGGCAAGCTCCTGGACCAGGCAAGCTCTTGGACCAGGCATGCTCCTCGACCAGGCAAGCTCCTAGACCAGGCAAGCTTCTGGACCAGGCAAGCTCCTAGACCACGCAAGCTTGTGGACGAGGCACACTCCTGGACGAGGCAAGATCGTAGACGAGGCAAGCTCCACGACCAGGTGAGCTCCTGGATCAGGCAAGCTCCTAGACCAGGCACACTCCTAGACCACGCAAGCTCCTAGACCAGGCAAGGTCTTGGACCACGCAAGCTCCTAGACCAGGCAAGCTCGTGGACAAGGCAGGCTTTTGGCCCAGGCAAGCACCTGGACCACGCAAGCTCTTGGACCAGGCGAGCTCTTGGACCAGGCAAGCTCTTGGACCAGGCAAGCTCCTGGACCTCGCACGCACGTGGACCAGGCACGCTCCTGGACTTGGCAAGCTCCAGGACCACGCAAGCTCTTGGACCAGGCACGCTCCTTGACCAGGCAAGCTCTTGGACCAGGCAGGCTCGTGGACCAGGCAAGCTCTTGGACCAGGCAAGCTCCTGGATCAGGCAAGCTCCTGGACCACGCAAGCTCCTGGACCAGGCACGCTCGTGGACCAGGCACTCTCCTGGACCAAGCACGCTCCTGGACCAGGCAAGCTCGTGGACTAGGCACGCTCCTGGACCATGTATGCTCCTGGACCACGCACGCTCCTGGACCACGCAAGCTCTTGGACCAGGCACGCTCCTTGACCAGGCAAGCTTTAGGACCAGGCATGCTCCTGGACCAAGCAAGCTCTTGGACCAGGCAAGCTCTTGGACCAGGCAAGCTCATGGACCAGGCAAGCTCTTGGACCAGGCACGCTCGTGGACTAGGCACACTCTTGGACCAGGCAAGCTCTTGGACCAGGCAGGTTCGTGGACCAGGCACGCTCCTGGACTAGGCAAGCTCCTGGACCAGGCAAGCTCCTGGACCAGGCAAGCTCCTGGACCAGGCACGCTCGTGGACCAGGCACGCTCCCGGACCAGGCAAGCTCCTGGACCACACAAGCTCTTGGACTAAGCAGGCTCTTGGACCAGGCAAGCTTGTGGACCAAGCAAGCTCCAGAACCAGGCAAGCTCGTGGACCAGGCAAGCTTCTGGACCAGGCAAGCTCTTGGACTAGGCAAGCTCCTGGACCAGGAAAGCTCTTGGACCAGGCAAGCTCCTGGACCAGGCACGCTCCTGGACGAGGCACGCTCCTGGACCAGGCAAGCTATTGGATCAGGCAGGCTCGTGGAAGAGGCAAGCTCTTGGACCAGGCAAGCTATTGGATCAGGCAGGCTCGTGGAAGAGGCAAGCTCTTGGACCAGGCAAGCTCCTGGATCAGGCAAGCTCCTAGACCACGCAAGCTCCTGGACCAGGCACGCTCGTGGACCAAGCACGCTCCTGGACCAGATAAGCTCCTGGACCAGGCAAGCTCCTGGACCACGCAAGCTCTTGGACTAGGCAGGCCTCTGGACCAAGCAAGCTCCTGGACCCGGCAAGCTCCTGGACCAGGCAAGCTTGTGGACCAGGCAAGCTCCTGGACCACGCAAGCTCCTAGACCAAGAAAGCTCCTGGACCAGGCAAGCTCCTCGACCAGGCAAGCTCCTGGACGAGGCAAGCTCCTGGACCAGACAAGTGTTATAGTCACAATAGGCTCCAATGTGCCTAAAACGAAAGATAGAGTGCATAGTCGGATTTCTGCACAGCGGCTTCAAACGTTCATATCGTTCTGGTAACAGCTTAAAATGACTTGATTCAACTTGGATGTGGAGCGTCTTATTGTCGCCTACAATAGGCAATTTAGATCGCACGATTTGACCAAGTATTGACGACACAGCGCTGGTTTGAACGAACGGCACTATGGCAGCCACAATAGTCTTAGAACACAAGATAGGAAGAAGTTAGGAAGAGTTACGAGTTGGGAATGACTCCCAGCTCCTACAAACCCCAAGAGCCGAGGTACAGTGATGTGGAACAGTGCCACACTGTCCGCAACCACGAAGGGTCTCGAAACTACCCTTCACTAGGGCCTACACCAAGTGAAATGTTACACTACACAAAGTAATGTAACTATATTCAATATCTTGAGGTGCACCCTTTTGGCGAGCTTCGAAATCACTCGAGGCCTGACACAAAGGCTCGGGCTCTTCATCACAAACTCATCCTTGGGTTCTTGATGGGTCTTCTGCATACACGTGCGACACGCCGAACGTTCGACACAGGACAAAATAGACACACACAATTATCCCATGCCCTCATACCATTCCATACACATACACATGCACGCACACGGACAACAAGACGAGTGCAAACCATAGGGTTGCACCAACAGCAAGCTCGTGGACCAGGCATGCTCCTGGACCAGGCAAGCTCCTGGACCAAGCAAGCTCCTCGACTACGCAAGCTCTTGGACCAAGCACGCTCCTGGACCAGGCAAGCTCTTGAACCAGGCAAGCTCTTGGATCAGGCAAGCTCCTGGACCAGACAAGCTCCTTGATCACACAAGCTCCTGGACCACGCAAGCTCTTGGACCAGGCACGCTCCTGGACCGGGCAAGAATCTGGACCAAGCAAGCTTTTGGACCAGGCAAGCTCTTGAACCAGGCAAGCTCCTGGACAACGCAAGCTCCGGGACCAGTCACGCTTGTGGACCATGCACGCTCTTGGACCTGACAAGCTCTTTGACCAGGCAGGCTCGTGGACCAGGCAAGCTCCTGGACAAGGCAAGCTTCTGGACCAGGCAAGCTCCTGGACGACGCAAGCTCCTGGACAAGGCAAGCTCCTGGACGAGGCACGCTTCTGGACAAGGCCCGCTCCTGGACCAGGCAAGCTCTTGGATCAGGCAGGCTCGTGGACCAAGCAAGCACTTGGACCAGGCAAGCTCCTAGATCAGGCAAGCTCCTAGACCACGCAAGCTCCTGGACCAGGCACGCTTGTGGACCAAGCACGCTCCTGGATGAGGCAAGCTCCTGGACCAGGCAAGCTCCTGGACCACGCAAGCTCTTGGACCAGGCAGGCCTCTGGACCAAGCAAGCTCCTGGACCAGGCAAGCTCCTGGACCAGGCAAGCTCCTGGACGAGGCAAGCTCCTGGACCAGGCAAGCTCCTGGACCAAGAAAGCTCTTGGACCAGGCAAGCTCCTCAACCAGGCAAGCTCCTGGACCACGCAAGCTCCATGACCAGGCAAGCTCGTGGACCAGGCATGCTCCTGGAATAGGCAAGCTCCTCGACCAAGCAAGCTCCTGGACTACGCAAGCTCTTGGACCAAGCACGCTCCTGGACCAGGCAAGCTCTTGGACCAGGCAAGCTCTTGGACCAGGCAAGCTCCTGGACCAGACAAGCTCTTGGACCAGGCAAGCTCCTGGACCACGCAAGCTCCTGGACCACACAAGCTCTTGGACCAGGCACACTCATGGACCAGGCAAGATCTTGAACCGGGCAGGCTTCTGGACCAAGCAAGCTTTTGGACCAGGCAAGCTCCTAGACCAGGCAAGCTCCTGGATCACGCAAGCTCCTAGACCAGGCACGCTCGTGGACCATGCACGCTCTTGGACCAGGCAAGCTCTTGGACCAGGCAGGCTCGTGGACCAGGCAAGCTCCTGAACAAGGCATGCTTCTAGACCAGGCAAGCTCCTGGACGACGCAAGCTCGTGGACCAGGCAAGCTCCTGGACCAGGCTCGCTCTTGGACCAGGCACACTCCTGCTCCACGCACACTCTTGGACCAGGCAAGCTCGTGGATCAGGCACGCTCCTGGACCAGGCAAGCTCCTAGACCAAGCAAGCTCCCGGAGCATGCAAGCTCCTGGACGAGGCAAGCTAACAGACCAAGAAAGCTCCTACACAAGGCAAGCTCCTAGACCAGGCATGCTCGTGGAACAGGCAAGCTCCTGGACCAGGCAAGCTCCTGGACCAGGATAGCTTCTGGACCAGGCAAGCTCCTGGACCAGTCATGCTCCTGGACCATGAAAGCTCCTAGACCAGGCAAGCTCCAAGACCGGGCAAGCTTCTGGACCAGGCAAGCTCCTGGACCAGGCAAGCTCCTAGACCAGGCAAGCTCCTGGACCAGGCAAGCTCTTGGATCAGGCAAGCTCTTGGACCAGGCCAGCTCCTAGATCAGGCAAGCTCCTGGACCTGGCAAGCTCCTAGACCAGGCAAGCTCCTAGACCACGCAAGCTCTTGGACCAGGCAAGCTCTTGGACCGGGCAAGCTCCTGGACGAGGCAAGCTCCTGGACAAGGCAAGCTCCAGGACCAGGCAAGCTCTTAGACCAGGCAAGCTCCTGGACAAGGCAAGCTCCTGGACCACGCAAGCTCTTGGATCAAGCAAGCTCCTGGACCAGGCAAGCTCTTGGACCAGGCAAGCTCTTGGACCATGCAAGCTCTTGGACCAGGCAAGCTCTGGGACCAGGAACACTCCTGGACCAGGCACTCTCGTGGACCAGGCAAGCTCATGGACCAGGCAAGCTCCTTCACCAGGCAAGCTCGTGGACTAGGCAAGCTTCTGGACCAGGCAAGCTCCTCGACCGGGCACGCTCCTGGACCATGCAAGCTCCAGGACAAGGCAAGCTCCTGGACCATGCAAGCTCCTGGACGAGGCAAGCTCTTGGACCACTTGAGCTCCTAGACCACGCAAGATCCTGGACCAGGCAAGCTCCTGCACTAGGCAAGCTCCTGGACCAAGCACGCTCTTGGACCAGGTACGCTCCTAGACCAGGCAAGCTCGTTGACCAAGCAAGCTCCTGAACCAGACAAGCTCTTGGACCAGGCAAGCTCTTCGACCAGGCAAGCTCTTGGACCAGGCAAGCTCTTCGACAAGGCATGCTCCTGGACCAGGCAAGCCTTGGACTAGGCAAGCTCTTGGACCAGGCAAGCTCCTAGACCAAGCAAGCTCCTAGACTTGGCAAGCTCCTAGACCAGGCAAGCTCTTGGACAAGGCAAGCTCCTAGACCAGGCAAGCTCTTGGATATGGCAAGCTCCTGGATATGGCAAGCTCCTGGATATGGCAAGCTCCTGGACCAAGCAAGCTCATTGAGCAGGCAAGCTTCTGGCCCAAGTGAGCTCTTGGATCAGTCACGCTCGTGGACCAAGCAAGCTCTTCGACTAGGCAAGCTCCTGGACCAGGCTAGCTCCTAGAACATGCAAGCTCCTCGACCAGGCAAGCTCTTGGACAAGGCAAGCTCTTGAACCAAGAATGCTCCTGGACCAGGAAAGCTTGTGGATCAAGCAAGCTCCTCAACCTGGCAAGCTCATGGACAAGGCACGCTCCTAGAATAGGCAAGCTCGTGGACGAGGCAAGCTCGTGGACCAGGCAAGCTCTTGGACCACGCAAGCTCCTCGACCAGGCAAGCTCCTGGACGAGGCAAACTTCAGGGCCAGGCAAGCTCTTGGACCAGGCACGCTCTTGGACCAAGCAAGAGCTTGGACAAGGCAAGCTCTAGGACCAGGCAAGCTCCTGGACAAGGCAAGCTCCTGGACCAGGATAGCTCCTGGACCAGGCAAGCTCCTGGACCAGGCACGCTCCTGGACCATGCAAGCTCCTAGACCAGGCAAGCTCCTACACCAGGCAAGCTTCTGGACCAGGCAAACTCGTGGACCAGACACGCTCCTGGACCAGGCAAGCTCCTGGACCAGGCAAGCTCCTAGACCAAGCAAGCTCCTGGACTAGGCAGGCTCCTGGACCACGCAAGCTCTTGGACCAGGCAAGCTCTTGGACCAGGCAAGCTCCTAGACTAGGCAAGCTTCTGGACCAGGCAAGCTCCTGGACCACGCAAGCTCCTGGACCACGCAAGCTCTCGGACCAGGCACGCTCCTGGACCATGCAAGCTCTTGGACCAGGCACGCTTCTGGGCCAAGCAACCTCTAGGACCAGGCAAGCTCTTGGACCAGTCTAGCTCCTGGACCAGGCAAGCTCCTGGACCAGGCACGCTCATGGACCCGGCAAGCTCCTGGACCAGGCAAGCTCCTGGACCAGGCAAGCTCCTCGACCAGGCAAGCTCCTGGACCAGGCAAGCTTCTTGGCAAGGCACGCTCATGGACCAGGCAAGCTCCTAGACCAGGCAAGCTCTTGGTCTAGGCACGCTACTAGACCAGGCAAGCTCTTGGACCAGGCAAGCTCTTGGTCTAGGCACGCTACTAGACCAGGCACGCTCATGGACCAGGCAAGCTCCTGGACCAGGCAAGCTCCTTGGCAAGGCACGCTCATGGACCAGGCAAGCTCCTAGACCAGGCAAGCTCTTGGTCTAGGCACGCTACTAGACCAGGCAAGCTCTTGGACCAGGCAGGCTTCTGGACCAAGCAAGCTCCTAGACCAAGCACACTCCTAGACCACGCACGCTCCTGGACAAGGCAAGCTCTTAGACCAGGCACGCTCATGGACCAGGCACGCTCCAGGACCACGAAATCTCTAGGACGAGGCAGGCTCCTAGACCAGGCAAGCTCCTGGACCAGGCAAGCTCCAAGACCAGGCAAGCTCCTGGACCAGGCACGCTCCTGGACCAGGCAAGCTCCTGGACTAGGCAAGCTAACGGACTAAGAAATCTCCTGAACAAGGCAAGCTCCTAGACCACGCACGCTCCTGGAACAGGCAAGCTCCTTGACGAGGCAAGCACCTGGACCAGGCAAGCTCCTGGACCAGGATAGCTCCTAGACCAGGGAAGCTCCTGGACCAGGCACGCTCTGTGACCAGGCAAGCTTCTGGACCAGGCAAACTCGTGGACCAGGCACGCTCCTGGACCAGGCAAGCTCCTTGACCAGGCAAGCTCCTAGACCAGGCAAGCTCCTGGACCAGGCAAGCTCCCGGACCACGCAAGCTCTTGGACCAGGCAAGCTCTTGGACCAAGCAAGCTCCTGGACTAGGCAAGCTCCTGGACCAGGCAAGCTCCTGGACCAGGCACGCTCCTGGACAAGGCAAGCTCCTGGACCAGGCACGCTGATGGACCAAGCAAGCTCCAAGACCAGGCAAGCTCTTGGACTAGGCACGCTCCTAGACCAGGCAAGCTCTTGGACTAGGCAGGCTTCTGGACCAAGCAAGCTCCTGGACCAGGCACACTCAAGGACCAGGCACGTTCCTAGACAAGGCAAGCTCCTAGACTAGGCAAGCTCGTGGACCAAGCAAGCTCCTTGATCAAGCAAGCTCGTGGACGAGGCACGCTCCTTTACCAGGCAAGCTCCCGGACCGGGCTCGCTCGTGGACCAGGCACGCTCCTGGACCAGGCAAGCTTTTGGACCAGGAATGCTCTTGGACCAGGCAAGATCCTGGATAAGGCAAGCTCCTGGAACATGCAAGCCCCTCGACCAGGCAAGCTCCTAGACCAGGCAAGCTCTGGGACCAGGAAAGCTCCTGGACCAGGCAAGCTCTTGGACCAGGCAAGCTCTTGGACTAGGCAAGCTCTTGAATCAGGCAAGCTAACGAACCAAGAAAGCTCCTAGACCACGCAAGCTCCTGGACCAGGCAAGCTCCTGGACCAGGATAGCTCCTAGACCAGGCAAGCTCCTAGACTAGGCACGCTCTTGGACCATGCAAGATCCTAGACCAGGCAAGCTCTTGCACCAGGAAAGCTTCTGGACCAGGCAAACTCGTGGACCACGCACGCTTCTTGACCAGGCAAGCTGCTGGACTAGGATAGCTCCTAGACCAGGCAAGCTCCTGGACAAGGCAAGCTCGTGGACCACGCAAGCTCTTGGACCACGCAAGCTCTTGGACCAGGCAAGCTCGTGGACCAGGCAAGCTCGTGGACAAGGCAAGCCCATAGACCAAGCAAGCTCCTGGACCAGACACGCTTATGGACCAGGCAAGCTCCTACACCAAGCAAGCTCTTGGACTAGGCACGCTTCTAGAGCTTCCCAGGTCGAGGAGCGTGCCTGGTCGAAGAGCTTGCCTGGTCGAGGAGCGTGCCTGGTCCAAGAGCTTGCCTGGTCCAGGAGCTTCCCTGGTCCAGGAGCTTGCCTGGTCTAGGATCTAGCCTGGTCCAGGAGCTTGCCTGGTCGAGGAGCTTGCTTGGTCGAGTAGCTTGCCTAGTCTAGTAGCGTGCGTGGTCCAGGAGCATGCCTGGTCCAAGAGCTTGTCTGGTCGAGGAGCGTGCCTGGTCTAAAAGCTTGCCTGGTCCAGGAGCTTGCCTGGTCCAGGAGCTTGCCTGGTCTAGGATATTGCCTGGTCCAGGAGCTTGCCTGGTCGAGGAGCTTGCCTGGTCCAGGAGCTTGCCTAGTCTAGGAGCGTGCCTGGTCCACGAGCATGCCTGGTCCAAGAGCTTGTCTGGTCCAGGAGCTTGCCTGGTCCAGGAGCGTGCCTGGTCCACGAGTTTGCCTGGTCCAAGAGCTTGCCTGGTCCAGGAGCTTGCCTGGTTTAGGAGCTTGCCTGGTCGAGGAGCTTGCCTGGTCCATGAGCTTGCCTGGTCTAGGAGCATGCCTGGTCTAAGAGCTTGCGTGGTCCAGGAGCTTGCCAGGTCCAAGAGCTTTCCTGGTCCAGGAGCGTGCCTGGTCCATGAGCTTGCCTGGTCCAGGAGCTTGCTTGGTCCAAGAGCTTGCCTGGTCCAGGAGCTTTTTTGGTCCAGGAGCTTGCCTCGTCCAAGAGGAGCTTGTCTGGTCCAGGAGCGTGACTGGTCGAGGAGCTTACCTGGTCCAGGAGCGTGCCTCGTCCAGGAGCTTGCCTGGTCCAGGAGCTTGCCTGGTCCAGGAGCGTGACTGGTCGAGGAGCTTACCTGGTCCAGGAGCGTGCCTCGTCCAGGAGCTTGCCTGGTCCAGGAGCTTGCCTGGTCCAGGAGCTTGCTTGGTCTAGGAGCTTGTCTGTTCTAGGAGCGAGCCTGGTCCCGCAGCTTGCGTTGTCCAGGAGCTTGCCTGGTCCAAGAGCTTGCCTGGTCCATGAGCGTGCCTAGTCCCCGAGGTTGCCTGGTTTAAGAGCTTGCCTCGTCCACGAGCTTGCCTGGTCTAGGAGCTTGCCTGGTCCATGACTTTGCCTGGTCCAAGAGCTTGAATGGTCCATGAGCGTGCCTGGTCCACGAGTTTGCCTGGTCCAGGAGCTTGCCTGGTCCAGGAGCGTGCCTCGTCCACGAGCCTGCCTGGTCCAAGAGCTTGCCTAGTCCAAGAGCGTGCCTGGGCCATGACCGTGCCTAGTTCAGGAGCTTGCCTGGTCCAGGAGCTTGTCTGGTCCAAGAGCTTGCCTGGTCTAGGAGCTTGCCTGGTCCAGGAGCTTGCTTGGTCCAGGAGCTTGCCTGGTCTAGGAGCTTGCCTGGTCCAGGAGCGTGACTGGTCGAGGAGCTTACCTGGTCCAGGAGAGTGCCTCGTCCAGGACTTGCCTGGTCCAGGAGCTTGCCTGGTCCAGGAGCTTGCTTGGTCTAGGAGCTTGTCTGTTCTAGGAGCGAGCCTGGTCCCGCAGCTTGCGTTGTCCAGGAGCTTGCCTGGTCCAAGAGCTTGCCTGGTCCATGAGCGTGCCTAGTCCCCGAGGTTGCCTGGTTTAAGAGCTTGCCTCGTCCACGACTTGCCTGGTCTAGGAGCTTGCCTGGTCCATGACTTTGCCTGGTCCAAGAGCTTGACTGGTCCATGAGCGTGCCTGGTCCACGAGTTTGCCTGGTCCAGGAGCTTGCCTGGTCCAGGAGCGTGCCTCGTCCACGAGCCTGCCTGGTCCAAGAGCTTGCCTAGTCCAAGAGCGTGCCTGGTCCACGAGCGTGCCTAGTTCAGGAGCTTGCCTGGTCCAGGAGCTTGCCTGGTCCAAGAGCTTGCCTGGTCTAGGAGCTTGCCTGGTCCAGGAGCTTGCTTGGTCCAGGAGCTTACCTAGTCTAGGAGCTTGCCTGGCCCAGGAGCTTGCCTTGTCCAGGAGCTTGCCTGGTCTAGGAGCTTGCCCGGTCCAGGAGCTTGCCTGGTCCAGGAGCTTGCCTGGTCTAGGAGATTGCCTGGTCCAGGAGCTTGCCTGCTCTAAGAGCTTGCCTGGTCCATGAGCTTGCCTGGTCCAAAAGCTTGCGTGTTCCAGGAGCTTGCCTGGTCCATGAGCTTGCCTTGTCCAGGAGCTTGCCCAGTCCAGGAGCTTGCCTGGTCCAGGAGCTTGCCAGGTCCACGAGCTTGCCTGGTCCAGGAGCTTGCCTGATCCACGAGCTTGCCTGGTCCAGGAGCTTGCCTGGTCCATGAGCTTGCCTGGTCCAGGAGCTTGCTTGGTCCACGAGCTTGCCAGGTCCAGGAGCTTGCCTGGTCCAGGAGCTTGCGTGCTCTAAGAGCTTGCCTGGTCAATGAGCTTGCCAGGTCCAAAAGCTTGCGTGTTCCAGGAGCTTGCCTGGTCCAGGAGCTTGCCTGGTCCAGGAGCGTGCCTGGTCCACGAGCTTGCCTGGTCCAGGATCTTGCTTGGTCCAGGAGCTTGCCTGGTCAAGGAGCTCGCCTGGTCCACGAGCTTCCCTGGTCCAGGAGCTTGCCCAATCTAGGAGCTTGCCTGGTCCAGGAGCTTGCCAGGTCCACGAGCTTGCCTGGTCCAGGAGCTTGCCTGGTCCACGAGCTTGCCTGGTCCAAGAGCTTGCCTGGTCCAAGAGCTTGCCTAGCCGAGGAGCTTGCCTGGTCCACGAGCTTCCCTGGTCCATGTGCTTGCCTGGTCCAGGAGCTTGCCTGGTCCATGAGCTTGCTTGGTCCACGAGCTTGCCTGGTCAAGGAGTTTGCCTGGTCCACGAGCTTGCCTGGTCCACGAGCTTGCGTGGTCAAAGAGCTTGCCTGGTCCAAGAGCTTGCGTGGTCCAGGAGCTTGCTTGGTCCAGAAGCTTGCCTCGTTCAGGAGCGTGCATGATCCATGAGATTGCCTGGTCCAGGAGCTTGCCTGGTCTAGGACCTTGCCTGGTCTAGCAGCTTGCGTGGTCACGGAGCTTGCGTGGTCCAGGAGCTTGCCTGGTCCAAGAGCTTGCATGGTCCAGGAGCTTGCCTGGTCCAGGAGCGTGCCTGGTCCACGAGCTTGCCTGGTCAAGGAGCTTGCCTTGTCCAGGAGCTTGCTTGGTCCAACAGCTTGCCTAGTCCAAGAGCTTGCGTGATCCAGGAGCGTGCCTGGTCCAAGAGCTTGCCTGGTTCAGAAGCTTGCCTGGTCCAAGAGTTTGCTTGGTCCAGGAGTATGCCTGGTCCACGACTTTGCGTGGTCCAGAAGCTTGCCTGGTCCAGGACCTTGCCTGGTCTAGGATCTTGCCTTGTCCAGGAGCTTGCCTGGTCCAGGAGCGTGCCTGGTCCACGAGTTTGCCTGGTCCAGGAGCTTGCCTGGTCCAGGAGATTGCCTGGTCCATGAGCTTGCCTGGTCTAGGAGTTTGCCTCGTCCAAGAGCTTGCCTGGTCCAGGGGCTTGCCTGGTCAAGAAGCCTGCCTGGTATAGGAGCTTGCTTGGTATAGGAGCTTGCCTGGTCCACGAGCGTGCCTGGTCTACGAGTTTTCCTGGTCCAGGAGCTTGCTTGGTCCAGGAGCTTGCCTGGTCCAGAAGCTTGCTTCCTTCAGGAGCGTGCATGGTCCTTGAGCTTGCCTGGTCCAGGAGCTTGCCTAGTCTTGGACCTTGCCTGGTCTAGCAGCTTTCGTGGTCATGGAGCTTGCTAGGTCCAGGAGCTTGCCTGGTCTAGGAGCTTGCGTGGTCCAGGAGCTTGCGTGGTCCATGAGCTTGCCTGGTCTAGGAGCTTGCCTGGTCCAGGAGCTTGCCTGGTCCAGGAGCTTGCCCAGTCCAGGAGCTTGCCTGGTCCAGGAGCTTGCCAGGTCCACGAGCTTGCCTGGTCCAGGAGCTTGCCTGGTCCAGGAGCTTGCCAGGTCCAAGAGCTTGCCTGGTCCACGAGCTTGCCTGGTCCAGGAGCTTACCTGGTCCAAGAGCTTGCCTGGTCCAGGAGCTTGCTTGGTCCACGAGCTTGCCTGGTCCATGAGCTTGCCTGGTCCAGGAGCTTGCCTGGTCCAAGAGCTTGCCTGGTCTAGGACCTTGCCTGGTCTAGGACCTTGCCTGGTCTAGCAGCTTTCGTGGTCATGGAGCTTGCCAGGTCCAGGAGCTTGCGTGGTCTAGGAGCTTGCCTGGTCTAGGAGCTTGCCTGGTCCAGGAGCTTGCCTGGTCCAGGAGCTTGCCTGGTCTAGGAGCTTGCCTGGTCCAGGAGCTTGCCTGGTCCACGAGCTTGCCTGGTCAAGGAGCTTGCGTGGTCCACGAGCTTGCCAAGTCCAGGAGCTTGCCTGGTCCAAGAGCTTGCCTGGTCTGGGAGCTTGCCTAGTCCACGAGCTTGCCTAGTCCACGAGCTTGCCTGGTCCACGAGCTTGCCTGGTCCAGGAGCTTGCCTGGTCCAAGAGCTTGCCTGGTCCAAGAGCTTGCGTGATCCAGGAGCTTGCCTGGTCCAGAAGCTTGCCTCGTTCAGGAGTGTGCATGGTCCATGAGCTTGCCTGGTCCAGGAGCTTGCCTGGTCTAGGACCTTGCCTGGTCTAGCAGCTTGCGTGGTCACGGAGCTTGCCTGGTCCAGGAGCTTACCTTGTCCACGAGCTTGCATGGTCCAGGAGCTCGCCTGGTCCAGGAGCGTGCCTGGTCCACGAGCTTGCCTAGTCAAGGAGCTTGCCTGGTCCAGGAACTTGCCTGGTCCAACAGCTTGCCTGGTCCTAGAGCTTGCGTGATCCAAGAGCGTGCCTGGTCCAAGAGCTTGCCTGGTCCAGGAGCTTGCATGGTCCAGCAGTTTCCTTTGTCCAGGAGTATGCCTGGTCCACGACTTTGCGTGGTCCAGAAGCTTGCCTGGTCCAGGACCTTGCCTGGTCTAGGATCTTGCTTGGTCCAGGAGCTTGCCTGGTCCAGGAGCGTGCCTGGTCCACGAGTTTGCCTGGTCCAGGAGCTTGCCTGGTCCAGGAGATTGCCTGGTCCGGGAGCTTGCCTGGTGTAGGAGCTTGCCTCGTCCAGGAGCTTGCCTGGTCCAGGAGCTTGCCTGGTCAAGGAGCTTGCCTAGTCTAGGAGCTTGCCTGGTATAGGAGCTTGCCTGGTCCACGAGCGTGCCTGGTCCAAGAGCGTGCTTGGTCCAAGAGCTTGCCTTGTCCAAGAGTTTGCGTGGTCCAGGAGCTTGCCTGGTCCAGAAGCTTGCTTCGTTCAGGAGCGTGCATGGTCCATGAGCTTGCCTCGTCCAGGAGCTTGCCTGGTCTAGGACCTTGCCTGGTCTAGCAGCTTTCGTGGTACAGAGCTTGCCTAGTCCAGGAGCTTGCCTGGTCCAGGAGCTTGCGTGGTCCAGGAGCTTGCGTGGTCCATGAGCTTGTCTGGTCTAGGAGCTTGCCTGGTCCAGGAGCTTGCCTGGTCGAGGAGCTTGCCTCGTCTAGGAGCTTGCCTGGTCCTGGAGCTTGCCTGGTCCAGGAGCTTGCCTGGTCTAGGAGCTTGCCTGGTCCAGGAGCTTGCCTGCTCTAAGAGCTTGCCTGGTCCAGGAGCTTGCCTGGTCCAAAAGCTTGCGTGTTCCAGGAGCTTGCCTGGTCCAGGAGCGTGCCTGGTCCACGAGCTTGCCTAGTCCACGAGCTTGCTTCGTCCAGAAGCTTGCCTGGTCCAGGAGCTTGCCTGGTCCACGAGCTTGCCTAGTCTATGAGCTTGCCTGGTCCAGGAGCTTGCCTGGTCCAGGAGCTTGCCTGGTCCACGAGCTTGCATGGTCCAGGAGTTTGCCTGGTGCACGAGCTTGCCTGGTCCAGGAGCTTGCGTGGTCCAAGAGCTTGCCTGGTCCGGGAGCTTGCCTAGTCCAAGAGCTTGCCTGGTCCGCGAGCTTGCCTAGTCCACGAGCTTGCCTAGTCCACGAGCTTGCCTGGTCCACGAGCTTGCCTGGTCCACGAGCTTGCCTGGTCCACGAACTTGCCTGGTCCAAGAGCTTGCGTGGTCCACGAGCTTGCCTGGTCCAGAAGCTTGCCTCGTTCAGGAGCGTGCATGGTCCATGAGCTTGCCTGGTCCAGGAGCTTGCCTGGTCTAGGACCTTGCCTGGTCTAGCAGCTTGCGTGGTCACGGAGCTTGCCTGGTCCAGGAGCTTGCCTGGTCCAGGAGCTTGCGTGGTCCAGGAGCTCGCCTGGTCCAGGAGCGTGCCTGGTCCACCAGCTTGCCTAGTCAAGGAGCCTGCCTGGTCCAGGAACTTGCCTGGTCCAACAGCTTGCCTAGTCCAAGAGCTTGCGTGATCCAAGAGCGTGCGTGGTCCAAGAGCTTGCCTGGTCCAGGAGCTTGCCTGGTCCAGAAGTTTGCTTTGTCCAGGAGTATGCCTGGTCCAAGACTTTGTGTGGTCCAGAAGCTTGCCTGGTCCAGGACCTTGCCTGGTCAAGGATCTTGCCTGGTCCAGGAGCTTGCCTGGTCCAGGAGCATGCCTAGTCCACGAGTTTGCGTGGTCCAGAAGCTTGCCTGGTCCAGGAGATTGCCTGGTCCAGGAGCTTGCCTGGTCTAGGAGCTTGCCTCGTCCAGGAGCTTGCCTGGTCCAGGAGCTTGCCTGGTCAAGGAGCTTGCCTGGTCTAGGAGCTTGCCTGGTATAGGAGCTTGCCTGGTCTACGAGCGTGCCTGGTCCACGAGTTTTCCTGGTCTAGGAGCTTGCCTGGTCCAGGAGCTTGCCTGGTCCAGGAGCTTGCCTTGTCTAGGAGCTTGCCTGGTCCACGAGCTTGCTTGGTCCAGGAGCTTGGCTGGTCCAAGAGCTTGCCTGGTCCAAGAGCTTGCGTGGTCCAGGAGCTTGCCTGGTCCAGAAGCTTGCTTCGTTCAGGATCTTGCATGGTCCATGAGCTTGCCTGGTCTAGGAGCTTGCCTGGTCTAGGACCTTGCCTGGTCTAGCAGCTTTCGTGGTCATGGAGCTTGCCAGATCCAGGAGCTTTTTTGGTCTAGGAGCTTGCGTGGTCCAGGAGCTTGAGTGGTCCATGAGCTTGCCTGGTCTAGGAGTTTGCCTGGTCCAGGAGCTTGCCTGGTCCTGGAGCTTGCCTGGTCTAGGAGCTTGCCTGGTCCAGGAGCTTGCCTGGTCCAGGAGCTTGCCTGGTCTAGGAGCTTGCCTGGTCTAGGAGCTTGCCTGCTCTAAGAGCTTGCCTGGTCCAGGAGCTTGCGTGGTCCAAAAGCTTGCGTGTTCCAGGAGCTTGCCTGGTTCAGGAGCGTGCCTGGTCCAGGAGCTTGCCTGGTCCAGGAGCTTGCTTGGTCTAGGAGCTTGCCTGGTCCAGGAGCTTGCCTGGTCCAGGAGCTTGCCTGGTCCACGAGCTTGCCTGGTCCAGGAGCTTGCCTGGTCCACGAGCTTGATTGGTCCATGAGCTTGCCTGGTCCAAGAGCTTGCCTGGTCCACGAGCTTGCCCGGTCCACGAGCTTGCCTGGTCCAGGAGCTTGCCTGGTCCACGAGCTTGCCTAGTCCAGGAGCTTGCCTGGTCCAAGAGCTTGCCTGGTCTAGGACCTTGCTTGGTCTAGCAGCTTGCGTGGTCACGGAGCGTGCCTGGTCCAGGAGCTTGCCTGGTCCAGGAGCTTGCGTGGTCCAGAAGCTTGCCTGGTCCAGAAGCGTGCCTGGTCCACAAGCTTGCCTGGTCAAGGAGCTTACCTGGTCCAGGAGCTTGCCTGGTCCAACAGCTTGCGTGGTCCAAGAGCTTGCGTGATCCAGGAGCGTGCCTAGTCAAGAGCTTGCCTGGTCCAGGAACTTGCCTGGTCCAGGAGCGTGCCTGGTCCACGAGCTTGCCTGGTCCAGGAGCTTGCTTGGTCTAGGAGCTTGCCTGGTCCAGGAGCTTGCCTGGTCAACGAGCTTGCCTAGTCCAGGAGCTTGCCCAGTCCAGGAGCTTGCCTGGTCTAGGAGCTTGCCTCGTCCACGAGCTTGCCTGGTCCACGAGCTTGCCTGGTCCACGAGCTTGCCTGGTCCAGGAGCTTGCCTGGTCTAGGACCTTGCCTGGTCTAGCAGCTTGCGTGGTCACGAAGCTTGCCTGGTCCAGGAGCTTGCCTGGTCCAGGAGCTTGCGTGGTCCAGGAGCTCGCCTGGTCCAGGAGCGTGCCTGGTCCACCAGCTTGCCTAGTCAAGGAGCCTGCCTGGTCAAGTAACTTGCCTGGTCCAACAGCTTGCCTAGTCCAAGAGCTTGCGTGATCCAAGAGCGTGCCTGGTCCAAGAGCTTGCCTGGTCCAGGAGCTTGCCTGGTCCAGGAGTTTGCTTTGTCCAGGAGTATGCCTGGTCCAAGATTTTGTGTGGTCCAGAAGCTTGCCTGGTCCAGGACCTTGCCTGGTCAAGGATCTTGCCTGGTCCAGGAGCTTGCCTGGTCCAGGAGAATGCCTGGTCCACGAGTTTGCGTGGTCCAGAAGCTTGCCTGGTCCAGGAGATTGCCTGGTCCAGGAGCTTGCCTGGTCTAGGAGCTTGCCTCGTCCAGGAGCTTGCCTGGTCCAGGAGCTTGCCTGGTCAAGGAGCTTGCCTGGTCTAGGAGCTTGCCTGGTATAGGAGCTTGCCTGGTCTACGAGCGTGCCTGGTCCACGAGTTTTCCTGGTCTAGGAGCTTGCTTGGTCCAGGAGCTTGCCTGGTCCAGGAGCTTGCCTTGTCCAGGAGCTTGCCTGGTCCACGAGCTTGCTTGGTCCAGGAGCTTGGCTGGTCCAAGAGCTTGCCTGGTCCAAGAGCTTGCGTGGTCCAGGAGCTTGCCTGGTCCAGAAGCTTGCTTCGTTCAGGATCTTGCATGGTCCATGAGCTTGCCTGGTCCAGGAGCTTGCCTGGTCTAGGACCTTGCCTGGTCTAGCAGCTTTCGTGGTCATGGAGCTTGCCAGATCCAGGAGCTTGCCTGGTCTAGGAGCTTGCGTGGTCCAGGAGCTTGCGTGGTCCATGAGCTTGCCTGGTCTAGGAGCTTGCCTGGTCCAGGAGCTTGCCTGGTCTAGGAGCTTGCCTGGTCTAGGAGCTTGCCTGCTCTAAGAGCTTGCCTGGTCCAGGAGCTTGCGTGGTCCAAAAGCTTGCGTGTTCCAGGAGCTTGCCTGGTTCAGGAGCGTGCCTGGTCCACGAGCTTGCCTGGTCCAGGAGCTTGCTTGGTCTAGGAGCTTGCCTGGTCCAGGAGCTTGCCTGGTCCAGGAGCTTGCCTGGTCCACGAGCTTGCCTGGTCCAGGAGCTTGCCTGGTCCACGAGCTTGCCTTGTCCCGCAGCTTGCCTGGTCCAAGAGCTTGCCTGCTCCAGGAGCTTGCCTGGTCCACGAGCTTTCCTGGTCCATGAGCTTGCCTGGTCCAGGAGCTTGCCTGGTCCACGAGCTTGCCCGGTCCACGAGCTTGCCTGGTCCAGGAGCTTGCCTTGTCCACGAGCTTGCCTAGTCCAGGAGCTTGCCTGGTCCAAGAGCTTGCCTGGTCTAGGACCTTGCTTGGTCTAGCAGCTTGCGTGGTCACGGAGCGTGCCTGGTCCAGGAGCTTGCCTGGTCCAGGAGCTTGCCTGGTCCAGGAGCTTGCGTGGTCCAGAAGCTTGCTTGGTCCAGGAGCGTGCCTGGTCCACAAGCTTGCCTGGTCAAGGAGCTTACCTGGTCCAGGAGCTTGCCTGGTCCAACAGCTTGCGTGGTCCAAGAGCTTGCGTGATCCAGAAGCGTGCCTGGTCAAGAGCTTGCCTGGTCCAGGAACTTGCCTGGTCCAGGAGCGTGCCTGGTCCACGAGCTTGCCTGGTCCAGGAGCTTGCTTGGTCTAGGAGCTTGCCTGGTCCAGGAGCTTGCCTGGTCAACGAGCTTGCCTAGTCCAGGAGCTTGCCCAGTCCAGGAGCTTGCCTAGTCTAGGAGCTTGCCTGGTCCACGAGCTTGCCTGGTCCACGAGCTTGCCTGGTCCAGGAGCTTGCCTGGTCCAAGAGCTTGCCTGGTCCAGGAGCTTGCCTGGTCCAGGAGCTTGCGTGGTCCATGAGCTTGCCTGGTCTAGGAGCTTGCCTGGTCCAGGAGCTTGCTTGGTCCAGGAGCTTGCCTGGTCTAGGAGCTTGCCTGGTCCAGGAGCTTGCCTGGTCCAGAAGCTTGCATGGTCTAGGAGCTTGCCTGGTCTAGGAGCTTGCCTGCTCTAAGAGCTTGCCTGGTCCAGGAGCTTGCGTGGTCCAAAAGCTTGCGTGTTCCAGGAGCTTGCCTGGTTCAGGAGCGTGCCTGGTCCACGAGCTTGCCTGGTCCAGGAGCTTGCTTGGTCTAGGAGCTTGCCTGGTCCAGGAGCTTGCCTGGTCCAGGAGCTTGCCTGGTCCACGAGCTTGCCTGGTCCAGGAGCTTGCCTGGTCCACGAGCTTGCCTTGTCCAGCAGCTTGCCTGGTCCAAGAGCTTGCCTGGTCCAGGAGCTTGCCTGGTCCACGAGCTTGCCTGGTCCATGAGCTTGCCTGGTCCAGGAGCTTGCATGGTCCACGAGCTTGCCCGGTCCACGAGCTTGCCTGGTCCAGGAGCTTGCGTGGTCCACGAGCTTGCCTAGTCCAGGAGCTTGCCTGGTCCAAGAGCTTGCCTGGTCTAGGACCTTGCTTGGTCTAGCAGCTTGCGTGGTCACGGAGCGTGCCTGGTCCAGGAGCTTGCCTGGTCCAGGAGCTTGCGTAGTCCAGAAGCTTGCCTGGTCCAGGAGCGTGCCTGGTCCACAAGCTTGCCTGGTCAAGGAGCTTACGTGGTCCATGAGCTTGCCTGATCCAACAGCTTGCGTGGTCCAAGAGCTTGCGTGATCCAGGAGCGTGCCTGGTCAAGAGCTTGCCTGGTCCAGGAACTTGCCTGGTCCAGGAGCGTGCCTGGTCCACGAGCTTGCCTGGTCTAGGAGCTTGCTTGGTCTAGGAGCTTGCCTGGTCCATGAGCTTGCCTGGTCCACGAGCTTGCCTAGTCCAGGAGCTTGCCCAGTCCAGGAGCTTGCCTGGTCTAGGAGCTTGCCTGGTCCACGAGCTTGCCTGGTCCACAAGCTTGCCTGGTCCAGGAGCTTGCCTGGTCCAAGAGCTTGCCTGGTCCAGGAGCTTGCCTAGTCCACGAGCTTGCTAGCTCCATGAGCTTGCCTGGTCCAGGAGCTTGCCTGGTCCACGAGCTTGCCTAGTCCACGAGCTTGCATGGTCCAGGAGCTTGCCTGGTCCACGAGCTTGCCTTGTCCAGGAGCTTGCCCAGTCTTGGAGCTTGCCTGGTCCAGGAGCATGCGTGGTCCAAAAGCTTGCGTGTTCCAGGAGCTTGCCTGGTTCAGGAGCGTGCCTGGTCCAAGAGCTTGCCTCGTCCATGAGCGTGCATGGTCCATGAGCTTGCCTGGTTTAGGAGCTTGCCTGGTCTAGGACCTTGCCTGGTCTAGCAGCTTGCGTGGTCCACGAGCTTGCCTGGTCCACGAGCTTGCGTGGTCCAGGAGCTTGCCTGGTCCAAGAGCTTGCTTGGTCCAAGAGCTTGCGTGGTCCAGGAGCTCGCCTGGTCCAGAAGCTTGCTTCGTTCTGGAGCGTGCATGGTCCATGAGCTTGCCTGGTCCTGGAGCTTGCCTGGTCTAGGACCTTGCCTGGTCTAGCAGCTTTCGTGGTCATGGAGCTTGCCAGGTCCAAGAGCTTGCCTGGTCTAGGAGCTTGCGTGGTCCAGGAGCTTGCGTGGTCCATGAGCTTGCCTGGTCTAGGAGCTTGCCTGGTCCAGGAGCTTGCCTGGTCTAGGAGCTTGCCTTGTCCAGGAGCTTGCCTGGTCCAGGAGCTTGCCTGTTCTAGGAGCTTGCCTGGTCCAGGAGCTTGCCTGCTCTAAGAGCTTGCCTGGTCCAGGAGCTTGCGTGGTCCAAAAGCATGCGTGTTCCAGGAGCTTGCCTGGTCCAGGAGCGTGCCTGGTCCACGAGCTTGCCTGGTCCTGGAGCTTGCCCAGTCCAGGAGCTTGCCTGGTCCAGGAGCTTGCGTGGTCCAAAAGCTTGCGTGTTCCAGGAGCTTGCCTTGTTCAGGAGCGTGCCTGGTCCACGAGCTTGCTTGGTCCAGGAGCTTGCTTGGTCTAGGAGCTTGCCTGGTCCAGGAGCTTGCCTGGTCTACGAGCTTCCCTGGTCCAGGAGCTTGCCCAGTCCAGGAGCTTGCCTGGTCCAGGAGCTTGCCTCGTCCACGAGCTTGCCTGGTCCAGGAGCTTGCCTCGTCCACGAGCTTGCCTGGTCTAGGAGCTTGCCAAGTCCACGAGCTTGCCTTGTCCAGGAGCTTGCCTGGTCCAAGAGCTTGCTTGGTCCAGGAGCTTGCTTGGTCCACGAGCTTGCCTGGTCCATGAGCTTGCCTGGTCCAGAAGCTTACCTGGTCCACGAGCTCGCCCGGTCCACGAGCTTGCCTGGTCCACGAGCTTGCCTGGTCCAGGAGGTTGCCTGGTCCAAGAGCTTGCGTGGTCCACGAGCTTGCCTAGTCCAGGAGCTTGCGTGGTCCAGGAGCTTGCCTGGTCCATGAGCTTGCTAGGTCCAGGAGCTTGCCTGGTCTAGGAGCTTGCGTGGTCCGGGAGCTTGCGTGGTCCATGAGCTTGCCTGGTCTAGGAGCTTGCCTGGTCCAGGAGCTTGCCTGGTCTATGAGCTTGCCTCGTCCAGGAGCTTGCCAGGTCCAGGAGCTTGCCTGGTCTAGGAGCTTGCCTGGTCCAGGAGCTTGCCTGCTCTAAGAGCTTACCTGGTCCAGGAGCTTGCGTGGTCCAAAAGCATGCGTGTTCCAGGAGCTTGCCTGGTCCAGGAGCGTGCCTGGTCCACGAGCTTGCCTGGTCCAGGAGCTTGTCTGGTCTACGAGCTTGCCTGGTCCAGGAGCTTGCCCAGTCCAGGAGCTTGCCTGGTCCAGGAGCTTGCGTGGTCCAAAAGCTTGCGTGTTCCAGGAGCTTGCCTGGTTCAGGAGCGTGCCTGGTCCACGAGCTTGCCTGGTCCAGGAGCTTGCTTTGTCTAGGAGCTTGCCTGGTCCAGGAGCTTGCCTGGTCTACGAGCTTCCCTGGTCCAGGAGCTTGCCCAGTCCAGGAGCTTGCCTGGTCCAGGAGCTTGCCTCGTCCACGAGCTTGCCTGGTCCAGGAGCTTGCCTCGTCCACGAGCTTGCCTGGTCCAGGAGCTTGCCAAGTCCACGAGCTTGCCTTGTCCAGGAGCTTGCCTGGTCCAAGAGCTTGCTTGGTCCAGGAGCTTGCTTGGTCCACGAGCTTGCCTGGTCCATGAGCTTGCCTGGTCCAGAAGCTTGCCTGGTCCACGAGCTCGCCCGGTCCACGAGCTTGCCTGGTCAACGAGCTTGCGTGGTCCAGGAGCTTGCCTGGTCCAAGAGCTTGCCTGGTCCAGGAGCTTGCCTGGTTCAGGAGCGTGCCTGGTCCACGAGCTTGCCTGGTCCAGGAGCTTGCTTGGTCTAGGAGCTTGCCTGGTCCAGGAGCTTGCCTGGTCCAGGAGCTTGCCTGGTCCACGAGCTTGCCTGGTCTAGGAGCTTGCCTGGTCCACGAGCTTGCCTTGTCCAGCAGCTTGCCTGGTCCAAGAGCTTGCCTGGTCCAGGAGCTTGCCTGGTCCACGAGCTTGCCTGGTCCATGAGCTTGCCTGGTCCAGGAGCTTGCATGGTCCACAAGCTTGCCCGGTCCACGAGCTTGCCTGGTCCAGGAGCTTGCCTGGTCCACGAGCTTGCCTAGTCCAGGAGCTTGCCTGGTCCAAGAGCTTGCCTGGTCTAGGACCTTGCTTGGTCTAGCAGCTTGCGTGGTTTCGGAGCGTGCCTGGTCCAGGAGCTTGCCTGGTCCAAGAGCTTGCGTGGTCCAGGAGCGTGCCTGGTCCAGGAGCGTGCCTGGTCCACAAGCTTGCCTGGTCAAGGAGCTTACCTGGTCCATGAGCTTGCCTGATCCAACAGCTTGCGTGGTCCAAAAGCTTGCGTGATCCAGGAGCGTGCCTGGTCAAGAGCTTGCCTGGTCTAGGAACTTGCCTGGTCTAGGAGCGTGCCTGGTCCACGAGCTTGCCTGGTCTAGGAGCTTGCTTGGTCTAGGAGCTTGCCTGGTCCATGAGCTTGCCTGGTCCACGAGCTTGCCTAGTCCAGGAGCTTGCCCAGTCCAGGAGCTTGCCTGGTCTAGGAGCTTGCCTGGTCCACGAGCTTGCCTGGTCCACGAGCTTGCCTGGTCCAGGAGCTTGCCTGGTCCAAGAGCTTGCCTGGTCGAGGAGCTTGCCTAGTCCACGAGCTTGCTTGCTCCATGAGCTTGCCTGGTCCAGGAGCTTGCCTGGTCCACGAGCTTGCCTAGTCCACGAGCTTGCATGGTCTAGGAGCTTGCCTGGTCCACGAGCTTGCCTGGTCCAGGAGCTTGCCCAGTCCAGGAGCTTGCCTGGTCCAAGAGCATGCGTGGTCCAAAAGCTTGCGTGTTCCAGGAGCTTGCCTGGTTCAGGAGCGTGCCTGGTCCAAGAGCTTGCCTCGTCCATGAGCGTGCATGGTCCATGAGCTTGCCTGGTTCAGGAGCTTGCCTGGTCTAGGACCTTGCCTGGTCTAGCAGCTTGCGTGGTCCACGAGCTTGCCTGGTCCACGAGCTTGCATGGTCCAGGAGCTTGCCTGGTCCAAGAGCTTGCTTGGTCCAGAAGCTTGCTTCTTTTTAGAGCGTGCATGGTCCATGAGCTTGCCTGGTCCTGGAGCTTGCCTGGTCTAGGACCTTGCCTGGTCTAGCAGCTTTCGTGGTCATGGAGCTTGCCAGGTCCAGGAGCTTGCCTGGTCTAGGAGCTTGCGTGGTCCAGGAGCTTGCGTGGTCCATGAGCTTGCCTGGTCTAGGAGCTTGCCTGGTCCAGGAGCTTGCCTGGTCTAGGAGCTTGCCTTGTCCAGGAGCTTGCCTGGTCCAGGAGCTTGCCTGTTCTAGGAGCTTGCCTGGTCCAAGAGCTTGCCTGCTCTAAGAGCTTGCCTGGTCCAAGAGCTTGCGTGGTCCAAAAGCATGCGTGTTCCAGAAGCTTGCCTGGTCCAGGAGCGTGCCTGGTCCACGAGCTTGCCTGGTCCAGGAGCTTGCCTTGTCTACAAGCTTGCCTGGTCCTGGAGCTTGCCCAGTCCAGGAGCTTGCCTGGTCCAGGAGCTTGCGTGGTCCAAAAGCTTGCGTGTTCCAGGAGCTTGCCTTGTTGACGAGCGTGCCTGGTCCACGAGCTTGCCTGGTCCAGGAGCTTGCTTGGTCTAGGAGCTTGCCTGGTCCAGGAGCTTGCCTGGTCTATGAGCTTCCCTGGTCCAGGAGCTTGCCCAGTCCAGGAGCTTGCGTGGTCCAGGAGCTTGCCCCGTCCACGAGCTTGCCTGGTCCAGGAGCTTGCCTCGTCCACGAGCTTGCCTGGTCCAGGAGCTTGCCAAGTCCACGAGCTTGCCTTGACCAGGAGCTTGCCTGGTCCAAGAGCTTGCTTGGTCCATGAGCTTGCTTGGTCCACGAGCTTGCGTGGTCCATGAGCTTGCCTGGTCCAGAAGCTTGCCTGGTCCACAAGCTCGCCCGGTCCACGAGCTTGCCTGGTCCACGAGCTTGCCTGGTCCAGGAGGTTGCCTGGTCCAAGAGCTTGCCTGGTCCAGGAGCTTGCCTGGTCCAGAAGCTTGCCTGGTCCATGAGCTTGCCTGGTCCAGGAGCTTACCTGGTCTAGGACCTTGCCTGGTCTAGCAGCTTTCGTGGTCATGGAGCTTGCCAGGTCCAGGAGCTTGCCTGGTCTAGGAGCTTGCGTGGTCCGGGAGCTTGCGTGGTCCATGAGCTTGCCTGGTCTAGGAGCTTGCCTGGTCCACGAGCTTGCCTGGTCTATGAGCTTGCCTCGTCCAGGAGCTTGCCAGGTCCAGGAGCTTGCCTGGTCTAGGAGCTTGCCTGGTCCAGGAGCTTGCCTGCTCTAAGAGCTTACCTGGTCCAGGAGCTTGCGTGGTCCAAAAGCATGCGTGTTCCAGGAGCTTGCCTGGTCCAGGAGCGTGCCTGGTCCACGAGCTTGCCTGGTCCAGGAGCTTGCCTGGTCTACGAGCTTGCCTGGTCCAGGAGCTTGCCCAGTCCAGGAGCTTGCCTGGTCCAGGAGCTTGCGTGGTCCAAAAGCTTGCGTGTTCCAGGAGCTTGCCTGGTTCAGGAGCGTGCCTGGTCCACGAGCTTGCCTGGTCCAGGAGCTTGCTTGGTCTAGGAGCTTGCCTGGTCCAGGAGCTTGCCTGGTCTACAAGCTTCCCTGGTCCAGGAGCTTGCACAGTCCAGGAGCTTGCCTGGTCCAGGAGCTTGCCTCGTCCACGAGCTTGCCTGGTCCAGGAGCTTGCCTCGTCCACGAGCTTGCCTGGTCCAGGAGCTTGCCAAGTCCACGAGCTTGCCTTGTCCAGGAGCTTGCCTGGTCCAAGAGCTTGCTTGGTCCAGGAGCTTGCTTGGTCCACGAGCTTGCCTGGTCCATGAGCTTGCCTGGTCCAGAAGCTTGCCTGGTCCACGAGCTCGCCCGGTCCACGAGCTTGCCTGGTCCACGAGCTTGCCTGGTCCAGGAGCTTGCCTGGTCCAAGAGCTTGCCTGGTCCAGGAGCTTGCCTGGTCCAGGAGCTTGCCTGGTCCAAGAGCTTGCCTGGTCTAGGACCTTGCCTGGTCTAGCAGCTTGCATGGTCACGGAGCTTGCCTGGTCCAGGAGCTTGCGTGGTCCAGAAGCTTGCCTGGTCCAGGAGCGAGCCTGGTCCACGAGCTTGCCTGGTCAAGGAGCTTACCTGGTCCAGGAGCTTGCCTGGTCCAACAGCTTGCCTGGTCCAGGAGCTTGCGTGATCCAAGAGCGTGCCTGGTCCAAGAGCTTGCCTGGTCCAGGAGCTTGCCTGGTCCAGGAGCTTGCCTGGTCCACGAGCTTGCCTGGTCCAGGAGCTTGCTTGGTCTAGAAGCTTGCCTGGTCCAAGAGCTTGCCTGGTCCACGAGCTTGCCTAGTCCAGGAGCTTGCCCAGTCCAGGAGCTTGCGTGGTCTAGAAGCTTGCCTGGTCCACGAGCTTGCCTGGTCCAGGAGCTTGCCTGGTCCAAGAGCTTGCCTGGTCCAGGAGCTTGCCTGGTCCAGGAGCTTGCCTGGTCCAGGAGCTTGCCTGGTCTAGGACCTTGCCTGGTCTAGCAGCTTGCATGGTCAAGAAGCTTGCCTGGTCCAGGAGCTTGCCTGGTCCAGGAGCTTGCGTGGTCCAGAAGCTTGCCTGGTCCAGGAGCGAGCCTGGTCCACGAGCTTGCCTGATCAAGGAGCTTACCTGGTCCAGGAGCTTGCCTGGTCCAACAGCTTGCCTGGTCCAAGAACTTGCGTGATCCAAGAGCGTGCTTGGTCCAAGATCTTGCCTGGTCCAGGAGCTTGCCAGGTCCAGGAGCGTGCCTGGTCCACGAGCTTGCCTGGTCCAGGAGCTTGCTTGGTCTAGAAGCTTGCCTGGTCCAAGAGCTTGCCTGGTCCACGAGCTTGCCTAGTCCAGGAGCTTGCCCGGTCCAGGAGCTTGCGTGGTCTAGGAGCTTGCCTGGTCCACGAGCTTGCCTGGTCCAGGAGCTTGCCTGGTCCACGAGCTTGCCTGGTCCAGGAGCTTGCCTGGTCCAAGAGCTTGCCTGGTCTAGGATCTTGCCTGGTCCAGGACTTTGCTTGGTCCAAGAGTATGCCTGGTCCACGACTTTGCCTGGTCCAGAAGCTTGCGTGGTCCAGGACCTTGCCTGGTCTAGGATCTTGCCTGGTCCAGGAGCTTGCCTGGTCCATGAGTTTGCCTCGTCCAGGAGCTTGCCTGGTTCAGGAGCTTGCCTGGTTAAGGAGCTTGCCTGATCTAGGAGCTTGCCTGGTCCAAGGGCGTTCCTGGTCCAAAAGCTTGCCTGGTCCAGGAGCTTTCCTGTTTCAGGAGCGTGCCTGGTCCAGGAGCTTGCCTTGTCTAGGAGCTTGCCTGGTCCTTGAGCGTGCATGGTCCACGAGTTTGCCTGGTCCAGGGGCTTGCCAAGTCCAGGAGCTTGCCTGGTCTAGGAGCTTGCCTGGTCCAGGAGCTTGCCTGGTCTAGGAGCTTGCCTGGTCCAGGAACATGGCCGGTCCACGAGCTTGCCTGGTCCAAGAGCTTCCCTGGTCCAAGAGCTTGCCTGGTGCAAGAGATTGACTGGTCTAAGAGCTTGCCTGGTCCAGAAGCTTGCGTGGTCCAGGAGCTTTGCTGGTCCAAAAGCTTGCCTAGTCCAAGAGCTTGCGTGGTCCAGGAGCTTGCCTTGTCCAGAAGCTTGCCTCGTTCAGGAGCGTGCATGGTCCAGAAGCTTGCCCGGTCCAGGAGCTTGCCTGGTCTAGGACCTTGCCTGGTCTAGCAGCTTGCGTGGTCACGGAGCTTGCCTTGTCCAGGAGCTTGCCTGGTCCAGGAGCTTGCGTGGTCCAAGAGCTTGCCTGGTCTAGGAGCGTGCCTGGTCCACGAGCTTGCCTGATCAAGGAGCTTGCCTGGTCCAGGAGCTTGCCTGGTCCAACAGCTTGCCTGGTCTAAGAGCTTGCGTGATGCAGGAGCGTGCCTGGTCCAAGAGCTTGCTTGGTCGAGGAGCTTGCCTGGTCCAGGAGTTTGCTTTGTCCAGGAGTATGCCTGGTCCAGGAGCTTGCTTGGTCCAGAAGCTTGCTTGGTCCAGGACCTTGCCTGGTCTAGGATCTTGCCTGGTTCAGGAGCTTGCCTGGTCCATGAGCGTGCCTGGTCCACGAGTTTGCCTGGTCGAGGAGCTTGCCTAATGCAGGAGCTTGCCTGGTCCAGGAGCTTGCCTAGTCTAGGAGCTTGCCTCGTCCAGGAGCTTGCCTGGTCCAGGAGCTTGCCTGGTCAAGGAGCTTGCCTGGTCTAGGAGCTTGCCTGGTATAGGCGCTTGCCTGGTCCACGAGCGTGCCTGGTCCAAAAGTTTTCCTGGTCCAGGAGCTTGGTTGGTCCAGGAGCTTGCTTAGTCCAGAAGCTTGCCTGGTCCAGGAGCGTGCCTAGTCCAAGAGCTTGCCTGGTTTAAGAGCTTGCTTGGTCTAGGAGCTTTCCTGGTCCAGGAGCGTGCCTGGTCCACGAGTTTGCCTTGTCCAGGAGCTTGCCTGGTCAAAGAGCTTGCCTGGTCTAGGAGCTTGCCTGGTCCAGGAGCGTGCCTAGTCCAAGAGCTTGCGTGGTCCAGGAGCTTTCCTGTTTCAGTCTCGTGCCTGGTCCTGGAGCTTGCCTTGTCCAGGAGCTTGCCTGGTCCTTGAGCGTGCATGGTCCACGAGTTTGCCTGGTCCAGGAGCTTGCCTGGTCGAGGAGCTTGCCTAGTCTAGCAGCTTGACTTGTCCAGGAGCGTGCCTGGTCCAGGAGCTTGCCAAGTCCAGGAGCTTGCCTGGTCCAGGAGCTTGCCTGGTCTAGGAGCTTGCCTGGTCCAGGAACGTGCCCGGTCCACGAGCTTGCCTGGTCCAAGAGCTTCCCTGGTCCAAGAGCTTGCCTGGTCCAAGAGATTGCCTGGTCTAAGAGCTTGCCTGGTCCAGAAGCTTGCGTGGTCCAGGAGCTATCCTGGTCCAAGAGCTTGCCTGGTCCAAGAGCTTGCGTGGTCCAGGAGCTTGCCTGGTCCAGAAGCTTGCCCCATTCAGGAGCGTGCATGGTCCAGAAGCTTGCCTGGTCCAGGAGCTTGCCTGGTCTGGAACCTTGCGTGGTCTTGCAGCTTGCGTGGTCACGGAGCCTGCCTGGTCCAGGAGCTTGCCTGGTCCAGGAGCTTGCGTGGTCCAGGAGCGTGCCTGGTCAACGAGCTTGCCTGGTCCAGGAGCTTGCCTGGTCCAGGAGCTTGCCTGGTCCAGAAGCTTGCCTGGTCCAAGAGCATGCCTGGTCTAGGACCTTGCCTGGTCTTGGAGCTTGCGTGGTCACGGAGCTTGCCTGGTCCAGGAGCTTGCCTGGTCCAGAAGCTTGCGTGGTCCAGGAGCTTTCCTGGTCCAAGAGCTTGCCTGGTCCACGAGCGTGCGTGGTCCATGAGCTTGCCTGGTCCAGGACCTTGCCTGGTCTAGGACCTTGCCCGGTCTAAGAGCTTGCATGTTCACGGAGCTTGCCTGGTCCAGGAGCTTGCCTGGTCCAGGAGCTTGCCTAGTCTAGGAGCTTGCCTGGTCCAGGAGCGTGCCAGGTCCACGAGCTTGCTTGGTCAAGGAGCTTGCCTGGTCGAGGAGCTTGCCTGGTCCAACAGCTTTCCTGGTCCAAGAGCTTGCGTGGTCCAGGAGCGTGCCTGGTCCAAGAGCTGGCCTGGTCCAGGAGCTTGCCTGGTCCAGGAGTATGCCTGGTCCATGACTTTGCCTGGTCCAGAAGCTTGCCAGGTCCAGGTACTTGCCTGGTCCAGGAGCATGCCTGGTCCAGGAGCTTGCCTAGTCCAGGAGCTTGCCTAGGCCACGAGCCTGCCTGGTCCAAGAGCTTGCCTGGTCCAGGAGCGTGCCTGGTCCACGAGCGTGCTTGTTCCAGGAGCTTGCCTGGTCCAAGAGCTTGCCTGGTCCAGGAGCTTGCCTGGTCCAGGAGTATGCCTGGTCCACGAGTTTGCCTGGTCCAGAAGCTTGCCTGGTCCAGGAGCTTGCCTGGTCCAGGAGCATGCCTGGTCCAAGAGCTTGCCTAGTCGAGGAGCTTGCCTGGGCCACGAGCCTGCCTGGTCTAAGAGCTTGCCTGGTCCAGGAGCGTGCCTGGTCCACGAGCGTGCTTGTTCCAGGAGCTTGCCTGGTCCAGGAGCTTGCGTGGTCCAGGAGCTTGCGTGGTCCAGGAGCTTGCCTGGTCCAAGAGCTTGCTTGGTCCAGAAGCCTGCCAGGTCCAAGAGCTTGCGTGGTCCAGGAGCGTGCCTGGTCCAAGAGCTAGCGTGGTCCTGGAGCTTGCCTGGTACAAGAGCGTGCCCGGTCCAGGAGCGTGCCTGGTCCAGGAGCTTGCCTGGTCGAGGAGCTTGCCTAGTCCAGAAGCGTGCTTGGTTCACGAGCCTGCCTGATCCAAGAGCTTGCCTGGTCCAGGAGCGTGCCTGGTCCACGACTGTGCCTGGTCCAGGAGCTTGCGTGGTCCATGAGCTTGCTTGGTGTAGAAGCATGCCTATTCCAGGAGCTTGCCTGGTCCAGGAGCTTGCCTGGTCTAGGAGCTTGCCTGGTCCAGGAGCTTGCCTGGTCCAGGAGATTGCCTGGTCCAGAAGCCTGCCTGGTCCAAGAGCTTGCGTGGTCCGGGAGCTTGCCTGGTCCAAAAGCTTGCCTGGTCCAGGAGCTTGCCTGCTCCAGGAGCGTGCCTGGTCCAAGAGCTTGCGTGGTCCAGGAGCTTGCCTGGTCCAGGAGAGTGCCTGGTCCACGAGCTTGCCTGGTCTAGGAGCTTGCCTTGTCCACGAGCTTGCATGGTCCACGAGCTTGCCTGGTCCACGAGCTTGCGTGGTCCAAGAGCTTGCGTGGTTTAGGAGCTTGCCTGGTCCAGGAGCTTGCCTCTTCCAGGAGCGTGCCTCGTCCACGAGCTTGCGTGGTCCAGGAGTTTGCCTGGTCCAGGACCTTGCTTGGTCTAGGAGCTTGCCTGATCCAGGAGCGTGCCTGGTCCAGGAGCGTTCCTGGTCGAAGAGCTTGCCTGGTCCATGAGCTTGCCTTGTCCTGGATCTTGCCTGGTCTAGGAGCGTGCCTGGTCCACGAGTTTGCCTGGTCCAGGAGCTTGCCTTGTCCAGGAGCTTGCCCGGTCTAGGAGCTTGCCTGGTCCAGAAGCCTACCTGGTCCAAGAGCTTGCCTTGTCCAGGAGCGTGCCTAGTTCAAGAGCTTGCGTGGTCCATGAGCTTGCCTGGTTCAAGAGCTTGCCTGGTTCAGGAGCGTGCCTGATCCAGGAGCTTGCCTGGAATGCTCGTAGACCTGGCACACTCCTAGACCAGGAATGCTCGTAGACCTGGCACACTCCTAGACCAGGCAAGCTCCTGGACGAGGCAAGCTCCTGGACCACGCAAGCTCTGAGACCAGGCACGCTCCAGGACCAGGCAATCTCCTAGACCAGGCAAGATCGTAGACCAGGCAAGCTCGTGGACGAGGCAAGCTCTTGGACCAGGCAAGCTCCTAGAAAAGGCAAGCTCCAGAACCAGGCAAGCTCCTGGATCACACAAGCTCTTGGACCGGGCACTTTCCTGGACCAGGCAAGCTCTTGGACCAGGCAGGCTTCACGACCAGGCTAGCTACTGGATCAGGCAAGCTCGTGGACCAGGCAAACTTCTGGACCAAGCAAGCTCTTGGACCAGGCACGCTCCTGGACCAGGCAAGCTCTTGGACCAGGCAAGCTCCTGGAAAATTCAAGCTCCTGGACCAGGCAAGCTCTTGGACCAGGAAAGCTCCTGGTCGAGGCAAGCTCGTGGACCACGCAAGCTAACGGACCAAGAAAGCTCTTGGACAAGGCAAGCTCCTGGACCAGACACGCTCCTGGAACAGGCAAGCTCGTTGACCAGGCAAGCTCCTGGACTAGGCAAGCTCCTTGACCAGGCAAGCTCGTGGACCAGGCACTCTCCTGGACCAGGCAAGCTCCTGGACCAGGCAAGCTCCTGGACCAGGCAAGCTCCTAGACCAGGCAAGCTCCGTGACCACGCAAGCTCCTAGACCTGGCAAGGTCCAAGACCAGGCAAGCTCCTGGACCAGGCAAGCTCATGCACCACGCACACTCTTGAAGGAGGCAAGCTTCTGGACCAGGCAAGCTCCTGGACCACGCAAGCTCTTGGACCAGGCAAGCTCTTGGACCAGGCAAACTCCTGGACCTGGCAAGCTCGTGGACAAGGCAAGCTCCTAGACCCGGCAAGTTCGTGGACCAAGCAAACTCCTGGACCAGGCAAGCTCCTAGACCAGGCAAGTTCGTGGACCAGGCAAACTCTTGGACCAGGCAAGTTCGTGGACTAGGCAAGCTCCTTGACCAGGCAAGCTCGTGGACCAGGCACGCTCCTGGACCACGCAAGCTCCTGGACTAGGCAAGCTCCTGGACCAGGCAAGCTCCTCGACCAGGCAAGCTCCGTGACCACGCAAGCTCCTAGACCTGGCAAGGTCCTAGACCAGGCAAGCTCGTGGACCAGGCAAGCTCATGCACCACGCACGCTCTTCAAGGAGGCAAGCTTCAGGACCAGGCAAGCTCCTGGACCACGCAAGCTCTTGGACCAGGCAAGCTCTTGGACCAGGCAAGCTCCTGGACCTGGCAAGCTCGTGGACGAGGCAAGCTCCTAGACTAGGCAAGTTCGTGGACCAGGCAAACTCCTGGACCAAGCAAGCTCCTAGACCAGGCAAGCTCGTGGACCAGGCAAGCTCATGGACCAGGCACGCTCCTGGACCAAGCAAGCTCCTGGAACACGCAAGCTCCTGGAACACGCAAGCTTTTGGACCAGGCACGGTCAGGAGCGTGACTGGTCCACGAGCTTGCCTTGTCCAGGAGCTTGCCTGGTCTAGGAGCTTGCCTAGTCCAGGAGCGTGCCTGGTCTAGGAGTGTGCCTGGTCTAGGAGCTTGCCTGGTCCAGGAGCTTGCCTGGTCCAATAGCTTGCCTTGTCCAGGAGCGTGCCTGGTCCAGGAGTGTGCCTGGCCCTGGAGCTTGCTTGGTCCAGAAGCCTTCCTGGTCCAAGAGCTTGCTTGGTCCAGGAGCATGCCTGGTCCAAGAGCTAGCCTGGTCGAGGAGCGTGCCTGGTCGAGGAGCGTGCCTGGTCGAGGAGCTTGCCTGGTCCAGGAGGTTGCCTTGTCCAGGAGCTTGCCTGGACCAAGAGCTTGTCTAGTCAAGGAGCTTGCGTGGTCCAGGAGCTTGCCTGGTCTACGAGCTTGCTGGTCCATGAGCTTGCTTGGTCCAGAAGCGTTCCTCGGCCAAGAGCTTGCCTGGTCCAAGAGCATGCCTGGTCCAAGAGATTGCGTGGTCCAGTAGCTTGCCTTGTCCAAGAGCTTGCCTGGTCCACGAGCGTGCTTGGTCAAGGAGCTTGCTTGGTCCAGGAGCTTGCCTAATCCAGGAGCTTGCCTGGTCCATGAGCGTGCCTGGTCCAGGAGCTTGCTTGGTCCAGAAGCTTGCGTGGTCCAAGAGCTTGCCTGGTTCAGGAGCGTGCCTAGTCCAAGAGCTTGCCTAGTCTAGGAGCTTGCCTGGTCCAGGAGCGTGCTTGGTCTAGGAGCTTGCCTGTTCAAGGTGCTTGCCTTGTCTAGGTTCTTGCCTGGTCCAGGAGCTTGCCTGGTCCAAGAGCTTGCCTGGTCTAGGATCTTGCGTGGTCCAAGAGCTTGCCTGGTCGTAGAGCTTGCGTGGTCTAGGAGCTTGCCTGGTCCAAGAGCTTGCCTGGTCCAGGAGCTTGCCTGGTCTAGGAGCTTGCCTGGTCCAGGAGCGTGCCTGGTCCACGAGTTCGCCTGGTCCAGGAGCTTGCCTAGTCTATGAGCTTTTCTGGTCCAGGAGCATGCCTGGTCTAGGAGCTTGCCTGATCGAGGAGCTTGCCTTGTCCACGAGCTTGCGTGGTTTAGAAGCTTGCCTGGTCAACGATCTTGCCTGTTCCAGGAGCGTATCTAGTCCTGGAGCTTGCCTCGTCATAGAGCATGCGTGGTCCAGGAGCTTGCCTGGTCCAGGAGCTTGCCTGTTCCATGAGCTTGCCCGGTCTAGGAGCTTGCCTGGTCCACGAGTTTGCCTGGTCCAGGAGCTTGCTTGGTCTAGGAGCTTGCTTGGTCCAGGAGCTTGCCTGGTCCAGGAGCTTGCCTGGTCTAGGAGCGTGCCTGGTCCAAGAGCTTGCGTGGTCCAGGAGCTTGCCTGGTCCTGGATCTTGCCTGGTCCAGGATCGTGCCTGGTCCATGAGCTTGCCTGGTCCAGGAACTTGCCTGGTCCAGGAGCTTGCCTGGTCCAGGAGCTTGCTTGGTCCCTGAGCTTGCCTGTTCCAGGACCGTGATTGGTCCATAAGCTTGCCTTGTCCAGGAGCTTTCTTGGTCCGTTACCTTGCCTGTTCCAGGAGCTTGCCTGGTCCAGGAGCGTGCCTGGTCCAGGAGCTTGCCTGGTCCAGGAGCTTGCCTGGTCCAGGAGCTTTCCTGGTCCAGGAGCTTGCCTAGTCAAGGAGCTTGTCTATTCTAGGAGCGAGCCTGGTCTAGGAGCTTGCCTAGTCCAGGAGTTTGCCTTGTCCAGGAGCTTGCCAGGTCCATGAGCTTGCCTGGTCCCGGCGCTTGCCTGGTCCAGGAGCGTGCCTGGTCCAAGAGCTTGCCTAGTCCAAGAGCTTGCCTAGTCCAGGAGCTTGCATGGTCCAGGAGCGTGCCTGGTCCAGGAGCTTGCCTAACCCAGGAGCTTGCCTGGTCCAGGAGCTTGCCTGGTCTAGGATCTTGCCTGGTCCAGGAGCATGCCTGGTGCACGAGCTTGCCTGGTCCAAGAGCTTGCCTCGTCCAGGAGCTTGCCTGGTCCAGGATCTTGCCTGGTCCATGATCTTGCCTGGTCCAGGAGCTTCCCTGGTCCAGGAGCTTGCCTGTTCCAGGAGCTTGCCTGGTCCAGGAGCCTGCCTTGTCCTGGAGCTTGCCTGGTCCAGGAGCTTGCCAGGTCCAGGAGCGTGCTTGGTCCACAAGCTTGCCTGGTCAAGGAGCTTGCCTGGTCCAGGAGCTTGCCTGGTCCAACAACTTGCCTGGTCCAAATGCTTGCTTGGTCCAGGAGCTTGCCTGGTCAAGGAGCTTGCCTGGTCAAGGAGCTTGCCTGGTCTAGGATCTTTCCTGGTCCAGGAGCTTGCCTGGTCCTGGAGCGTGCTTGGTCCACGAGTTTGCGTGGTTCAGGAGCTTGCCTGGTCCAGGAGCTTTCCTGGTCCAACAACTTTCCTGGTCCAAGAGCTTGCTTGGTCCAGGAGCGTGCCTGGTCCAGGAGCTTGCCTGGTCAAGGAGCTTGCCTGGTCTAGGATCTTTCCTGGTCCAGGAGCTTGCCTGGTCCTGGAGCGTGCTTGGTCCACGAGTTTGCGTGGTTCAGGAGCTTGCCTGGTCCAGGAGCTTTCCTGGTCCAACAACTTTCCTGGTCCAAGAGCTTGCTTGGTCCAGGAGCGTGCCTGGTCGAAGAGCTTGCCTGGTCCAGGAGCTTGCTTGGTCCACGAGCGTGCCTGGTCCACGAGTTTGCCCGGTCCAAGAGCTTGCCTGGTCTAGGATCTTGCCTGGTCCAGGAGCTTGCCTGGTCCAGGAGCGTGCCTGGTCCACGTGTTTGCGTGGTTCAGGAGCTTGCCTGGTCCACGAGTTTGCCTGGTCCAAGAGCTTGCCTGGTCCAGGAGCTTGTCAGGTCTAGGAGCTTGCTTGGTCCAGGAGCTTGCTTGGTCAAGGAGCTTGCCTGGTCGAGGAGTTTGCGTGGTCCAGGAGCTTGCTTGGTCCAGGAGCTTGCGTGGTCCAGGAGCTTGCGTGGTCTAGGAGCATGCCTAGTCCAGGAGCTTGCCTGGTCTAACAGCTTGCCTGGTCCAAGAGCTTGCTTGGTCCAGGAGCGTGAATGGTCCAAGAGCTTGCCCGGTCCAAGACTTTGCCTGGTCCAGGAGCGTGCCTGGTCCAGGAGCGTGCCTGGTCCAGGAGCTTGCCTGGTCTAACAGCTTGCCTGGTCCAGGAGCGTGCCTGGTCCAGGAGCTTGCCTGATCCAGGAGCTTGCCTGGTCCAGGAGCTTGCCTGGTCTAGGATCTTGCCGGTCCAGGAGCATGCCTGGTCCACGAGCTTGCCTGGTCCAAGAGCTTGCCTGGTCCAGGAGCGTGCCTGGTCCAGGAGTGTGCCTGGTCCAGGAGCGTGCCTGGTCCAGGAGCTTGCCTGGTCTAACAGCTTGCCTGGTCCAGGAGCGGGCCTGGTCCTGGAGCTTGCGTGATCCAGGAGCTTGCCTAGTCCAGGAGCTTGCCTGGTCTAGGATCTTGCCTGGTCCAGGAGCATGCCTGGTCCACGAGCTTGCCTGGTCCAAGAGCTTGCCTGGTCCAGGAGCTTGCCTGGTCCAGGATCTTGCCTGGTCCAGGAGCTTGCCTGGTCCGGGAGCTTTCCTGGTCCAGGAGCTTGCCTGGTCCAGGAGCTTGCCTGGTCTAGGAGCTTGCCTACTCAAGGAGCTTGCCTGGTCCAGGAGCCTGCCAGGTCCATGAGTTTGCCTAGTCCAGAAGCTTGCCTGGTCCAAGAGGTTGCCTGGTCTAGGAGCTTGCATGGTCGAGGAGCGTGTCCGGTCCAGGAGCTTGCCTAGTCCAGGAGCTTGCCTGGTCCAGGAGCTTGCCTGGTCCAAGTGCTTGGCTGGTCCAAGAGCTTGCGTGGTCCAGGAGGTTGCCTGGTCCAGGGGCTTGCCTGGTCTAGGAGCTTGCCTAGTGAAGCAGCTTGCCTGGTCCACGAGTGTGCCTGGTCCACGAGTTTGCCTGGTCCAAAGGTATGCCTAGTCCTGGAGCTTGCCTTGTCTAGGAGCTTGCATGGTCCAGGAGCGTGCCTGGTCCAAGAGCTTGCCTGGTCGAAGAGCTTGCCTGGTCCAAAAGCTTGCATGGTGTTGGAGCTTGCCTGGTCCAGGAGCTTGCCTGGTCTAGGAGCTTGCCTAGTCCAGGAGCTTGCCTGGTCCAGGAGCCTGCCTGGTTCACGAGTTTGCCTAATCCCGAAGCTTGCCTGGTCCAGGAGCTTGCCTGGTCCAAGAGCTTGCCTGGTCTAGCAGCTTTCGTGGTCACGGAGCTTGCCTGGTGCAGGAGCTTGCCTTGTCCAGGAGCTTGCCTGGTCTACGAGCTTGCTTGGTCCAAGAGCTTGCCTCGTCCAGGAGCTTGCCTGGTCCAGGAGCTTGCCTGGTCCAAGAGCTTGCCTGGTCGAGGAACTTGCTTGGTCCAGGAGCTTGCCTGGTCGAAGAGCTTGCCTGGTCCAGGAGCTTGCCTGGTCCAGGAGCTTGCCTGGTCCAAGAGTGTGCGTGGTCCACGAGTTTGCTTGGTCCAGAAGCTTGCCTGGTCCAGGAGCTTGCCTGGTCCAGGAGCTTGCCTGGTCCAGGAGCTCGCGTGGTCCAGGAGCTTGCCTGGTCCAGGAGGTTGCCTGGTCCAGAAGCCTGCCTGGTCCAAGAGCTTGCGTGTTCCAGGAGCATGCCTGGTCCAAGAGCTTGCGTGGTCCAAGAGCTTGCGTGGTCCAAGAGCTTGCGTGGTCCAAGAGCTTGCGTGGTCCAAGCTCCTGGACTAGGCAAGCTCCTAGACCAGGCAAGCTCCTGGACCAGGCAAGCTCCTAGACCACGGAAGGTCTTAAATTAGGCAAGCTCTTGGACCAGGCAAGCTACTGGACCAGGCAAGCTCCTGGACCAAGCACGCTCCTGGACCATGCAAGCACCTAGACCAGGCAAGATTTTGAACCAGGCAAACTCGTGGACCCGGCACGCTCGTGGACCAGGCAAGCTCCTGCACTAGGCAAGCTCCTAGACCAGGCAAGCTCCTTGACCAGGCAAGCTCCTGGACCACGCAAGCTCTTGGACCAGGCAAGCTCCTCGACCAGGCAAGCTCCTGGACTAGGCAAGCTCCTGGACCTGGCAAGCTCCTGGACCGGGCACGCTCCTGAACCATGCAAGCTCCTAGAGCAGGCAAGCTCCTGGACCAGTCAAGCTTTTGCACCAGGCAAACTTGTGGAATAGGCACGCTCCTGGACCAGGCAAGCTCCTGGACTAGGCAAGCTCCTACACCAGGCAAGCTTCTGGACCAGGCAAGCTCCTGGTCAAAAGAAGCTCCAGGACCAGGCAAGCTCCTGGACCAGGCAAGATCCTGGACCAGGCAAGCTCGTGGACCAGGCAAGCTCCTGGAATAGGCAAGCTCGTGGACCATGCATGCTCCTGGACCAGGCAAGATCCTAGACCAGGCAAGCTCCTGGACCAGGCAAGCTCCTGGATCAGGCAAGCTCCTCGACCAGGCACGCTCCTGGACCAGGCAAGCTCTTAGACCAGGCAAGGTCATGGTCCAGGCAAGCTCGTGGATCAGGCACGCTCCTGGACCAGGCAAGCACCTGGACCAGGCACGCTCCTGGACTAGGCACGCTCGTGGACCAGGCACGCTCCTGGACCAGGCACGCTCCTGGACCATGCACGCTCCTGGACCACGTAAGCTCCTGGACCAGGCAAGCTCTTTGACCAGGCAATCTCGTGGACTAGGCAAACTTCTGGACCATGCAAACACGTGGACCAGGCAGGCTCCTGGACCAGGCAAGCTCGTGGACTAGGCAAGCTCCTATACCAGGCAAGCTCCTGGACCAGGTAAGCTCCTAGACCACGCAAGCTCTTGGACCAGGCAAGCTCTTGGACTAGGCAAGCTACTGGACCAGGCAAGCTCCTGGACCAGGCACGCTCCTGGACCATTCAAGCACCTAGACCAGGTAAGCTCCTGGACCAGGCAAGATTTTGGACAAGGCAAACTCGTTGACCAGGCAGGCTCCTGGACCAGGCAAGCTCCTGGACTAGGCAAGCTCCTGGACCACGCAAGCTCTTGGACCAGGCAAGCTCTTGGACCAAGCAATCTCGTGAATTAGGTACGCTCCTGGACTAGGCAAGCACCTGGACCAGGTACGCTCCTGGACCAGGCACGCTCGTGGACCAGGCACGCTCCTGGACCAAGCACGCTCGTGGACCACGCAAGCTCTTGGACGAGGCAAGCTCTTGGACCAGGCAATCTCGTGGACCAGGCAAGCTTGTGGACTAAGCAAGCTCTTGGACCAGGCAAGCTCTTGGACCAGGCAAGCTCCTAGACTAGGCAAGCTTCTGGACCACGCAAACTAGTGGACCAGGCACACTCCTGGACCAGGCAAGCTCCTGGACCAGGCAAACTCTTGGACCAGACAAGCTCCTAGACCAGGCAAGCTTCTTGACCAGGCAAACTCGTGGACCAGGCACGCTCCTGGACCAGGCAAGCTCCTGGACTAGGCAAGCCCCTAAACCAGGCAAGCTCCTAGACCACGCAAGCTCTTGGACCAGGCAAGCTCTTAGACCAGGCAAGCTAGTGGACTAGGCAAGCTCGTGGACGAGGCAAGCTCCTGGACCAGGCAAGCTCTTGGACTAGGCAAGCTCCTGGACCAAGCAAGCTCCTGAGCAGGCAAGCTCCTGAACCACGCAAGCTCTTGGACCAAGCACACTCCTCGACCAGGCAAGCTCTTGGACAAGGAAGGCTTCTGGACCAAGTAAGCTCCTAGACCAGGCAAGCTCATAAACCAGGCACGCTCGTGGACCAGGCAAGCTCCTTGACTAGGCAAGCTCCCGGACCAGGCAAGCTCCTGGACCAGGCAAGCTCCTAGACCAGGCAAGCTCTTGGACCAGGCAAGCTCCTGGACCAGGCAAGCTCCTGGACCAGGCAAGCTCCTGGACCAGGCAAGCTCTTGGAGCAAACAAGCTCCTGGACTAGGCAAGCTTCTGGACCAGGCAAGCTCCTTGACCGGGCAAGCTCCTAGACCAGGCAAGCTCCTGGACCACGCAGGCTCGTGGTTCAGGCACGCCTCTGCACCAGGCAAGCTCTTCGACCAGGCAAGCTCCTGGACCAGGCATGTTCTTGGACCCGGCAAGCTTCTGGACCAAGCAAGCTTTAGAACCAGGCAAGCTCGTGGACTAGGCAAGCTCCTAGACCAAGCAAGCTCTTGGACCAGGCAAGCTCCTGGACCAGGCAAGCTCTTGGACCAGACATGCTCGTGGACCAGGCACGCTCTTGGACCAGGCAAGCTCTTGGACCAGGCAGGCTCGTGGACCAGGCACGCTCCTGGACCAGGCAAGCTCCTGGACAAGGCAAGCTCTTGGACCACGCAATCTCCTAGACCAGGCGAGCTCCTGGACCAGGCAAACTCGTGGACCAGGCACGCTCCTGGACCAGGCAAGATCTTGGACGAGGCAAGCTCCTGTACCAGGCAAGCTCCTAGATAAGGCAAGCTACTGGACTAGGCACGCTCCTGGACCAGGCAAGCTCCTAGACCAGGCAAGGTCCTGGACCAGACAAGCTCCTGGACAAGGCACGCTCCTGGTCCAGGCTAGCTCCTGGATCACCCAAGCTCTTGGAAAGGCAAGCTCTTGGACCAGGCAAGCTCCTGACCAGGCAAGTGCTTTTACCAGGCAAGCTTGTGGACCAGGCACGCTCCTGGACCAGGCAAGCTTCTAGACCACACAAGCTCCTGGACCAGGCAAGCTCCTGGACCAAGCAAGCTCCTAGACCAGGCAAGCTCCTAGACCACGCAAGCTCGTGGACCAGTCAAGCTCCTGGACCAGGCAGGCCCGTGGACCAGGCACGCTCCTAGACTCGGCAAGCCCCTGTACCTTGCAAGCTCCTGGACCCCGCAAGCTCTTCGACCAAGCACGCTCCTGGACCAGCAAGCTCTTGGACCACGCAGGCTCGTGTACCAGGCAAGCTCTTGGACAAGGCAAGCTCCTGGATGAGGCAAGCTCATGGACCTGGCAGGCTCGGGGACCAGGCACGCTCCTGGACGAGGCAAGCTCCTAGACCAGGCAAGCTCCTGGACCAGGCAAGCTCTTGGACCAGGCATGCTCCTCGACCAGGCAAGCTCCTAGACCAGGCAAGCTTCTGGACCAGGCAAGCTCCTAGACCACGCAAGCTTGTGGACGAGGCACACTCCTGGACGAGGCAAGATCGTAGACGAGGCAAGCTCCACGACCAGGTGAGCTCCTGGATCAGGCAAGCTCCTAGACCAGGCACACTCCTAGACCACGCAAGCTCCTAGACCAGGCAAGGTCTTGGACCACGCAAGCTCCTAGACCAGGCAAGCTCGTGGACAAGGCAGGCTTTTGGCCCAGGCAAGCACCTGGACCACGCAAGCTCTTGGACCAGGCGAGCTCTTGGACCAGGCAAGCTCTTGGACCAGGCATGCTCCTGGACCACACAAGCTCTTGGACTAAGCAGGCTCTTGGACCAGGCAAGCTTGTGGACCAAGCAAGCTCCAGAACCAGGCAAGCTCGTGGACCAGGCAAGCTTCTGGACCAGGCAAGCTCTTGGACTAGGCAAGCTCCTGGACCAGGAAAGCTCTTGGACCAGGCAAGCTCCTGGACCAGGCACGCTCCTGGACGAGGCACGCTCCTGGACCAGGCAAGCTATTGGATCAGGCAGGCTCGTGGAAGAGGCAAGCTCTTGGACCAGGCAAGCTATTGGATCAGGCAGGCTCGTGGAAGAGGCAAGCTCTTGGACAAGGCAAGCTCCTGGATCAGGCAAGCTCCTAGACCACGCAAGCTCCTGGACCAGGCACGCTCGTGGACCAAGCACGCTCCTGGACCAGATAAGCTCCTGGACCAGGCAAGCTCCTGGACCACGCAAGCTCTTGGACTAGGCAGGCCTCTGGACCAAGCAAGCTCCTGGACCCGGCAAGCTCCTGGACCAGGCAAGCTTGTGGACCAGGCAAGCTCCTGGACCACGCAAGCTCCTAGACCAAGAAAGCTCCTGGACCAGGCAAGCTCCTCGACCAGGCAAGCTCCTGGACGAGGCAAGCTCCTGGACCAGACAAGTGTTATAGTCACAATAGGCTCCAATGTGCCTAAAACGAAAGATAGAGTGCACAGTCGGATTTCTGCACAGCGGCTTCAAACGTTCATATCGTTCTGGTAACAGCTTAAAATGACTTGATTCAACTTGGATCTGGAGCGTCTTATTGTCGCCTACAATAGGCAATTTAGATCGCACGATTTGACCAAGTATTGACGACACAGCGCTGGTTTGAACGAACGGCACTATGGCAGCCACAATAGTCTTAGAACACAAGATAGGAAGAAGTTAGGAAGAGTTACGAGTTGGGAATGACTCCCAGCTCCTACAAACCCCAAGAGCCGAGGTACAGTGATGTGGAACAGTGCCACACTGTCCGCAACCACGAAGGGTCTCGAAACTACCCTTCACTAGGGCCTACACCAAGTGAAATGTTACACTACACAAAGTAATGTAACTATATTCAATATCTTGAGGTGCACCCTTTTGGCGAGCTTCGAAATCACTAGAGGCCTGACACAAAGGCTCGGGCTCTTCATCACAAACTCATCCTTGGGTTCTTGATGGGTCTTCTGCATACACGTGCGACACGCCGAACGTTCGACACAGGACAAAATAGACACACACAATTATCCCATGCCCTCATACCATTCCATACACATACACATGCACGCACACGGACAACAAGACGAGTGCAAACCATAGGGTTGCACCAACAGCAAGCTCGTGGACCAGGCATGCTCCTGGACAAGGCAAGCTCCTGGACCAAGCAAGCTCCTCGACTACGCAAGCTCTTGGACCAAGCACGCTCCTGGACCAGGCAAGCTCTTGAACCAGGCAAGCTCTTGGATCAGGCAAGCTCCTGGACCAGACAAGCTCCTTGATCACACAAGCTCCTGGACCACGCAAGCTCTTGGACCAGGCACGCTCCTGGACCGGGCAAGAATCTGGACCAAGCAAGCTTTTGGACCAGGCAAGCTCTTGAACCAGGCAAGCTCCTGGACAACGCAAGCTCCGGGACCAGTCACGCTTGTGGACCATGCACGCTCTTGGACCTGACAAGCTCTTTGACCAGGCAGGCTCGTGGACCAGGCAAGCTCCTGGACAAGGCAAGCTTCTGGAACAGGCAAGCTCCTGGACGACGCAAGCTCCTGGACAAGGCAAGCTCCTGGACGAGGCACGCTCCTGGACAAGGCCCGCTCCTAGACCAGGCAAGCTCTTGGATCAGGCAGGCTCGTGGACCAAGCAAGCACTTGGACCAGGCAAGCTCCTAGATCAGGCAAGCTCCTAGACCACGCAAGCTCCTGGACCAGGCACGCTTGTGGACCAAGCACGCTCCTGGATGAGGCAAGCTCCTGGACCAGGCAAGCTCCTGGACCACGCAAGCTCTTGGACCAGGCAGGCCTCTGGACCAAGCAAGCTCCTGGACCAGGCAAGCTCCTGGACCAGGCAAGCTCCTGGACGAGGCAAGCTCCTGGACCAGGCAAGCTCCTGGACCAAGAAAGCTCTTGGACCAGGCAAGCTCCTCAACCAGGCAAGCTCCTGGACCACGCAAGCTCCATGACCAGGCAAGCTCGTGGACCAGGCATGCTCCTGGAATAGGCAAGCTCCTGGACCAAGCAAGCTCCTGGACTACGCAAGCTCTTGGACCAAGCACGCTCCTGGACCAGGCAAGCTCTTGGACCAGGCAAGCTCTTGGACCAGGCAAGCTCCTGGACCAGACAAGCTCTTGGACCAGGCAAGCTCCTGGACCACGCAAGCTCCTGGACCACACAAGCTCTTGGACCAGGCACACTCATGGACCAGGCAAGATCTTGAACCGGGCAGGCTTCTGGACCAAGCAAGCTTTTGGACCAGGCAAGCTCCTAGACCAGGCAAGCTCCTGGATCACGCAAGCTCCTAGACCAGGCACGCTCGTGGACCATGCACGCTCTTGGACCAGGCAAGCTCTTGGACCAGGCAGGCTCGTGGACCAGGCAAGCTCCTGAACAAGGCATGCTTCTAGACCAGGCAAGCTCCTGGACGACGCAAGCTCGTGGACCAGGCAAGCTCCTGGACCAGGCTCGCTCTTGGACCAGGCACACTCCTGCTCCACGCACACTCTTGGACCAGGCAAGCTCGTGGATCAGGCACGCTCCTGGACCAGGCAAGCTCCTAGACCAAGCAAGCTCCCGGAGCATGCAAGCTCCTGGACGAGGCAAGCTAACAGACCAAGAAAGCTCCTACACAAGGCAAGCTCCTAGACCAGGCATGCTCGTGGAATAGGCAAGCTCCTGGACCAGGCAAGCTCCTGGACCAGGATAGCTTCTGGACCAGGCAAGCTCCTGGACAAGTCATGCTCCTGGACCATGAAAGCTCCTAGACCAGGCAAGCTCCAAGACCGGGCAAGCTTCTGGACCAGGCAAGCTCCTGGACCAGGCAAGCTCCTAGACCAGGCAAGCTCCTGGACCAGGCAAGCTCTTGGATCAGGCAAGCTCTTGGACCAGGCCAGCTCCTAGATCAGGCAAGCTCCTGGACCTGGCAAGCTCCTAGACCAGGCAAGCTCCTGGACCACGCAAGCTCTTGGACCAGGCAAGCTCTTGGACCGGGCAAGCTCCTGGACGAGGCAAGCTCCTGGACAAGGCAAGCTCCAGGACCAGGCAAGCTCTTAGACCAGGCAAGCTCCTGGACAAGGCAAGCTCCTGGACCACGCAAGCTCTTGGATCAAGCAAGCTCCTGGACCAGGCAAGCTCTTGGACCAGGCAAGCTCTTGGACCATGCAAGCTCTTGGACCAGGCAAGCTCTGGGACCAGGAACACTCCTGGACCAGGCACTCTCGTGGACCAGGCAAGCTCATGGACCAAGCAAGCTCCTTCACCAGGCAAGCTCGTGGACTAGGCAAGCTTCTGGACCAGGCAAGCTCCTCGACCGGGCACGCTCCTGGACCATGCAAGCTCCAGGACAAGGCAAGCTCCTGGACCAGGCAAGCTCCTGGACGAGGCAAGCTCTTGGACCACTTGAGCTCCTAGACCACGCAAGATCCTGGACCAGGCAAGCTCCTGCACTAGGCAAGCTCCTGGACCAAGCACGCTCTTGGACCAGGTACGCTCCTAGACCAGGCAAGCTCGTTGACCAAGCAAGCTTCTGAACCAGACAAGCTTTTGGACCAGGCAAGCTCTTGGACCAGGCAAGCTCTTGGACCAGGCAAGCTCTTCGACAAGGCATGCTCCTGGACCAGGCAAGCCTTGGACTAGGCAAGCTCTTGGACCAGGCAAGCTCCTAGACCAGGCAAGCTCCTAGACTTGGCAAGCTCCTAGACCAGGCAAGCTCTTGGACAAGGCAAGCTCCTAGACCAGGCAAGCTCCTGGACCACGCATGCTCTTGGACCGGGCAAGCTCCTGGATATGGCAAGCTCCTGGACCAAGCAAGCTCATTGAGCAGGCAAGCTTCTGGCCCAAGTGAGCTCTTGGATCAGTCACGCTCGTGGACCAAGCAAGCTCTTCGACTAGGCAAGCTCCTGGACCAGGCTAGCTCCTAGAACATGCAAGCTCCTGGACCAGGCAAGCTCTTGGACAAGGCAAGCTCTTGAACCAAGAATGCTCCTGGACCAGGAAAGCTTGTGGATCAAGCAAGCTCCTCAACCTGGCAAGCTCATGGACAAGGCACGCTCCTAGAATAGGCAAGCTCGTGGACGAGGCAAGCTCGTGGACCAGGCAAGCTCTTGGACCACGCAAGCTCCTCGACCAGGCAAGCTCCTGGACGAGGCAAACTTCAGGGCCAGGCAAGCTCTTGGACCAGGCACGCTCTTGGACCAAGCAAGAGCTTGGACAAGGCAAGCTCTAGGACCAGGCAAGCTCCTGGACAAGGCAAGCTCCTGGACCAGGATAGCTCCTGGACCAGGCAAGCTCCTGGACCAGGCACGCTCCTGGACCATGCAAGCTCCTAGACCAGGCAAGCTCCTACACCAGGCAAGCTTCTGGACCAGGCAAACTCGTGGACCAGGCACGCTCCTGGACCAGGCAAGCTCCTGGACCAGGCAAGCTCCTAGACCAAGCAAGCTCCTGGACTAGGCAGGCTCCTGGACCACGCAAGCTCTTGGACCAGGCAAGCTCTTGGACCAGGCAAGCTCCTAGACTAGGCAAGCTCCTGGACCAGGCAAGCTCCTGGACCACGCAAGCTCCTGGACCACGCAAGCTCTCGGACCAGGCACGCTCCTGGACCATGCAAGCTCTTGGACCAGGCACGCTTCTGGGCCAAGCAACCTCTAGGACCAGGCAAGCTCCTGGACCAGTCTAGCTCCTGGACCAGGCAAGCTCCTGGACCAGGCACGCTCATGGACCCGGCAAGCTCCTGGACCAGGCAAGCTCCTGGACCAGGCAAGCTCCTCGACCAGGCAAGCTCCTGGACCAGGCAAGCTTCTTGGCAAGGCACGCTCATGGACCAGGCAAGCTCCTAGACCAGGCAAGCTCTTGGTCTAGGCACGCTACTAGACCAGGCAAGCTCTTGGACCAGGCAAGCTCTTGGTCTAGGCACGCTACTAGACCAGGCACGCTCATGGACCAGGCAAGCTCCTGGACCAGGCAAGCTCCTTGGCAAGGCACGCTCATGGACCAGGCAAGCTCCTAGACCAGGCAAGCTCTTGGTCTAGGCACGCTACTAGACCAGGCAAGCTCTTGGACCAGGCAGGATTCTGGACCAAGCAAGCTCCTAGACCAGGCACACTCCTAGACCACGCACGCTCCTGGACAAGGCAAGCTCTTAGACCAGGCACGCTCATGGACCAGGCACGCTCCAGGACCACGAAATCTCTAGGACGAGGCAGGCTACTAGACCAGGCAAGCTCCTGGACCAGGCAAGCTCCAAGACCAGGCAAGCTCCTGGACCAGGCACGCTCCTGGACCAGGCAAGCTCCTGGACTAGGCAAGCTAACGGACCAAGAAATCTCATGAACAAGGCAAGCTCCTGGACCACGCACGCTCCTGGAACAGGCAAGCTCCTTGACGAGGCAAGCACCTGGACCAGGCAAGCTCCTGGACCAGGATAGCTCCTAGACCAGGGAAGCTCCTGGACCAGGCACGCTCTGTGACCAGGCAAGCTTCTGGACCAGGCAAACTCGTGGACCAGGCACGCTCCTGGACCAGGCAAGCTCCTTGACCAGGCAAGCTCCTAGACCAGGCAAGCTCCTGGACCAGGCAAGCTCCCGGACCACGCAAGCTCTTGGACCAGGCAAGCTCTTGGACCAAGCAAGCTCCTGGACTAGGCAAGCTCCTGGACCAGGCAAGCTCCTGGACCATGCATGCTCCTGGACAAGGCAAGCTCCCGGACCGGGCTCGATCGTGGACCAGGCACGCTCCTGGACCAGGCAAGCTTTTGGACCAGGAATGCTCTTGGACCAGGCAAGATCCTGGATCAGGCAAGCTCCTGGAACATGCAAGCCCCTCGACCAGGCAAGCTCCTAGACCAGGCAAACTCTAGGACCAGGAAAGCTCCTGGACCAGGCAAGCTCTTGGACCAGGCAAGCTCTTGGACTAGGCAAGCTCTTGAATCAGGCAAGCTAACGAACCAAGAAAGCTCCTAGACCACGCAAGCTCCTGGACCAGGCAAGCTCCTGGACCAGGATAGCTCCTAGACCAGGCAAGCTCCTAGACTAGGCACGCTCTTGGACCATGCAAGATCCTAGACCAGGCAAGCTCTTGCACCAGGAAAGCTTCTGGACCAGGCAAACTCGTGGACCACGCACGCTTCTTGACCAGGCAAGCTGCTGGACTAGGATAGCTCCTAGACCAGGCAAGCTCCTGGACAAGGCAAGCTCGTGGACCACGCAAGCTCTTGGACCACGCAAGCTCTTGGACCAGGCAAGCTCGTGGACCAGGCAAGCTCCTGGACAAGGCAAGCCCCTAGACCAAGCAAGCTCCTGGACCAGACACGCTTATGGACCAGGCAAGCTCCTACACCAAGCAAGCTCTTGGACTAGGCACGCTTCTAGAGCTTCCCAGGTCGAGGAGCGTGCCTGGTCGAAGAGCTTGCCTGGTCGAGGAGCGTGCCTGGTCCAAGAGCTTGCCTGGTCCAGGAGCTTCCCTGGTCCAGGAGCTTGCCTGGTCTAGGATCTAGCCTGGTCCAGGAGCTTGCCTGGTCGAGGAGCTTGCTTGGTCGAGTAGCTTGCCTAGTCTAGTAGCGTGCGTGGTCCAGGAGCATGCCTGGTCCAAGAGCTTGTCTGGTCGAGGAGCGTGCCTGGTCTAAAAGCTTGCCTGGTCCAGGAGCTTGCCTGGTCCAGGAGCTTGCCTGGTCTAGGATATTGCCTGGTCCAGGAGCTTGCCTGGTCGAGGAGCTTGCCTGGTCCAGGAGCTTGCCTAGTCTAGGAGCGTGCCTGGTCCACGAGCATGCCTGGTCCAAGAGCTTGTCTGGTCCAGGAGCTTGCCTGGTCCAGGAGCGTGCCTGGTCCACGAGTTTGCCTGGTCCAAGAGCTTGCCTGGTCCAGGAGCTTGCCTGGTTTAGGAGCTTGCCTGGTCGAGGAGCTTGCCTGGTCCATGAGCTTGCCTGGTCTAGGAGCATGCCTGGTCTAAGAGCTTGCGTGGTCCAGGAGCTTGCCAGGTCCAAGAGCTTTCCTGGTCCAGGAGCGTGCCTGGTCCATGAGCTTGCCTGGTCCAGGAGCTTGCTTGGTCCAAGAGCTTGCCTGGTCGAGGAGCTTTTTTGGTCCAGGAGCTTGCCTCGTCCAAGAGGAGCTTGTCTGGTCCAGGAGCGTGACTGGTCGAGGAGCTTACCTGGTCCAGGAGCGTGCCTCGTCCAGGAGCTTGCCTGGTCCAGGAGCTTGCCTGGTCCAGGAGCGTGACTGGTCGAGGAGCTTACCTGGTCCAGGAGCGTGCCTCGTCCAGGAGCTTGCCTGGTCCAGGAGCTTGCCTGGTCCAGGAGCTTGCTTGGTCTAGGAGCTTGTCTGTTCTAGGAGCGAGCCTGGTCCCGCAGCTTGCGTTGTCCAGGAGCTTGCCTGGTCCAAGAGCTTGCCTGGTCCATGAGCGTGCCTAGTCCCCGAGGTTGCCTGGTTTAAGAGCTTGCCTCGTCCACGAGCTTGCCTGGTCTAGGAGCTTGCCTGGTCCATGACTTTGCCTGGTCCAAGAGCTTGACTGGTCCATGAGCGTGCCTGGTCCACGAGTTTGCCTGGTCCAGGAGCTTGCCTGGTCCAGGAGCGTGCCTCGTCCACGAGCCTGCCTGGTCCAAGAGCTTGCCTAGTCCAAGAGCGTGCCTGGTCCACGACCGTGCCTAGTTCAGGAGCTTGCCTGGTCCAGGAGCTTGTCTGGTCCAAGAGCTTGCCTGGTCTAGGAGCTTGCCTGGTCCAGGAGCTTGCTTGGTCCAGGAGCTTGCCTGGTCTAGGAGCTTGCCTGGTCCTGGAGCGTGATTGGTCGAGGAGCTTACCTGGTCCAGGAGCGTGCCTCGTCCAGGAGCTTGCCTGGTCCAGGAGCTTGCCTGGTCCAGGAGCTTGCTTGGTCTAGGAGCTTGTCTGTTCTAGGAGCGAGCCTGGTCCCGCAGCTTGCGTTGTCCAGGAGCTTGCCTGGTCCAAGAGCTTGCCTAGTCCCCGAGGTTGCCTGGTTTAAGAGCTTGCCTCGTCCACGAGCTTGCCTGGTCTAGGAGCTTGCCTGGTCCATGACTTTGCCTGGTCCAAGAGCTTGACTGGTCCATGAGCGTGCCTGGTCCACGAGTTTGCCTGGTCCAGGAGCTTGCCTGGTCCAGGAGCGTGCCTCGTCCACGAGCCTGCCTGGTCCAAGAGCTTGCCTAGTCCAAGAGCGTGCCTGGTCCACGAGCGTGCCTAGATCAGGAGCTTGCCTGGTCCAGGAGCTTGCCTGGTCCAAGAGCTTGCCTGGTCTAGGAGCTTGCCTGGTCCAGGAGCTTGCTTGGTCCAGAAGCTTGCCTCGTTCAGGAGCGTGCATGGTCCATGAGCTTGCCTGGTCCAGGAGCTTGCCTAGTCTTGGACCTTGTCTGGTCTAGCAGCTTTCGTGGTCATGGAGCTTGCTAGGTCCAGGAGCTTGCCTGGTCTAGGAGCTTGCGTGGTCCAGGAGCTTGCGTGGTCCATGAGCTTGCCTGGTCTAGGAGCTTGCCTGGTCCAGGAGCTTGCCTGGTCCAGGAGCTTGCCCAGTCCAGGAGCTTGCCTGGTCCAGGAGCTTGCCAGGTCCACGAGCTTGCCTGGTCCAGGAGCTTGCCTGGTCCAGGAGCTTGCCAGGTCCACGAGCTTGCCTGGTCCACGAGCTTGCCTGGTCCAGGAGCTTACCTGGTCCAAGAGCTTGCCTGGTCCAGGAGCTTGCTTGGTCCACGAGCTTGCCTGGTCCATGAGCTTGCCTGGTCCAGGAGCTTGCCTGGTCCAGGAGCTTGCCTGGTCTAGGAGCTTGCCTGGTCTAGGACCTTGCCTGGTCTAGCAGCTTTCGTGGTCATGGAGCTTGCCAGGTTCAGGAGCTTGCGTGGTCTAGGAGCTTGCCTGGTCTAGGAGCTTGCCTGGTCCAGGAGCTTGCCTGGTCCAGGAGCTTGCCTGGTCTAGGAGCTTGCCTGGTCCAGGAGCTTGCCTGGTCCACGAGCTTGCCTGGTCAAGGAGCTTGCGTGGTCCACGAGCTTGCCTGGTCCAGGAGCTTGCCTGGTCCAAGAGCTTGCCTGGTCTGGGAGCTTGCCTAGTCCACGAGCTTGCCTAGTCCACGAGCTTGCCTGGTCCACGAGCTTGCCTGGTCCAGGAGCTTGCCTGGTCCAAGAGCTTGCCTGGTCCAAGAGCTTGCGTGATCCAGGAGCTTGCCTGGTCCAGAAGCTTGCCTCGTTCAGGAGTGTGCATGGTCCATGAGCTCGCCTGGTCCAGGAGCTTGCCTGGTCTAGGACCTTGCCTGGTCTAGCAGCTTGCGTGGTCACGGAGCTTGCCTGGTCCAGGAGCTTGCCTTGTCCACGAGCTTGCATGGTCCAGGAGCTCGCCTGGTCCAGGAGCGTGCCTGGTCCACGAGCTTGCCTAGTCAAGGAGCTTGCCTTGTCCAGGAACTTGCCTGGTCCAACAGCTTGCCTGGTCCTAGAGCTTGCGTGATCCAAGAGCGTGCCTGGTCCAAGAGCTTGCCTGGTCCAGGAGCTTGCATGGTCCAGCAGTTTCCTTTGTCCAGGAGTATGCCTGGTCCACGACTTTGCGTGGTCCAGAAGCTTGCCTGGTCCAGGACCTTGCCTGGTCTAGGATCTTGCTTGGTCCAGGAGCTTGCCTGGTCCAGGAGCGTGCCTGGTCCACGAGTTTGCCTGGTCCAGGAGCTTGCCTGGTCCAGGAGATTGCCTGGTCCGGGAGCTTGCCTGGTGTAGGAGCTTGCCTCGTCCAGGAGCTTGCCTGGTCCAGGAGCTTGCCTGGTCAAGGAGCTTGCCTGGTCTAGGAGCTTGCGTGGTATAGGAGCTTGCCTGGTCCACGAGCGTGCCTGGTCCAAGAGCGTGCTTGGTCCAAGAGCTTGCCTTGTCCAAGAGTTTGCGTGGTCCAGGAGCTTGCCTGGTCCAGAAGCTTGCTTCGTTCAGGAGCGTGCATGGTCCATGAGCTTGCCTCGTCCAGGAGCTTGCCTGGTCTAGGACCTTGCCTGGTCTAGCAGCTTTCGTGGTACAGAGCTTGCCTAGTCCAGGAGCTTGCCTGGTCCAGGAGCTTGCGTGGTCCAGGAGCTTGCGTGGTCCATGAGCTTGTCTGGTCTAGGAGCTTGCCTGGTCCAGGAGCTTGCCTGGTCGAGGAGCTTGCCTCGTCTAGGAGCTTGCCTGGTCCTGGAGCTTGCCTGGTCCAGGAGCTTGCCTGGTCTAGGAGCTTGCCTGGTCCAGGAGCTTGCCTGCTCTAAGAGATTGCCTGGTCCAGGAGCTTGCCTGGTCCAAAAGCTTGCGTGTTCCAGGAGCTTGCCTGGTCCAGGAGCGTGCCTGGTCCACGAGCTTGCCTAGTCCACGAGCTTGCTTCGTCCAGAAGCTTGCCTGGTCCAGGAGCTTGCCTGGTCCACGAGCTTGCCTAGTCTATGAGCTTGCCTGGTCCAGGAGCTTGCCTGGTCCAGGAGCTTGCCTGGTCCACGAGCTTGCATGGTCCAGGAGTTTGCCTGGTGCACGAGCTTGCCTGGTCCAGGAGCTTGCGTGGTCCAAGAGCTTGCCTGGTCCGGGAGCTTGCCTAGTCCAAGAGCTTGCCTGGTCCGCGAGCTTGCCTAGTCCACGAGCTTGCCTAGTCCACGAGCTTGCCTGGTCCACGAGCTTGCCTGGTCCACGAGCTTGCCTGGTCCACGAACTTGCCTGGTCCAAGAGCTTGCGTGGTCCACGAGCTTGCCTGGTCCAGAAGCTTGCCTCGTTCAGGAGCGTGCATGGTCCATGAGCTTGCGTGGTCCAGGAGCTTGCCTGGTCTAGGACCTTGCCTGGTCTAGCAGCTTGCGTGGTCACGGAGCTTGCCTGGTCCAGGAGCTTGCCTGGTCCAGGAGCTTGCGTGGTCCAGGAGCTCGCCTGGTCCAGGAGCGTGCCTGGTCCACCAGCTTGCCTAGTCAAGGAGCCTGCCTGGTCCAGGAACTTGCCTGGTCCAACAGCTTGCCTAGTCCAAGAGCTTGCGTGATCCAAGAGCGTGCGTGGTCCAAGAGCTTGCCTGGTCCAGGAGCTTGCCTGGTCCAGAAGTTTGCTTTGTCCAGGAGTATGCCTGGTCCAAGACTTTGTGTGGTCTAGAAGCTTGCCTGGTCCAGGACCTTGCCTGGTCAAGGATCTTGCCTGGTCCAGGAGCTTGCCTGGTCCAGGAGCATGCCTAGTCCACGAGTTTGCGTGGTCCAGAAGCTTGCCTGGTCCAGGAGATTGCCTGGTCCAGGAGCTTGCCTGGTCTAGGAGCTAGCCTCGTCCAGGAGCTTGCCTGGTCCAGGAGCTTGCCTGGTCAAGGAGCTTGCCTGGTCTAGGAGCTTGCCTGGTATAGGAGCTTGCCTGGTCTACGAGCGTGCCTGGTCCACGAGTTTTCCTGGTCTAGGAGCTTGCTTGGTCCAGGAGCTTGCCTGGTCCAGGAGCTTGCCTTGTCTAGGAGCTTGCCTGGTCCACTAGCTTGCTTGGTCCAGGAGCTTGGCTGGTCCAAGAGCTTGCCTGGTCCAAGAGCTTGCGTGGTCCAGGAGCTTGCCTGGTCCAGAAGCTTGCTTCGTTCAGGATCTTGCATGGTCCATGAGCTTGCCTGGTCTAGGAGCTTGCCTGGTCTAGGACCTTGCCTGGTCTAGCAGCTTTCGTGGTCATGGAGCTTGCCAGATCCAGGAGCTTTTTTGGTCTAGGAGCTTGCGTGGTCCAGGAGCTTGCGTGGTCCATGAGCTTGCCTGGTCTAGGAGTTTGCCTGGTCCAGGAGCTTGCCTGGTCCTGGAGCTTGCCTGGTCTAGGAGCTTGCCTTGTCCAGGAGCTTGCCTGGTCCAGGAGCTTGCCTGGTCTAGGAGCTTGCCTGGTCTAGGAGCTTGCCTGCTCTATGAGCTTGCCTGGTCCAGGAGCTTGCGTGGTCCAAAAGCTTGCGTGTTCCAGGAGCTTGCCTGGTTCAGGAGCGTGCCTGGTCCAGGAGCTTGCCTGGTCCAGGAGCTTGCTTGGTCTAGGAGCTTGCCTGGTCCAGGAGCTTGCCTGGTCCAGGAGCTTGCCTGGTCCACGAGCTTGCCTGGTCCAGGAGCTTGCCTGGTCCACGAGCTTGATTGGTCCATGAGCTTGCCTGGTCCAGGAGCTTGCCTGGTCCACGAGCTTGCTCGGTCCACGAGCTTGCCTGGTCCAGGAGCTTGCCTGGTCCACGAGCTTGCCTAGTCCAGGAGCTTGCCTGGTTCAAGAGCTTGCCTGGTCTAGGACCTTGCTTGGTCTAGCAGCTTGCGTGGTCACGGAGCGTGCCTGGTCCAGGAGCTTGCCTGGTCCAGGAGCTTGCGTGGTCCAGAAGCTTGCCTGGTCCAGGAGCGTGCCTGGTCCACAAGCTTGCCTGGTCAAGGAGCTTACCTGGTCCAGGAGCTTGCCTGGTCCAACAGCTTGCGTGGTCCAAGAGCTTGCGTGATCCAGGAGCGTGCCTGGTCAAGAGCTTGCCTGGTCCAGGAACTTGCCTGGTCTAGGAGCGTGCCTGGTCCACGAGCTTGCCTGGTCCAGGAGCTTGCTTGGTCTAGGAGCTTGCCTGGTCCAGGAGCTTGCCTGGTCAACGAGCTTGCCTAGTCCAGGAGCTTGCCCAGTCCAGGAGCTTGCCTGGTCTAGGAGCTTGCCTCGTCCACGAGCTTGCCTGGTCCACGAGCTTGCCTGGTCCACGAGCTTGCCTGGTCCAGGAGCTTGCCTGGTCTAGGACCTTGCCTGGTCTAGCAGCTTGCGTGGTCACGGAGCTTGCCTGGTCCAGGAGCTTGCCTGGTCCAGGAGCTTGCGTGGTCCAGGAGCTCGCCTGGTCCAGGAGCGTGCCTGGTCCACCAGCTTGCCTAGTCAAGGAGCCTGCCTGGTCCAGTAACTTGCCTGGTCCAACAGCTTGCCTAGTCCAAGAGCTTGCGTGATCCAAGAGCGTGCCTAGTCCAAGAGCTTGCCTGGTCCAGGAGCTTGCCTGGTCCAGGAGTTTGCTTTGTCCAGGAGTATGCCTGGTCCAAGACTTTGTGTGGTCCAGAAGCTTGCCTGGTCCAGGACCTTGCCTGGTCAAGGATCTTGCCTGGTCCAGGAGCTTACCTGGTCCAGGAGAATGCCTGGTCCACGAGTTTGCGTGGTCCAGAAGCTTGCCTGGTCCAGGAGATTGCCTGGTCCAGGAGCTTGCCTGGTCTAGGAGCTTGCCTCGTCCAGGAGCTTGCCTGGTCCAGGAGCTTGCCTGGTCAACGAGCTTGCCTAGTCCAGGAGCTTGCCCAGTCCAGGAGCTTGCCTGGTCCACGAGCTTGCCTAGTCCACGAGCTTGCATGGTCCAGGAGCTTGCCTGGTCCACGAGCTTGCCTGGTCCAGGAGCTTGCCTGGTCCAGGAGTTTGCTTTGTCCAGGAGTATGCCTGGTCCAAGACTTTGTGTGGTCCAGAAGCTTGCCTGGTCCAGGACCTTGCCTGGTCAAGGATCTTGCCTGGTCCAGGAGCTTACCTGGTCTAGGAGAATGCCTGGTCCACGAGTTTGCGTGGTCCAGAAGCTTGCCTGGTCCAGGAGATTGCCTGGTCCAGGAGCTTGCCTGGTCTAGGAGCTTGCCTCGTCCAGGAGCTTGCCTGGTCCAGGAGCTTGCCTGGTCAACGAGCTTGCCTAGTCCAGGAGCTTGCCCAGTCCAGGAGCTTGCCTGGTCCACGAGCTTGCCTAGTCCACGAGCTTGCATGGTCCAGGAGCTTGCCTGGTCCACGAGCTTGCCTGGTCCAGGAGCTTGCCCAGTCTAGGAGCTTGCCTGGTCCAGGAGCATGCGTGGTCCAAAAGCTTGCGTGTTCCAGGAGCTTGCCTGGTTCAGGAGCGTGCCTGGTCCAAGAGCTTGCCTCGTCCATGAGCGTGCATGGTCCATGAGCTTGCCTGGTTCAGGAGCTTGCCTGGTCTAGGACCTTGCCTGGTCTAGCAGCTTGCGTGGTCCACGAGCTTGCCTGGTCCACGAGCTTGCGTGGTCCAGGAGCTTGCCTGGTCAACGAGCTTGCCTAGTCCAGGAGCTTGCCCAGTCCAGGAGCTTGCCTGGTCCACGAGCTTGCCTAGTCCACGAGCTTGCATGGTCCAGGAGCTTGCCTGGTCCACGAGCTTGCCTGGTCCAGGAGCTTGCCCAGTCTAGGAGCTTGCCTGGTCCAGGAGCATGCGTGGTCCAAAAGCTTGCGTGTTCCAGGAGCTTGCCTGGTTCAGGAGCGTGCCTGGTCCAAGAGCTTGCCTCGTCCATGAGCGTGCATGGTCCATGAGCTTGCCTGGTTCAGGAGCTTGCCTGGTCTAGGACCTTGCCTGGTCTAGCAGCTTGCATGGTCCACGAGCTTGCCTGGTCCACGAGCTTGCGTGGTCCAGGAGCTTGCCTGGTCCAAGAGCTTGCTTGGTCCAAGAGCTTGCGTGGTCCAGGAGCTCGCCTGGTCCAGAAGCTTGCTTCGTTCTGGAGCGTGCATGGTCCATGAGCTTGCCTGGTCCTGGAGCTTGCCTGGTCTAGGACCTTGCCTGGTCTAGCAGCTTTCGTGGTCATGGAGCTTGCCAGGTCCAGGAGCTTGCCTGGTCTAGGAGCTTGCGTGGTCCAGGAGCTTGCGTGGTCCATGAGCTTGCCTGGTCTAGGAGCTTGCCTGGTCCAGGAGCTTGCCTGGTCTAGGAGCTTGCCTTGTCCAGGAGCTTGCCTGGTCCAGGAGCTTGCCTGTTCTAGGAGCTTGCCTGGTCCAGGAGCTTGCCTGCTCTAAGAGCTTGCTTGGTCCAGGAGCTTGCGTGGTCCAAAAGCATGCGTGTTCCAGGAGCTTGCCTGGTCCAGGAGCGTGCCTGGTCCACGAGCTTGCCTGGTCCTGGAGCTTGCCCAGTCCAGGAGCTTGCCTGGTCCAAGAGCTTGCGTGGTCCAAAAGCTTGCGTGTTCCAGGAGCTTGCCTTGTTCAGGAGCGTGCCTGGTCCACGAGCTTGCCTGGTCCAGGAGCTTGCTTGGTCTAGGAGCTTGCCTGGTCCAGGAGCTTGCCTGGTCTACGAGCTTCCCGGGTCCAGGAGCTTGCCCAGTCCAGGAGCTTGCCTGGTCCAGGAGCTTGCCTCGTCCACGAGCTTGCCTGGTCCAGGAGCTTGCCTCGTCCACGAGCTTGCCTGGTCCAGGAGCTTGCCAAGTCTACGAGCTTGCCTTGTCCAGGAGCTTGCCTGGTCCAAGAGCTTGCTTGGTCCAGGAGCTTGCTTGGTCCACGAGCTTGCCTGGTCCATGAGCTTGCCTGGTCCAGAAGCTTGCCTGGTCCACGAGCTCGCCCGGTCCACGAGCTTGCCTGGTCCACGAGCTTGCCTGGTCCAGGAGGTTGCCTGGTCCAAGAGCTTGCCTGGTCCAGGAGCTTGCCTGGTCCAGGAGCTTGCCTGGTCTATGAGCTTGCCTGGTCCAGGAGCTTGCCTGGTCTAGGACCTTGCCTGGTCTAGCAGCTTTCGTGGTCATGGAGCTTGCCAGGTCCAGGAGCTTGCCTGGTCTAGGAGCTTGCGTGGTCCAGGAGCTTGCGTGGTCCATGAGCTTGCCTGGTCTAGGAGCTTGCCTGGTCCAGGAGCTTGCCTGGTCTATGAGCTTGCCTCGTCCAGGAGCTTGCCAGGTCCAGGAGCTTGCCTGGTCTAGGAGCTTGCCTGGTCCAGGAGCTTGCCTGCTCTAAGAGCTTACCTGGTCCAGGAGCTTGCGTGGTCCAAAAGCATGCGTGTTCCAGGAGCTTGCCTGGTCCAGGAGCGTGCCTGGTCCACGAGCTTGCCTGGTCCAGGAGCTTGCCTGGTCTACGAGCTTGCCTGGTCCAGGAGCTTGCCCAGTCCAGGAGCTTGCCTGGTCCAGGAGCTTGCGTGGTCCAAAAGCTTGCGTGTTCCAGGAGCTTGCCTGGTTCAGGAGCGTGCCTGGTCCACGAGCTTGCCTGGTCCAGGAGCTTGCTTGGTCTAGGAGCTTGCCTGGTCCAGGAGCTTGCCTGGTCTACGAGCTTCCCTGGTCCAGGAGCTTGCCCAGTCCAGGAGCTTGCCTGGTCCAGGAGCTTGCCTCGTCCACGAGCTTGCCTGGTCCAGGAGCTTGCCTCGTCCACGAGCTTGCCTGGTCCAGGAGCTTGCCAAGTCCACGAGCTTGCCTTGTCCAGGAGCTTGCCTGGTCCAAGAGCTTGCTTGGTCCAGGAGCTTGCTTGGTCCACGAGCTTGCCTGGTCCATGAGCTTGCCTGGTCCAGAAGCATGCCTGGTCCACGAGCTCGCCCGGTCCACGAGCTTGCCTGGTCCACGAGCTTGCGTGGTCCAGGAGCTTGCCTGGTCCAAGAGCTTGCCTGGTCCAGGAGCTTGCCTGGTTCAGGAGCGTGCCTGGTCCACGAGCTTGCCTGGTCCAGGAGCTTGCTTGGTCTAGGAGCTTGCCTGGTCCAGGAGCTTGCCTGGTCCAGGAGCTTGCCTGGTCCACGAGCTTGCCTGGTCTAGGAGCTTGCCTGGTCCACGAGCTTGCCTTGTCCAGCAGCTTGCCTGGTCCAAGAGCTTGCCTGGTCCAGGAGCTTGCCTGGTCCACGAGCTTGCCTGGTCCATGAGCTTGCCTGGTCCAGGAGCTTGCATGGTCCACGAGCTTGCCCGGTCCACGAGCTTGCCTGGTCCAGGAGCTTGCCTGGTCCACGAGCTTGCCTAGTCCAGGAGCTTGCCTGGTCCAAGAGCTTGCCTGGTCTAGGACCTTGCTTGGTCTAGCAGCTTGCGTGGTTTCGGAGCGTGCCTGGTCCAGGAGCTTGCCTGGTCCACGAGCTTGCGTGGTCCAGAAGCTTGCCTGGTCCAGGAGCGTGCTGGTCCACAAGCTTGCCTGGTCAAGGAGCTTACCTGGTCCATGAGCTTGCCTGATCCAACAGCTTGCGTGGTCCAAAAGCTTGCGTGATCCAGGAGCGTGCCTGGTCAAGAGCTTGCCTGGTCTAGGAACTTGCCTGGTCTAGGAGCGTGCCTGGTCCACGAGCTTGCCTGGTCTAGGAGCTTGCTTGGTCTAGGAGCTTGCCTGGTCCATGAGCTTGCCTGGTCCACGAGCTTGCCTAGTCCAGGAGCTTGCCCAGTCCAGGAGCTTGCCTGGTCTAGGAGCTTGCCTGGTCCACGAGCTTGCCTGGTCCACGAGCTTGCCTGGTCCAGGAGCTTGCCTGGTCCAAGAGCTTGCCTGGTCGAGGAGCTTGCCTAGTCCACGAGCTTGCTTGCTCCATGAGCTTGCCTGGTCCAGGAGCTTGCCTGGTCCACGAGCTTGCCTAGTCCACGAGCTTGCATGGTCTAGGAGCTTGCCTGGTCCACGAGCTTGCCTGGTCCAGGAGCTTGCCCAGTCCAGGAGCTTGCCTGGTCCAGGAGCATGCGTGGTCCAAAAGCTTGCGTGTTCCAGGAGCTTGCCTGGTTCAGGAGCGTGCCTGGTCCAAGAGCTTGCCTCGTCCATGAGCGTGCATGGTCCATGAGCTTGCCTGGTTCAGGAGCTTGCCTGGTCTAGGACCTTGCCTGGTCTAGCAGCTTGCGTGGTCCACGAGCTTGCCTGGTCCACGAGCTTGCGTGGTCCAGGAGCTTGCCTGGTCCAAGAGCTTGCTTGGTCCAGAAGCTTGCTTCTTTTTAGAGCGTGCATGGTCCATGAGCTTGCCTGGTCCTGGAGCTTGCCTGGTCTAGGACCTTGCCTGGTCTAGCAGCTTTCGTGGTCATGGAGCTTGCCAGGTCCAGGAGCTTGCCTGGTCTAGGAGCTTGCGTGGTCCAGGAGCTTGCGTGGTCCATGAGCTTGCCTGGTCTAGGAGCTTGCCTGGTCCAGGAGCTTGCCTGGTCTAGGAGCTTGCCTTGTCCAGGAGCTTGCCTGGTCCAGGAGCTTGCCTTTTCTAGGAGCTTGCCTGGTCCAGGAGCTTGCCTGCTCTAAGAGCTTGCCTGGTCCAAGAGCTTGCGTGGTCCAAAAGCATGCGTGTTCCAGAAGCTTGCCTGGTCCAGGAGCGTGCCTGGTCCACGAGCTTGCCTGATCCAGGAGCTTGCCTTGTCTACGAGCTTGCCTGGTCCTGGAGCTTGCCCAGTCCAGGAGCTTGCCTGGTCCAGGAGCTTGCGTGGTCCAAAAGCTTGCGTGTTCCAGGAGCTTGCCTTGTTGACGAGCGTGCCTGGTCCACGAGCTTGCCTGGTCCAGGAGCTTGCTTGGTCTAGGAGCTTGCCTGGTCTAGGAGCTTGCCTGGTCTACGAGCTTCCCTGGTCCAGGAGCTTGCCCCGTCCAGGAGCTTGCCTGGTCCAGGAGCTTGCCCCGTCCACGAGCTTGCCTGGTCCAGGAGCTTGCCTCGTCCACGAGCTTGCCTGGTCCAGGAGCTTGCCAAGTCCACGAGCTTGCCTTGTCCAGGAGCTTGCCTGGTCCAAGAGCTTGCTTGGTCCAGGAGCTTGCTTGGTCCACGAGCTTGCGTGGTCCATGAGCTTGCCTGGTCCAGAAGCTTGCCTGGTCCACGAGCTCGCCCTGTCCACGAGCTTGCCTGGTCCACGAGCTTGCCTGGTCCAGGAGGTTGCCTGGTCCAAGAGCTTGCCTGGTCCAGGAGCTTGCCTGGTCCAGGAGCTTGCCTGGTCCATGAGCTTGCCTGGTCCAGGAGCTTACCTGGTCTAGGACCTTGCCTGGTCTAGTAGCTTTCGTGGTCATGGAGCTTGCCAGGTCCAGGAGCTTGCCTGGTCTAGGAGCTTGCGTGGTCCGGGAGCTTGCGTGGTCCATGAGCTTGCCTGGTCTAGGAGCTTGCCTGGTCCACGAGCTTGCCTGGTCTATGAGCTTGCCTCGTCCAGGAGCTTGCCAGGTCCAGGAGCTTGCCTGGTCTAGGAGCTTGCCTGGTCCAGGAGCTTGCCTGCTCTAAGAGCTTACCTGGTCCAGGAGCTTGCGTGGTCCAAAAGCATGCGTGTTCCAGGAGCTTACCTGGTCCAAGAGCGTGCCTGGTCCACGAGCTTGCCTGGTCCAGGAGCTTGCCTGGTCTACGAGCTTGCCTGGTCCAGGAGCTTGCCCAGTCCAGGAGCTTGCCTGGTCCAGGAGCTTGCGTGGTCCAAAAGCTTGCGTGTTCCAGGAGCTTGCCTGGTTCAGGAGCGTGCCTGGTCCACGAGCTTGCCTGGTCCAGGAGCTTGCTTGGTCTAGGAGCTTGCCTGGTCCAGGAGCTTGCCTGGTCTACGAGCTTCCCTGGTCCAGGAGCTTGCACAGTCCAGGAGCTTGCCTGGTCCAGGAGCTTGCCTCGTCCACGAGCTTGCCTGGTCCAGGAGCTTGCCTCGTCCACGAGCTTGCCTGGTCCAGGAGCTTGCCAAGTCCACGAGCTTGCCTTGTCCAGGAGCTTGCCTGGTCCAAGAGCTTGCTTGGTCCAGGAGCTTGCTTGGTCCACGAGCTTGCCTGGTCCATGAGCTTGCCTGGTCCAGAAGCTTGCCTGGTCCACGAGCTCGCCCGGTCCACGAGCTTGCCTGGTCCACGAGCTTGCCTGGTCCAGGAGCTTGCCTGGTCCAAGAGCTTGCCTGGTCCAGGAGCTTGCCTGGTCCAGGAGCTTGCCTGGTCCAGGAGCTTGCCTGGTCTAGGACCTTGCCTGGTCTAGCAGCTTGCATGGTCACGGAGCTTGCCTGGTCCAGGAGCTTGCGTGGTCCAGAAGCTTGCCTGGTCCAGGAGCGAGCCTGGTCCACGAGCTTGCCTGGTCAAGGAGCTTACCTGGTCCAGGAGCTTGCCTGGTCCAACAGCTTGCCTGGTCCAGGAGCTTGCGTGATCCAAGAGCGTGCCTGGTCCAAGAGCTTGCCTGGTCCAGGAGCTTGCCTGGTCCAGGAGCGTGCCTGGTCCACGAGCTTGCCTGGTCCAGGAGCTTGCTTGGTCTAGAAGCTTGCCTGGTCCAAGAGCTTGCCTGGTCCACGAGCTTGCCTAGTCCAGGAGCTTGCCCAGTCCAGGAGCTTGCGTGGTCTAGAAGCTTGCCTGGTCCACGAGCTTGCCTGGTCCAGGAGCTTGCCTGGTCCAAGAGCTTGACTGGTCCAGGAGCTTTCCTGGTCCAGGAGCTTGCCTGGTCCAGGAGCTTGCCTGGTCTAGGACCTTGCCTGGTCTAGCAGCTTGCATGGTCAAGAAGCTTGCCTGGTCCAGGAGCTTGCCTGGTCCAGGAGCTTGCGTGGTCCAGAAGCTTGCCTGGTCCAGGAGAGAGCCTGGTCCACGAGCTTGCCTGATCAAGGAGCTTACCTGGTCCAGGAGCTTGCCTGGTCCAACAGCTTGCCTGGTCCAAGAGCTTGCGTGATCCAAGAGCGTGCTTGGTCCAAGATCTTGCCTGGTCCAGGAGCTTGCCAGGTCCAGGAGCGTGCCTGGTCCACGAGCTTGCCTGGTCCAGGAGCTTGCTTGGTCTAGAAGCTTGCCTGGTCCAAGAGCTTGCCTCGTCCACGAGCTTGCCTAGTCCAGGAGCTTGCCCGGTCCAGGAGCTTGCGTGGTCTAGGAGCTTGCCTGGTCCACGAGCTTGCCTGGTCCAGGAGCTTGCCTGGTCCACGAGCTTGCCTGGTCCAGGAGCTTGCCTGGTCCAAGAGCTTGCCTGGTCTAGGATCTTGCCTGGTCCAGGACTTTGCTTGGTCCAAGAGTATGCCTGGTCCACGACTTTGCCTGGTCCAGAAGCTTGCGTGGTCCAGGACCTTGCCTGGTCTAGGATCTTGCCTGGTCCAGGAGCTTGCCTGGTCCATGAGTTTGCCTCGTCCAGGAGCTTGCCTGGTTCAGGAGCTTGCCTGGTTAAGGAGCTTGCCTGATCTAGGAGCTTGCCTGGTCCAGGGGCGTTCCTGGTCCAAAAGCTTGCCTGGTCCAGGAGCTTTCCTGTTTCAGGAGCGTGCCTGGTCCAGGAGCTTGCCTTGTCTAGGAGCTTGCCTGGTCCTTGAGCGTGCATGGTCCACGAGTTTGCCTGGTCCAGGAGCTTGCCAAGTCCAGGAGCTTGCCTGGTCTAGGAGCTTGCCTGGTCCAGGAGCTTGCCTGGTCTAGGAGCTTGCCTGGTCCAGGAACATGGCCGGTCCACGAGCTTGCCTGGTCCAAGAGCTTCCCTGGTCCAAGAGCTTGCCTGGTCCAAGAGATTGCCTGGTCTAAGAGCTTGCCTGGTCTAGAAGCTTGCATGGTCCAGGAGCTTTGCTGGTCCAAAAGCTTGCCTAGTCCAAGAGCTTGCGTGGTCCAGGAGCTTGCCTTGTCCAGAAGCTTGCCTCGTTCAGGAGCGTGCATGGTCCAGAAGCTTGCCCGGTCCAGGAGCTTGCCTGGTCTAGGACCTTGCCTGGTCTAGCAGCTTGCGTGGTCACGGAGCTTGCCTTGTCCAGGAGCTTGCCTGGTCCAGGAGCTTGCGTGGTCCAAGAGCTTGCCTGGTCTAGGAGCGTGCCTGGTCCACGAGCTTGCCTGATCAAGGAGCTTGCCTGGTCCAGGAGCTTGCCTGGTCCAACAGCTTGCCTGGTCTAAGAGCTTGCGTGATGCAGGAGCGTGCCTGGTCCAAGAGCTTGCTTGGTCGAGGAGCTTGCCTGGTCCAGGAGTTTGCTTTGTCCAGGAGTATGCCTGGTCCAGGAGCTTGCTTGGTCCAGAAGCTTGCTTGGTCCAGGACCTTGCCTGGTCTAGGATCTTGCCTGGTTCAGGAGCTTGCCTGGTCCAGGAGCGTGCCTGGTCCACGAGTTTGCCTGGTCCAGGAGCTTGCCTAATGCAGGAGCTTGCCTGGTCCAGGAGCTTGCCTAGTCTAGGAGCTTGCCTCGTCCAAGAGCTTGCCTGGTCCAGGAGCTTGCCTGGTCAAGGAGCTTGCCTGGTCTAGGAGCTTGCCTGGTATAGGCGCTTGCCTGGTCCACGAGCGTGCCTGGTCCAAAAGTTTTCCTGGTCCAGGAGCTTGGTTGGTCCAGGAGCTTGCTTAGTCCAGAAGCTTGCCTGGTCCAGGAGCGTGCCTAGTCCAAGAGCTTGCCTGGTCCAAGAGCTTGCTTGGTCTAGGAGCTTTCCTGGTCCAGGAGCGTGCCTGGTCCACGAGTTTGCCTTGTCCAGGAGCTTGCCTGGTCAAAGAGCTTGCCTGGTCTAGGAGCTTGCCTGGTCCAGGAGCGTGCCTAGTCCAAGAGCTTGCGTGGTCCAGGAGCTTTCCTGTTTCAGTTTCGTGCCTGGTCCTGGAGCTTGCCTTGTCCAGGAGCTTGCCTGGTCCTTGAGCGTGCATGGTCCACGAGTTTGCCTGGTCCAGGAGCTTGCCTGGTCGAGGAGCTTGCCTAGTCTAGCAGCTTGACTTGTCCAGGAGCGTGCCTGGTCCAGGAGCTTGCCAAGTCCAGGAGCTTGCCTGGTCCAGGAGCTTGCCTGGTCTAGGAGCTTGCCTGGTCCAGGAACGTGCCCGGTCCACGAGCTTGCCTGGTCCAAGAGCTTCCCTGGTCCAAAAGCTTGCCTGGTCCAAGAGATTGCCTGGTCTAAGAGCTTGCCTGGTCCAGAAGCTTGCGTGGTCCAGGAGCTATCCTGGTCCAAGAGCTTGCCTGGTCCAAGAGCTTGCGTGGTCCAGGAGCTTGCCTGGTCCAGAAGCTTGCCCCATTCAGGAGCGTGCATGGTCCAGAAGCTTGCCTGGTCCAGGAGCTTGCCTGGTCTGGAACCTTGCGTGGTCTTGCAGCTTGCGTGGTCACGGAGCCTGCCTGGTCCAGGAGCTTGCCTGGTCCAGGAGCTTGCGTGGTCCAGGAGCGTGCCTGGTCAACGAGCTTGCCTGGTCCAGGAGCTTGCCTGGTCCAGGAGCTTGCCTGGTCCAGAAGCTTGCCTGGTCCAAGAGCATGCCTGGTCTAGGACCTTGCCTGGTCTTGGAGCTTGCGTGGTCACGGAGCTTGCCTGGTCCAGGAGCTTGCCTGGTCCAGAAGCTTGCGTGGTCCAGGAGCTTTCCTGGTCCAAGAGCTTGCCTGGTCCACGAGCGTGCGTGGTCCATGAGCTTGCCTGGTCCAGGACCTTGCCTGGTCTAGGACCTTGCCCGGTCTAAGAGCTTGCATGTTCACGGAGCTTGCGTGGTCCAGGAGCTTGCCTGGTCTAGGAGCTTGCCTAGTCTAGGAGCTTGCCTGGTCGAGGAGCGTGCCAGGTCCACGAGCTTGCTTGGTCAAGGAGCTTGCCTGGTCGAGGAGCTTGCCTGGTCCAACAGCTTTCCTGGTCCAAGAGCTTGCGTGGTCCAAGAGTGCCTGGTCCAAGAGCTGGCCTGGTCCAGGAGCTTGCCTGGTCCAGGAGTATGCCTGGTCCATGACTTTGCCTGGTCCAGAAGCTTGCCAGGTCCAGGAGCTTGCCTGGTCCAGGAGCATGCCTGGTCCAGGAGCTTGCCTAGTCCAGGAGCTTGCCTAGGCCACGAGCCTGCCTGGTCCAAGAGCTTGCCTGGTCCAGGAGCGTGCCTGGTCCACGAGCGTGCTTGTTCTAGGAGCTTGCCTGGTCCAAGAGCTTGCCTGGTCCAGGAGCTTGCCTGGTCCAGGAGTATGCCTGGTCCACGACTTTGCCTGGTCCAGAAGCTTGCCTGGTCCAGAAGCTTGCCTGGTCCAGGAGCTTGCCTGGTCCAGGAGCATGCCTGGTCCAAGAGCTTGCCTAGTCGAGGAGCTTGCCTGGGCCACGAGCCTGCCTGGTCTAAGAGCTTGCCTGGTCCACGAGCGTGCCTGGTCCACGAGCGTGCTTGTTCCAGGAGCTTGCCTGGTCCAGGAGCTTGCGTGGTCCAGGAGCTTGCGTGGTCCAGGAGCTTGCCTGGTCCAAGAGCTTGCTTGGTCCAGAAGCCTGCCAGGTCCAAGAGCTTGCGTGGTCCAGGAGCGTGCCTGGTCCAAGAGCTAGCGTGGTCCTGGAGCTTGCCTGGTACAAGAGCGTGCCCGGTCCAAGAGCGTGCCTGGTCCAGGAGCTTGCCTGGTCGAGGAGCTTGCCTAGTCCAGAAGCGTGCTTGGTTCACGAGCCTGCCTGATCCAAGAGCTTGCCTGGTCCAGGAGCGTGCCTGGTCCACGACTGTGCCTGGTCCAGGAGCTTGCGTGGTCCATGAGCTTGCTTGGTTTAGAAGCTTGCCTATTCCAGGAGCTTGCCTGGTCCAGGAGCTTGCCTGGTCTAGGAGCTTGCCTGGTCCAGGAGCTTGCCTGGTCCAGGAGATTGCCTGGTCCAGAAGCCTGCCTGGTCCAAGAGCTTGCGTGGTCCGGGAGCTTGCCTGGTCCAAAAGCTTGCCTGGTCCAGGAGCTTGCCTGCTCCAGGAGCGTGCCTGGTCCAAGAGCTTGCGTGGTCCAGGAGCTTGCCTTGTCCAGGAGAGTGCCTGGTCCACGAGCTTGCCTGGTCTAGGAGCTTGCCTTGTCCACGAGCTTGCATGGTCCACGAGCTTGCCTGGTCCACGAGCTTGCGTGGTCCAAGAGCTTGCGTGGTTTAGGAGCTTGCCTGGTCCAGGAGCTTGCCTCTTCCAGGAGCGTGCCTCGTCCACGAGCTTGCCTGGTCCAGGAGTTTGCCTGGTCCAGGACCTTGCTTGGTCTAGGAGCTTGCCTGATCCAGGAGCGTGCCTGGTCCAGGAGCGTTCCTGGTCCAAGAGCTTGCCTGGTCCATGAGCTTGCCTTGTCCTGGATCTTGCCTGGTCTAGGAGCGTGCCTGGTCCACGAGTTTGCCTGGTCCAGGAGCTTGCCTTGTCCAGGAGCTTGCCCGGTCTAGGAGCTTGCCTGGTCCAGAAGCCTACCTGGTCCAAGAGCTTGCCTTGTCCAGGAGCGTGCCTAGTTCAAGAGCTTGCGTGGTCCATGAGCTTGCCTGGTTCAAGAGCTTGCCTGGTTCAGGAGCGTGCCTGATCCAGGAGCTTGCCTGGTCCAGGAGCTTGCCTGGTCTAGGATCTTGCCTGGTCCAGGAGCGTGCCTGTTCCAGGAGCTTGCCTGGTCCACGAGCTTGCCTGGTCCTGGAGCTTGCCTGGTCTAGGAGCTTGCCTTGTCCAGGAGCATTCCTGTTTCAGGAGCGTTCCTGTTCCAGGAGGTTGCCTTGTCTTGGAGCTTGCCTGGTCCTAGAGCGTGCCTCATCCAAGAGTTTGCCTGGTCTAGGAGCTTGCCTCGTCGAGGAGCTTGCCTAGTCGAGGAGCTTGCCTGGTCTAGGAGAGTGCCTGGTCCAGGATCTTGCCCGGTCCAGGAGCTTGCCTGGTCCAGGAGCTTGCCTGGTCTAGGAGCTTGCCTGGTCCAGGAGGTTGCCTGGTCCAGGAGCTTGCCTGGTCCAAGAGCTTGCTTGGACCAGGCAAGCTCCTGGACCAGGCAAGCTGGTGGACCAGGCACGCTTCTCGACCTGGCAAGCTCCTTGACTAGGCAAGCTCCTGGACCAAGCAAGCTCGTGGACCATGCACGCTCCTGGACCAGGCAAGCTTCTGGACCACGCAAGCTCCAGGACCACGCAAGCTCTTAAACTAGGCAAGCTCCTGGAACAGGCAAGCTCTTGGACCAGGCAATCTCTTGGACTAGGCAAGCTCCTGGACCAGGAAAGCTCCTGGACTAGGCAAGCTCGTGGACTGGGCACGCTCCTGGACCAGGCAAGCTCCTAGACCAGGCAAGCTCCTAGACCAGGCAAGCTCCTAGACCAGGCAAGCTCCTAGACCAGGCACGCTCCTGGAACAGGAAAGCTCCTGGACCAGGCAAGCTCCTGGACCAGGCACGCTCCTGGACCAGGCAAGCTCCTAGACCAGGCAAGCTCCTTGACCAAGCAAGCGCCCGGCCAGGCAAACTCGTGGACGAGGCACGCTCTTGGACCAGGAAAGCTCCTGGACCAGGCAAGCTTCTAGACCAAGCAAGCTCTTGGACCAAGAAAGCTCTTGGACCGGGCACGCTCTTGGACCAGGCAAGCTCCTGGACTAAGCAAGCTCCTGGACCAAGCAAGCTCCTGGACCAGGAAACTCGTGGACCAGGCACGCTCGTGGACCAGGCAAGCTCCTATACCAGGCAAGCTCCTAGACGAGGCAAGCTCCTTGACCAGGCAAGCTCCAGGACCAGGCAAGCTCCTGGACGAGGCAAGCTCCTGGACCAAGCAAGCTCTTGGACCAGGCAAACTCGTGGACCAGGCACGCTCCTAGACCAGGCAAGCTTCTGGACCAGACAAGCTCCTAGACCAGGCAAGCTCCTAGACCAGGCAATCTCCTAGACCAGGCAAGCTCCTGGACCAGGCAAGCTCCTAGACCAGGCAAGCTCCTAGACCAGGCAAGCTCTTGGACCAGGCAAGCTCCTAGACCATGCAAGCTCCTGTACCAGGTAAGCTCTTGGACCAGGCACTCTCCTAGACCACGCAAGCTCTTGGACCAGGTAAGCTGTTGGACCAGGCAAGCTCCTCGACTAGGCAAGCTCCTTGACCAGGCAAGCTCGTGGACCAGGCACGCTCCTGGACCAGGCAAGCTCCTGGACCAGGCAAGCTCTTGGACCAGTCAAGCTCCTTGACTTGGCACACTACGGGACCACGCAAGCTCCTGCACCAGGCAAGCTCCTAGAATAGGCAAGCTCCTTGACCACGCAAGCTCCTGCACCAGGCAAGCTCCTCGACCAGGCAAGCTCCTGGACCACGCAAGCTCCTGGACCAGGCACGCTATTGGACCAGGCAAGCTCCTAGACAAGGCAAACTCGTGGACCAGGCACGCTCCTGGACCAGGCAAGCTCCTGGACTAGGCAAGCTCCAGGACCATGCAAGCTCCTAAACCAGGCAAGCTCCTGGACTAGGCAAGCTCCTGGACCAGGCAAGATCTTGGACCAGGCAAGCTCTTGGACCGCGCAAGCTCCTGGACCAAGCAAACATGTGGACCAGGCACACTCCTAAACCAGGCTAGCTCCTGGACCAGGCAAGCTCCTAGACCAGGCAAGCTCCTAGACCAGGCAAGCTCCTGGACCAGGCAAGCTCCTAGACCAAGCAAGCTCCTAAACCAGGCAAGCTCTTGGACCAGGCAAGCTCCTAGACCATGCAAGCTCCTGTACCAGGTAAGCTCTTGGACCAAGCACGCTCCTAGACCACGCAAGCTCTTGGACCAGGCAAGCTCTTGGACCAGGCAAGCTCCTCTACTAGGCAAGCTCCTTGACCAGGCAAGCTCGGGGACCAGGCACGCTCCTGGACCAGGCAAGCTCCTAGACCAGGCAAGCTCCTGGACCAGGCCAGCTCCGTGACCAGGCAAGCTCCTAGACCAAGCAAGGTCGTGGACCAGGAAAGCTCCTGGACCAGGCAAACTCGTGGACCACGCAAGCTCCTGAACCAGGCAAGCTTCTTGACCAGGGAAGCTCCTGGACCACGCAAGCTCTTTGACCAGGCAAGCTGTTGGACCAGGCAAGCTCCTGGACCAGGCAAGCTCGTGGACCAGGTAAGCTCCTTGACCAGGCAAGCTCCTAGACCAGGCAAGGTCCTCGAGCAGGCAAGCTCTTGGACCAGGCAAGATCGTGGACCACGCAAGCTCCTGAACCAGGCAATATTCTGGACTAAGCAAGCTCCTGGACCACGCAAGCTCTTGGACCAGGCAAGCTGTTGGACCAGGCAAGCTCCTGGACCAGGCAACCTCGTGGACCAGGCAAGCTCCGTGATTAGGCAAGCTCCCAGGCAAGGTCCTCGGTAAGGCAAGCTCCTGGACCAGGCAAGCTCGTGGACTACGCACTCTCCTGAACCAGGCAAGCTTCTGGACCAGGCAAGCTCCTGGACCACGCAAGCTCTTAGACCAGGCAAGCTCTTGGACCAGGCAAGCTCCTAGACCAGGCAAGCTCGTAGACCAAGCAAGCTTCTGGACCTCGCAAGCTCGTGGACCAGGCAAGTTTGTGGACCAGGCGAGCTGCTTGACCAGGCAAGCTCGTGAACCAGGCAAGCTCGTGGACTAGGCAAGCTCCTAAACTAGGCAAGTCCTAACCCTTGCAATTTTGCACATGCTAGACCCTTGTTCTTGCAATTTTGCACACGCTAGGCCCTTGTTCTTGCTATTTTGCACACGATAGACCCTTGTTCTTGCAATTTTGCACACGCTAGACCCTTGTTCTTGCTATTTTGCACACGCTAGACCCTTTTTCTTGCAATTTTGCACACGCTATGCCCTTGTTCTTGCAATTTTACACACGCTAGGCCCTTGTTGTTGCAATTTTGCACACGCAATTTTGCACACGCTAGACCCTTGTTCTTGCAATTTTGCACACGCTAGGCCCTTGTTCTTGCAATTTTGCACACGCTAGGCCCTTGTTCTTGCTATTTTGCACACGCTAGACCCTTGTTCTTGCAATTTTGCACACGCTAGGCCCTTGTTCTGGCTATGTTGCACACGCTAGACCCTTGTTCTTGTAATTTTGCACACGCTAGACCCTTGTCCTTATTATTTTGCACACGCTAGACCCTTGTTCTTTCAATTTTGTACACGCTAGGCCCTTGTTCTTGCAATTTTGCACATGCTAGACCCTTGGTCTTGCAATTTCGCACACGCTAGGCCCTTGTTCTTGCAATTTTGCACACGCTAGGCCCTTGTTCTTGCTATTTTGCACACGCTAGACCCTTGTTCTTGCAATTTTGCACACGCTAGGCCCTTGTTCTTGCTATTTTGCACACGCTAGACCCTTGTTCTTGCAATTTTGCACACGCTAGGCCCTTGTTCTTGATATGTTGCACACGCTAGACCCTTGTTCTTGCAATTTTGCACAAGCTAGGCCCTTGTCCTTGCTATTTTGCACACGCTAGACCCTTGTTCTTGCAATTTTGCACACGCTAGGCCCTTGTTCTTGCAATTTTGCACACGCTAGGCCCTTGTTCTAGCTATTTTGCACACGCTAGACCCTTGTTCTTGCAATTTTGCACATGCTAGGCCCTTGTTCTTACTATGTTGCACACGCTAGACCCTTGTTCTTGCAATTTTGCACACGCTAGGCCCTTGTCCTTACTATTTTGCACACGCTAGACCCTTGTTCTTTCAATTTTGCACACGCTAGGCCCTTGTTCTTGCAATTTTGCACACGCTATGCCCTTGTTCTTGCAATTTTGCAAACGCTGTGCCCTTGTTCTTGCTATTTTGCACACGCTAGACCCTTGTTCTTGCGATTTCGCACACACTAGGCCCTTGTTCTTGCAATTTTGCACACGCTAGGCCCTTGTTCTTGCTATTTTGCACAAGCTAGGCCCTTGTTCTTGCAATTTTGCACACGCTATTTTGCATAGGCTAGACCCTTGTTCTTGCAATTTTGCACACGCTAGGCCCTTTTTCTTGCAATTTTGCATACGCTAGGCCCTTGTTCTTGCTATTTTGCACACGCTAGACCCTTGTTCTTGCAATTTTGCACACGCTAGGCCCTTGTTTTTGCTATTTTGCACACGCTAGGCCCTTGTTCTTGCAATTTTGCACACGCTAGGCCCTTGTTCTTGCAATTTTGCACACGCTAGACCCTTGTTCTTGCAATTTTGCACACGCTAGACCCTTGTTCTTGCAATTTTGCACACGCTAGACCCTTGTTCTTGCTATGTTGCACACGCTAGACCCTTGTTCTTGCAATTTTGCACACGCTAGGCCCTTGTCCTTGCTATTTTGCACACGCTAGACCCTTGTTCTTTCAATTTTGCACACCCTAGGCCCTTGTTCTTGCAATTTGGCACACGCTAGGCCCTGGTTCTTGCAATTTTGCACACGCAATTTTGCACACGCTAGACCCTTGTTCTTGCAATTTTGCACACGCTAGGCCCTTGTTCTTGCAATTTTGCACACGCTAGACCCTTGTTCTTGCTATTTTGCACACGCTAGACCCTTGTTCTTGCAATTTTGCACACTCTAGGCCCTTGTTCTTGCTATGTTGCACATCTAGACCCTTGTTCTTGCAATTTTGCACACGCTAGGGCCTTGTCCTTGCTATTTTGCACACGCTAGACCCTTGTTCTTGCAATTTTGCACACGCTAGGCCCTTGTTCTTGCAATTTTGCACATGCTAGGCCCTTGTTCTTGCTATTTTGCACACGGTAGACCCTTGTTCTTGCAATTTTGCACATGCTAGGCCCTTGTTCTTGCTATGTTGGACACGCTAGACCCTTGTTCTTGCAATTTTGCACACGCTAGGCCCTTGTCCTTGCTATTTTGCATACGCTAGACCCTTGTTCTTTCAATTTTGCACACGCTAGGCCCTTGTTCTTGCAATTTTGCACACGCTATGCCCTTGTTCTTGCAATTTTGCAAACGATGTGCCCTTGTTTTTGCTATTTTGCACACGCTAGACCCTTGTTCTTGCAATTTTGCACATGCTAGGCCCTTGTTCTTGCAATTTTGCACACGCTAGGCCCTTGTTCTTGCTATTTTGCACACGCTAGACCCTTGTTCTTGCAATTTTGCACACGCTAGGCCCTTGTTCTTGCTAGTTTGCACACCCTCCCCTTTTTTCTTGCTATTTTGCATACACTAGGCCCTTGTTCTTGCAATTTTGCACACACTAGGCCCTTGTTCCTGAAATTTTGCACACACTAGGCCCTTGTTCTTGCAATTTTACAAACGCTTGGCCCTTGTTCTTGCAATTTTGCACACGCTAGGCCCTTGTTCTTAGAATTTTGCACACGCTAGGCCCTTGTTCTTGCTATTTTGCACACGCTAGGCCCTTGTTCTTGCAATTTTGCACACGCTATTTTGCACAGGATAGACCCTTGTTCTTGCAATTTTGCACACGCTAGGCCTTATTCTTGCAATTTTGCATACGCTAGGCCCTTGTTCTTGCTATTCTGCACACGCTAGACCCTTGTTCTTGCAATTTTGCACACGCTAGGCCCTTGTTCTTGCTAGTTTGCACACCCTCCCCTTTTTTCTTGCTATTTTGCATACACTAGGCCCTTGTTCTTGCAATTTTGCACACACTAGGCCCTTGTTCCTGAAATTTTGCACACGCTAGGCCCTTGTTCTTGCAATTTTACAAACGCTTGGCCCTTGTTCTTGCAATTTTGCACACGCTAGGCCCTTGTTCTTAGAATTTTGCACACGCTAGGCCCTTGTTCTTGCTATTTTGCACACGCTAGGCCCTTGTTCTTGCAATTTTGCACACGCTATTTTGCACAGGATAGACCCTTGTTCTTGCAATTTTGCACACGCTAGGCCTTATTCTTGCAATTTTGCATACGCTAGGCCCTTGTTCTTGCTGTTCTGCACACGCTAGACCCTTGTTCTTGCAATTTTGCAAATTCTAGGCATTTATTCTTGCTATTTTTCACACGCTAGACCCTTGTTCTTGCTATTTTGCACACGCTAGGCTCTTGTTCTTGTAATTTTGCACACGCTAGGCCCTTGTTCTTGCAATTTTGCACACGCAATTTTGCACACGCTAGACCCTTGTTCTTGCAATTTTGCACACGCTAGGCCTTTGTTCTTGCAATTTTGCACACGCTAGGCCCTTGTTCTTGCTATTTTGCACACGCTAGACCCTTGTTCTTGCAATTTTGCACATGCTAGGCCCTTGTTCTTGCTATGTTGCATACGCTAGACCCTTGTTTTTGCAATTTTGCACACGCTAGGCCTTTGTCCTTGCTATTTTGCACACGCTAGACCCTTGTTCTTTCAATTTTGCACACGCTAGGTCCTTGTTCTTGCAATTTTGCACACGCCAGGCCCCTGTTCTTGCAATTTTGCACACGCAATTTTGCACACGGTAGACCCTTGTTCTTGCAATTCTGCACACGCTAGGCCCTTGTTCTTGCAATTTTGCATACGCTAGGCCCTTGTTCTTGTTGGATGCACGTCATTCTGAGTGCATGTCATCCTAACGTCCTGCTGAGTGCTCGTGCTATTTGTGCTTGCATTATTTGCATGAGCGTATGTCATTGTGCATGGCTGTTGGATATTATCATCTCTGTGTTTTTCTCCAGGTTTAAATGCTTGATCATGCAGTAGAAATCCAGAGCTTTCCAACGATACCGAGATCGCCTTATTCCGACCAAGATCGCCCAAGTTACAAGATTTCCAAGATTTGGATTTCTTATTCCCTTTTGGGGTTATATCTAATTTGGGTGATTACTTGGGACATGACTATAAAGGGATCTTTGGTTGGGTGGTTAGGAAGCCAACTTTGACTTTTGGATTGGGGTGGCTAGAAGTTTCTAGCATGGGTTGCAAATGTTGCAACACCTAGGCAAAATCTAACTAGATTGGATTTTGCATGTGACACCTCAAGGACCTCATGATGAGGGTTGCATCCTTGCTGCTAGGAACGTTCTTACCATCCTTCCCTAGCTCTTGGAGAACCCCTTCCCTCTCATGGTTCTCTTGTAGGTTCCCAACTCCAACTTCCTATGCCCTAATGTTTGTACTTCCTCCACCATTCTAGTCATGCGGCTACTGGACGTTTTTACTTAGTTCTCACTCTATAGACCATCTTAATAACTGATTCAACTTGGAGATGGTAGCTAAGCCCAAGGCGCAACTTCCTACCGAGCGGATTTGCGTTTAGTTGAGTAATGAGTTCGTCGTAAGCTCTCAAAGTGACGGATCCTGAACAACAAGTGGTATCAGAGCGGGTAGTCGACTTTGAGACGACGAATTGTCGTTAATTCTCAACCAATGTTGTCGAGTGAGACCATTTTCTAGTAGCTAGGCTAGCGAACTTTCGATTGGTTGTCAATACGCGTTCTAATTTGAAGTATCCAGTCCGCGACGGCCATTTTTGTAGAATCGAAAGTTCTCGCAGAATTCTCTCCAAACGATTTCTCAAGTTTCCACCGTTCATAAGGCCTCAATATGGTTGGTACGAACTCCGGAGGTGCTAGTGGCGAGATGGATAGAAGTAGAGAGGCTGGAAAGCAGGGGGGACTTCCTGGTGGAGGAGTGGGGACTCACCAACCAGCTAACCCTACGCTACCTACTTCTTCTACACCATCTCCTACTACCGTGGATCCTGTGAAAGCTTTCTCTATTGAGAAATTCATGGGGGAGGACTACGAGCACTGGAGTTTCCGCATGAGGCTGATGTATACCCAATACAAGCTATTGGATTTGGTGGAGGGAAAGGAGAAAATGCCGGAGGCCGCGGAGCTGAAAGGAGCGTGGATGAAGCGATCGTTCGACGCGTACATGCTCATGGTGCAAGCGGTGGGCGGACGGCAACTTGACCACATCAAGGACCTCTTGGGTGATCCAGAGTGTGGCCCCAAGGCTTGGAGTAAGCTTCTGGATGTGCACTCACCGACACATGCTACCGGCATCGTGCTACTCGCGCGGCGGCTGCGCGACATCAAGTTCGTTGATGGAGAGCCGATGCAACCGGTGTTGGATGAGATGCGCGACATCTTCACGAAGCTCCAAGGAGGCGGTGTGGTGTACCCGGAGCTCGTGCAATGCGTGGAGATCGTGATACGGCTGCCGGAGTCATGGTTTGCCCTAGCGATCAAGCTCAACTCCCAACAACCCCAATGGAGCGTGGATTACATTCGCGCGCGCATCCTAACGGAGGACCTGCGGCGGCGGAGTGTGGAGCGCTCGGAGGAGGGGGCTGGCTATGGAGTTGGAGGTGGAAAGAGTGGCTTCAAGAAGAAGTGGAAGGGCAAGAACAAGGATAATCCTAAGGAGGATGGCGGCGGGGGTCAAGGGGAGGTGTGCTTCTACTGCAAGAAGCGCGGACATCGTTGGCGGAAGTGCTACCGACGACCCAAGGATTGGACCCCGCCTTCATCAAGCAACCAGCGTGGTGGCACAAGGAGTGGGGGAGTCATGGGAGCTAGTGGAGAGGAGAAGGATGAGGAGAAAGGCAGCAAATCTGAGGAGCGGAAGGCCGGGTTCTTCATCTTTGTGAACGAAGGCGCAACCGACCACGCTATGGCTGCCAAGGTTCTCCTACACCCCCTCACCCATTGGGTGATTGACTCCGGGAGCTCTTGGCACATGACTCCTCGTGCGGACCTACTTGATGAGATTCAGCCCGCACCCATCTCTACAGTCACATCCGCGACGGGCGCTAAGGCCAAGGTCATGGGCATGGGATGCGCCAAGTTCATGGGAGCGGATGGAGAGCTCGTGGGGCTGAAGAACGTGCTGTGGGTGCCGGACTTGTGCGCGAACCTGATTTCTACCGGCCGGTTGGGAGATGTGGGTGTGAACACCGAGACGATTGGCTCGGAGCGCTATCGTGCCTACAACGATGAGCGGCTGATTTGGGACCTGCAGTGGAAAGGGGATGTCCACAAGCAGATGTGGCAGATCCCGGTCCTCCCTTGGCGGAAATCGGGCAAGGCTGCAATGGCGGCATCTTTGGAGGAGAGCGTTACCGAGGAGGAGCAGCAAGGTGTGCAAGGAGAGGAGCTGATTGGAGGAAGCGCGGCGGTGAAGGCGTCGGCTACCTCGGGCCAAGCGGATTGGGAGACTTGGCATCGGCGGCTCGCACACGTGGCTGTTTCTACATTGGAGGTGATGCACAAGGAGAAGTGCATGCATGGGCTGCAACTGCAAGGAAATGGCACTCACTATGGCAGCTGCGAGGCGTGCATGCAAAACAAGTTTGCGCGGTTCCCGTTCCCACGAGCGGAGGGATCAGCGAAGGCACCATTGGAGGTGGTGCACATGGACCTGGTGGGTCCTATGAGGACTGAGGGGACTGGGGGAGTGCTCTACTTCCTCACCATGGTGGACGAATGGAGCCGTTTCACGTGGGCGCGTCCCTTGTCCAAGAAGAGCAATGTTGCAGCGGCAATCAAGGAGGATTGGTTGCCGATGGTGGAGCGGCAAGCGATGCGGCTGGTGAAGGTGCTGAGGAGCGACCGAGGTGGAGAGTTCCTTGGAGCGGAATTCACCAAGTTCCTCAAGAGAAATGGCATCCGACATCAGCTGACCTGCCCTGGAACACCGCAGCAGAACGGCATTGCTGAGCGTGCCAACCGGACCATTGGCGAGGCGGCTAAGACCTTGTTGGGGGCTGCTAGGATGCCCTACAAGTTCTGGCCTGATGCCGTTCGCCATGTCATCACGGTCAAGAACAGGGTCTTGACTCATGTTGGGGACAAGCATTGGGTGCCGTACGAGCGTTGGCTTGGGAAGAAGCCATCTATTGACATGCTGCGGGTGTGGGGCTGCATGGGGCTTGTGATGGTGCCTAAGGAGCAGAGGCACAAGCTGGAAGTGGCTGCTGTGTGGGCTGTCCATCTTGGGATGGCTCCAGACTCGAAGGGGTGGCTGATGTGGGACCCCAAGAGCAAGAAGTCGCTGGTCAGCCGTGACGTCAAGTTTGTGGAGGACGTCATGCACAAGGACTGGCAGCAGCAGCAGCAGGTGCAGATTGGCTTGCGTCTGCAGGAGATTGAGCGGTCTGCAGTGGAGGAGGTTCAGCTGCACCTTGAGGATCTCCCTGGGTCAGAGCTGACCAGTGACCACAGTGGCGGTGGTGAGCAGCAAGGCGCTGGTCCTGCTGCGGAGGAGGGGTTGGAGGATGAGTCGGCACGTGTGGACTCACCTTCTCAGCCCAAGCCTGCTGCAAACACCAAGGTCACCAAGAGGAGTGTGCAGAAAGGAGCTTCACCACATGGGCAGCAGATTGCAACCCGTGAGAAGAGAGTGGCAGCAGCACCCTCAAGGCTGAAGTATAGCCGTTTGGGAGGACCCAAGCAAGGTGCCATGGCGGTTCAGGCGGATGAGGGAGAGGATGAGGAGATGGCGTTCTGTTTCTTCACACCCTTGCCTGGAGAACCAGCCACAGTGGAGGAGGCACTCAGTGGACCCCAAAAGGAGGAGTGGAGGGCTGCCATGGATGCAGAGTTCAACAGTCTCATTGAGAATGGGACTTGGGAGCTTGTTGAGTTACCCGAGGGGCGACGGCCGATCAGCAGCAAGTGGGTCTCCAAAGTGAAGAGTGGTGCTGATGGTGCGCTGGAGCGGTTCAAGAGCCGTTTGGTCGCCAAGGGGTTTCAGCAGAAGGAGAAGGTCGACTTTGGGGAGATCTTCGCTCCCGTTGCTAAGCCATTGACACTGAGGACTTTGATGGCTGGCGCAGCTGTGAAGGGATGGCACGTGAAGCAGATGGATATCACCACTGCATTCCTCAATGGAATACTGCTAGAGGATATCTACATGGCGCAGCCCGACGGCTATGATGATGGGACCAGCCGGGTGTGCAAGCTTAAGAAGGCCATCTATGGCCTTAAGCAAGCGCCCAGGTGTTGGTACGAGAAGCTGGAGGAGGTGCTGCTGGGTGGAGGCTTCAAGACGTCCCAGGCGGATCACAGCTTGTTTCTGCTTGGAGAGGGGGAGCAGCTGCTTTTGCTGCTGGTGTATGTTGACGACATACTGCTGTTCTCACCTTCCATGGAGCAGATTGAGAGGACACAGAAGCAGCTGATGGACAACTTCAAGTGCAAGATGCTGGGGGATGTCCACTACTACTTGGGGCTGCAGATTGAGAGGGATGTTGAGAGGAGGTGGCTGAAGGTGCATCAGTCACACTACATCTCTGGTGTCATGGAGCAGTATGGTGTGACTGGGGGTCGCACTGTGATGACACCGTTCCCTGCCGGCTTCAAATTGAAGAAGGCAGCAGAGGAGGATGATGTGCTTGAGGATGAGCAGCAGAATGAGTACCAGTCACTCATTGGGAGTGTGATGTATGCAGCTGTGCATACGCGACCTGATGCTTCATTCGGAGTGGGGCAGCTGGCCAGAGTTGTGCAACGGCCCACTGTGGAGCAGTTGGAGGTGGCAAAGCGCTTGGTGCGCTACCTTGGATCAACGGCATCTGCTGGTGTTCAGTTTTCAGCTGGCGGCCAGCTGAAACAGATTGGAGCAGATGGGGTCACGCCTGGTACCTTGAAGCTGTCGTGCTTCACCGACGCCACATGGGCCTCAGAGAATGAGGATCAGTCATCGGTTGGCGGCTTTGTGTGCATGGTCGGAGGTGGACCAGTGAGCTGGAGGTCCAAGAAGCAGAGTGAGATTGCTCAGTCTTCCGGAGAGGCAGAGTACATGGCGATGTACCATGCCATAAAGGAGATCGTGCTCCTGCGGAAGCTGCTGCAGGACATGGGAGCTGAACAGGAGGGACCTACACCACTTTTCTCCGACAGCGAGGCTGCTATTGGCATGGCCAATAATCGTATCCTGAATGGGCTGAACAAGCATATGAAGATTAAGTGGCACTGGGTGAGGCAGATGGTGAAGGAGGGAGCTGTTGAGCTTCACCATGTGAAGGCTAGCAAGCAAGCGGCAGATTTTCTCACAAAGAGACTTCCCGAGAGCGCACATTGGAAGTGTGCTAAGATGTGTGGCATGGCATTGCACTAGTGTGGGCAGCAGTGTCATGAATGCATGTGTGATTGTGTGCATGAGACTATGCATGTGTGTGATTGTGTGTGCATGCAGTCCGTTAGTCTGAGGGGGAGTTTGTTGGATGCACGTCATTCTGAGTGCATGTCATCCTAACGTCCTGCCGAGTGCTCGTGCTATTTGTGCTTGCATGATTTGCATGAGCGTATGTCATTGTGCATGGCTGTTGGATATTATCATCTCTGTGTTTTCTCCAAGTTTGAATGCTTGACAATGCAGGAGAAATTCAGAGCTTTCCAACGATACCAAGATCGCCTTATTCCGACCAAGATCGCCCAAGTTACAAGATTTCCAAGATTTGGATTTCTTATTACCTTTTGGGGTTATATCTAATTTGGGTGATTACTTGAGACATGACTATAAAGGGATCTTTGGTTGGGTGGTTAGGAAGCTAACTTTGACTTTTGGATTGGGGTGGCTAGAAGTTTCTAGCATGGGTTGCAAATGTTGCAACACCTAGGCAAAATCCAACTAGATTGGATTTTACATGTGACACCTCAAGGACCTCATGATGAGGGTTGCATCCTTGCTGCTAGGAAGGTTCTTACCATCCTTCCCTAGCTCTTGGAGAACCCCTTCCCTCTCATGGTTCTCTTGGAGGTTCCCAACTCCAACTTTCTATGCTCTAATGCTTGTACTTCCTCCACCATTCTAGTCATGCGGCTGCTGGACGTTTTTACTTGGTTCTCACTCAATAGACCATCTTAACGACTGATTCAACTTGGAGATGGTAGCTAAGCCTAAGACAAAACTTCCTACCGAGAGGATTTGCGTTTAGTTGAGTAATGAGTTCGTCGTAAGCTCTCAAAGTGACGGATCCTGAACAACAGTTCTTGCTATGCTGCACACGCTAAACCCTTGTTCCTGCAATTTTGCACACGCTAGGCCCTTGTTTTTGCAATTTTGCACACGCTAGGCCTTTGTTCTTGCAATTTTGCACACGCTAGGCCCTTGTTCTTGCAATTTTGCACACGCTAGGCCCTTTTTTTTGCCATATTGCACACGCTAGACCCTTGTTCTTGCAATTTTGCACACGCTAGGCCCTTGTTTTTGCAATTTTGCACACGCTAGGCCCTTGTTCTTGCAATTTTGCACATGCTAGTCCCTTGTTCTTGCAATTTTGCATACGCTAGGCCCTTGTTCTTGCAATTTTGCACATGCTAGGCCCTTGTTCTTGCAATTTTGCAAATGCTAGGCCCTTGTTCTTGCAATTTTGCACACGCTAGGTCCTTGTTCTTGCAATCTTGCACACGCTAGGCCCTTGTTCTTGCAATTTTGCACACGCTAGGCCCTTGTTCTTGCAATTTTGCACACGCTAGGCCCTTGTTCTCGCAATTTTGCACACGCTAGGCCCTTGTTCTTGCAATTTTGCATACGCTGGGCCCTTGTTCTTGCTATTTTGCACATGCTAGGCCCTTGTTTTTGCAATTTTACACACGCTAGGCCCTTGTTCTTGCAATTTTGCACACGCTAGGCCCTTGTTCTTGCTAGTTTGCACACGCTAGGCCCTTGTTTTTGCAATTTTACACACGCTATGCCCTTGTTCTTGCAATTTTGCACACGCTAGGCCCTTGTTCTTGCTAGTTTGCACACGCTAGGCCCTTGTTCTTGCAATTTTGCATACGCTAGGCCCTCGTTCTTGCAATTTTGCACATGCTAGGCCCTTGTTCTTGCAATTTTGCGCATGCTAGGCCCTTGTTGTTGCTATTTTGCACACGCTAGGCTTTTGTTCTTGCAATTTTGCATACGTAGGCCCTTGTTCTTGCTATTTTGCACACGCTATGCCCTTTGTTCTTGCTATTTTGCACCCGCTAGGCCCTTGTTCTTGCAATTTTGCACACGCTAGGCCCTTGTTTTTGCAAATTTACACATGCTATGCCCTTGTTTTTGCTTTTTTGCACACGCTAGGCCCTTGTTCTTGCAATTTTGCATACGCTTGGCCCTTGGTTTTGCTATTTTGCACACGCTAGGCCCTTGCTCTTGTAATTTTGCACATGATAGGCCCTTGTTCTTGCAATTTTGCACACACTAGGCCCTTGTTCTTGCAATTTTGCACACGTTAGGCCCTTATTATTGCTATTTTGCACACGCTAGGGCCTTGTTCTTGCTATTTTGCACACACTAGGCCCTTGTTCTTGCTATTTTGCACACGCTAGGCCCTTTTTCTTGCTATTTTGCACACGCTGGGCCCTTGTTCTTGCTAATTTGCACACGCTAGGCCCTTGTTTGTGCAATTTTACACACGCTAGGCCCTTGTTCTTGCAATTTTGCAAACGCTAGGCCCTTGTTCTTGCTATTTTGCACACGCTAGGCCCTTGTTCTTGCAATTTTGCATACGCTAGGCCCTTGTTCTTGCAATTTTGCACACGCTAGGCCCTTGTTCTTGCAATTTTGCACACCCTAGGCCCTTGTTCTTGCAATTTTGCACATGCTAGGCCCTTGTTCTTGCAATTTTGCAAATGCTAGGCCCTTGTTCTTGCAATTTTGCACACGCCAGGTCCTTGTTCTTGCAATCTTGCACACGCTAGGCCCTTGTTCTTGCAATTTTGCACACGCTAGGCCCTTGTTCTTGCAATTTTGCACACGCTAGGCCCTTGTTCTCGCAATTTTGCACACGCTAGGCCCTTGTTCTTGCAATTTTGCATACGCTGGGCCCTTGTTCTTGCTATTTTGCACATGCTAGGCCCTTGTTTTTGCAATTTTACACACGCTAGGCCCTTGTTCTTGCAATTTTGCACACGCTAGGCCCTTGTTCTTGCTAGTTTGCACACGCTAGGCCCTCGTTTTTGCAATTTTACACACGCTATGCCCTTGTTCTTGCAATTTTGCACACGCTAGGCCCTTGTTCTTGCTAGTTTGCACACGCTAGGCCCTTGTTCTTGCAATTTTGCATACGCTAGGCCCTCGTTCTTGCAATTTTGCACATGCTAGGCCCTTGTTCTTGCAATTTTGCGCATGCTAGGCCCTTGTTGTTGCTATTTTGCACACGCTAGGCTTTTGTTCTTGCAATTTTGCATACGTAGGCCCTTGTTCTTGCTATTTTGCACACGCTATGCCCTTTGTTCTTGCTATTTTGCACCCGCTAGGCCCTTGTTCTTGCAATTTTGCACACGCTAGGCCCTTGTTTTTGCAAATTTACACATGCTATGCCCTTGTTTTTGCTATTTTGCACACGCTAGGCCCTTGTTCTTGCAATTTTGCATACGCTTGGCCCTTGGTTTTGCTATTTTGCACACGCTAGGCCCTTGCTCTTGTAATTTTGCACATGATAGGCCCTTGTTCTTGCAATTTTGCACACACTAGGCCCTTGTTCTTGCAATTTTGCACACGTTAGGCCCTTATTATTGCTATTTTGCACACGCTAGGGCCTTGTTCTTGCTATTTTGCACACACTAGGCCCTTGTTCTTGCTATTTTGCACACGCTAGGCCCTTTTTCTTGCTATTTTGCACACGCTAGGCCCTTGTTCTTGCTATTTTGCACATGCTAGGCCCTTGTTATTGCTATTTTGTACACGCTAGGCCCTTTTTCTTGCTTTTTGCACACGCTAGGCCCTTGTTCTTGCTATTTTGCACACGCTAGGCCCTTGCTCTTGCAATTTTACACACCCTAGGCCCTTGTTCTTGCAATTTTGCGCACGCTAGGCCCTTGTCCTTGCAATTGTGCAAACGCTAGGCCCTTATTCTTGCTATTTTGCACACGCTAGGCCCTTGTTCTTGCAATTTTGCATACGCTGGGCCCTTGTTCTTGCTAATTTGCACACGCTAGGCCCTTGTTTTTGCAATTTTACACACGCTAGGCCCTTGTTCTTGCAATTTTGCAAACGCTAGGCCCTTGTTCTTGCTATTTTGCACACGCTAGGCCCTTGTTCTTGCAATTTTGCATACGCTAGGCCCTTGTTCTTGCAATTTTGCACACGCTAGGCCCTTGTTCTTGCAATTTTGCACACGCTAGGCCCTTGTTCTTGCAATTTTGCACATGCTAGGCCCTTGTTATTGCTATTTTGCACACGGTAGGCCCTTGTTCTTGCTATTTTGCATACGCTAGGCCCTTGTTCTGCTATTTTGCACACGCTAGTCCCTCGTTCTTGCAATTTTGCACACGCTAGGCCCTTGTTCTTGCTATTTTGCACGCGCTAGGCCCTTGTTCTTGCAATTTGCATACGTAGGCCCTTGTTCTTGCTATTTTGCACACGCTATGCCCTTTGTAGTTGCTATTTTGCACCCGCTAGGCCCTTATTCTTGCAATTTTGCACACGCTAGGCCCTTGTCACGCTAGGCTCTTGTTCTTGCAATTTTGCACACGCTACGCCCTTGTTCTTGCAATTTTGCACACGCTAGGCCCTTGTTATTGCTATTTTGCACACGCTAGGCCCTTGTTATTGCTATTTTGCACACACTAGGCCCCTGTTCTTGCTATTTTGCACACGCTAGGCCCTTGTTCTTGCTATTTTGCACACGCTAGGCCCTTGTTCTTGCTATTTTGCACACGCTAGGCCCTTTTTCTTTCTATTTTGCACACGCTAGGCCCTTGTTCTTGCTATTTTGCACATGCTAGGCCCTTGTTATTGCTATTTTGTACACGCTAGGCCCTTTTTCTTGCTTTTTGCACACCCTAGGCCCTTGTTCTTGCAATTTTGCGCACGCTAGGCCTTTGTTCTTGCAATTGTGCAAACGCTAGGCCCTTATTCTTGCTTTTTTGCACACGCTAGGCCCTTGTTCTTGCAATTTTGCATACGGTGGGCCCTTGTTCTTGCTATTTTGCACACGCTAGGCCCTTGTTTTTGCAATTTTACACACGCTAGGCCCTTGTTCTTGCAATTTTGCAAACGCTAGGCCCTTGTTTTTGCTATTTTGCACTCGCTAGGCCCTTGTTCTTGCAATTTTGCATACGCTAGGCCTTTGTTCTTGCAATTTTGCACACGCTAGGCCCTTGTTCTTGCAATTTTGCACACGCTAGGCCCTTGTTCTTGCAATTTTGCACATGCTAGGCCCTTGTTATTGCTATTTTGCACACGGTAGGCCCTTGTTCTTGCTATTTTGCATGCGCTAGGCCTTTGTTCCTGCTATTTTGCACACGCTAGTCCCTCGTTCTTGCAATTTTGCACACGCTAGGCCCTTGTTCTTGCTATTTTGCACACGCTAGGCCCTTGTTCTTGCAATTTTGCATACGTAGGCCCTTGTTCTTGCTATTTTGCACACGCTATTGTGAGAGCCTGGGGGTGCTGACTCTGGGGGTGCTGTGCGGTGGGGTGCTGAGCCTGGGGGTGCTGGGCCTGGGGGTGCTACTGCGGAGGGTGCGGAGCCTGGGGGTGCTGAGCCGGGGGGTGCTGTGCTTGGAGGTGCTGGGTCTGGGGGTGCTGAGCTGGGAGCTGCTGAGCCTGGGGGTGCTGCGTCTGGAGCTGCTGAGCCTGGGGTTTCTCCTGCTGCTGCGCCTCGCCGGGAGCCCCTCTCTCCACAGGAGCTGCGCGATTGGTTCGCTCGCCGCTGGAGGCGTGCTGCTGAGTCTGGGGGTGCTGCTGGAGCTGGAGCTGGAGCTTCTTCGACCGTCGAGGGTGCTGGTGCTGCCGGTCCTCCTGGAGCTGGAGCTGCTGAGGGTGTTGGTGCTGAGACTACTGCTGTTGGTCCTATCGCTGGAGGAGTGGGTGGCGCTGGTGCTGTCGCTGAGGGTGCTGGTGCTGTCCCTGCTGCGTCTGGAGCTGCCATGCGGCCTCGACCGTACTTCGTTCCGCTCCTGCAGCAGGTTCTTGGTCTTTCTCCTCCAGTAGAGGGTCCACCGCCTGTCCAGTCGCAGTCCCTGCTGGAGCCTTCCTCTCCACTGCCTGCTCCCTCTCCTTACACTGGTCCTAGTGGAGGTCTTGGTGAGCGTCGTGAGCCTGCGTCTCGTCCCGCGTCGCCTGTTCGTGCTGCTCGTGCTAGTGGTCGCAGTTTGCGTCAGCGTCCTCCTCCTGTCCCTGGCACGCACTGGATGTCTCTGCGTCCGTCCACTGCTCCCCTGCGTGTCCCTTTGCCTTCTCCTCCTGAGTCCTCTCTTCCTGCGCTTGCCGACCCTGAGTCGGACTCTCTTCGTGCTGCTAGTCCTACTGTCACGCGTCTGCTTGCTACTGTCGTCACTGACCCCTCTTTTGAGTCCACTGCTGCGTCTGCTCTAGTCGCTGAGCTCGTCGACTTTGCTGCTCGCTGTCGTCTCGACTACGCTGCTAGTCTTGTTGCTGAGTCTGCGTCTGTCTGTCCTCCGTCCGTCGGGGGTGAGTGTGCTCTTGGCACGGACGTCCTTGAGGACAGGCAGGAGGAGTTACAGTGTCTAGCGGCTGCTTCACCTCATCTCGCGTCTGTACTGCTTGCCCCTGAGGGAGACCCGGATGCACTAGACATCCCGACTCCGCGTTCTTACGCGGAGGCCGTAGAGGGTCCCTACTCCTCTCAGTGGCAGGCAGCTATGGATACAGAGATGGCTTCCTGGAAGTCCACAGGCACCTACGTTGACGCGGTTCCCCCTCCTGGGGCGAACATCGTCAGTGGCATGTGGATCTTCAGGGTGAAGCGGCCGCCGGGCTCTCCACCTGTCTTCAAGGCATGGTACGTTGCTCGTGGCTTCAGTCAGCGGCAGGGAGTTGATTACTTTCAGACCTTCTCTCCCACCCCGAAGATGACCACTCTTCGGGTTCTGCTGCACATAGCCGCTCAGCGCGACTACGAGCTTCACTCTCTCGACTTCAGCACTGCGTTCCTGCAGGGTAGCCTACACGAGGAGATCTTGCTGCGCCGTCCGCCTGGCTTCACTGGGACTTTCCCACCTGGCACCCAGTGGAGCCTCCGACGGCCAGTCTACGGTCTCCGTTAGGCACCGCGTGAGTGGCACGACACACTGAGGACTACTCTTGCGGCTCTTGGGTTTGCTCCTTCTACTGCTGACCCGTCGCTGTTTCTGCGCACCGACACTTCCCTGCCGCCGTTCTACATCCTCGTGTACGTCGACGACTTGGTCTTTGCCACAGCGGACACTGCTGGACTCGCCTACGTGAAGTCCGAGCTGCTGAAGAGACACGCGTGCACAGACCTGGGTGAACTGCGCAGCTACCTTGGCTTGAAGATCACTCGGGACAGAGCACGCCGCACCATTACCTTGACACAGTCACACATGGTGCAGCAGGTCCTTCAGCACTTCGGCTTCACGTACTCCTCGCCTCAGGCCACTCCTCTGCCTACTCGCCACTCACTCTCAGCTCTGCCTTCGGATGAGTCCGTAGAGTCGAGTGGTCCGTATGCAGAGCTTGTTGGCTGCCTCATGTACCTGATGACCTGCACAGGACCTGACCTTGCATACCCTCTGAGCATTCTTGCACGCTATGTTGCTCCTGGGAGACACCGACCAGAGCACATGGCTGCAGCGAAGAGGGTATTGCGCTACCTGTGCAGTACGTCGGGCATGGGGCTAGTGCTTGGAGGGCGGAGTCCAGTGGTCCTTACAGGCCACGCGGACGCTTCTTGGGCTGACGACCAGGCTACGCAGCGGTCGTCACAGGGTTACACCTTCAGCCTTGGTTCCGGCTCTGTCTCGTGGCGGTCTACTCGCTCGTCTTCGGTTCTCGGCTCCAGTTGTGAGGCTGAGATCTACGCCGGGGCCATGGCTGCACAGGAGCTTCGCTGGCTCACCTACCTGCTGACTGACCTTGGAGAGCCGCCTCGTTCTCCTCCAGTGCTGTACGTAGACAACAAGGCCATGCTGGCCTTGTGTCGAGAGCAGCGCTTGGAGCACAGAACGAAGCACATTGCTCTCCGCTACTTCCTTGCTCGTGAGCTGCAGCAGCGTGGTCAGTTGCGACTTGCGTACGTGGCCTCTGAGGCCAACACTGCTGATGTGTTCACCAAGGCACTCGCGCCTTGTGACCATCAGCGCTTTTGCACCCAGCTGGGTCTTCTGCCTGTCTTGCCTCACTTGCTCTCCTCTTGACTTTTCTTGTACTGTGACATATATATATACCTGCTCTGATACCATGTGAGAAAAAGCGAACAGGAATGAATGAACTATGAATGAAGGCAGTACAAATATGAAACCCTAACTGGGTTGTACCCCCTATGGGATACCCCACTACAGCCTACACAATAGTATAAGCTATAGATATGTTCTGACAGCTATGCCCTTTGTTGTTGCTATTTTGCACCAGCTAGGCTCTTATTCTTGCAATTTTGCACACGCTAGGCCCTTGTCACGCTAGGCTCTTGTTCTTGCAATTTTGCACACGCTAGGCCCTTGTTCTTGCAATTTTGCACACGCTAGGCCCTTGTTATTGCTATTTTGCACACGCTAGGCCCTTGTTCTTGCTATTTTGCACACGCTAGGCCCTTGTTCTTGCTATTTTGCATACGCTAGGCCTTTTTTCTTGTTATTTTGCACACGCTATGCCCTTGTTCTTGCAATTTCGCAAACGCTAGGCCCTTGTTCTTACAATTTTGCACACGCTAGGCCCATGTTCTTGCTAGTTTGTACACGCTAGGCCCTTGTTCTTGCAATTTTGCATACGCTAGGCCCTTGTTCTTGCTATTTTGCACACGCCAGGCCCTTGTTTTTGCTATTTTGCACACGCTAGGCCCTTGTTTTTGCTATGTTGCATACGTAGGCCCTTGTTCTTGCTACTTTGCACACGCTATGCCCTTTGTTCTTGCTATTTTGCACCCGCTAGGCCCTTGTTCTTGCAATTTTACACACGCTAGGCCCTTGTTATTGCTATTTTGCACACGCTAGGCCCTTGTTATTGCTATTTTGCACACGCTAGGCCCTTGTTCTTGCTATTTTGCACACGCTAGGCCCTTGTTCTTGCTATTTTGCATACGCTAGGCCTTTGTTCTTGCTATTTTGCACACGCTATGCCCTTGTTCTTGCAATTTCACAAATGCTAGGCCCTTGTTCTTGCAATTTTGCACACGCTAGGCCCGTGTTCTTGCTAGTTTGTACACGCTAGGCCCTTGTTCTTGCAATTTTGCATACGCTAGGCCCTTGTTCTTGCTATTTTGCACACACCAGGCCCTTGTTTTTGCTATTTTGCATACGTAGGCCCTTGTTCTTGCTACTTTGCACACGCTATGCCCTTTGTTCTTGCTATTTTGCACCCGCTAGGCCCTTGTTCTTGCAATTTTGCACACGCTAGGCCCTTGTTCTTGCAATTTTACACACGCTATGCCCTTGTTCTTGTAATTTTGCACACGCTAGGCCCTTGTTTTTGCTAGTTTGCACACGCTAGGCCCTTGTTCTTGCAATTTTGCACACGCTAGGCCTTTGTTCTTGCAATTTTGCACACGCTAGGCCTTTGCTCTTGCAATTTTAAACACACTAGGCCCTTGCTCTTGCAATTTTGCAAACACTAGGCCCTTGTTCTTGCAATTTTGCACACACTAGGCCCTTGTTCTTGTTATTTTGCACACGCTAGGCCCTTGTTATTGTTATTTTGCACACGCTAGACCCTTGTTCTTGCTATTTTGCACACGCTAGCCCCTTGTTCTGGCTATTTTGCACACACTAGGCCCTTTTTCTTGCAATTTTGCACGTGCGAGGCCCTTGTTCTTGCTATTTTGCACATGCGAGGCCCTTGTTATTGCTATTTTGCACACGCTAGGCCCTTTTTCTTGCTATTTTGCACACGCTAGGCCCTTGTTCTTGCAATTTTGCACTTGCTAGGCCCTTGTTCTTGCAATTTTGCACTTTCTAGGCCCTTGTTATTGCTATTTTGCACACGCTAGGCCCTTGTTCTTGCTATTTTGCATACGCTAGGCCTTTGTTCTTGCTGTTTTGCACATGCTAGGCCCTTGTTCTTGCAATTTCGCAAACGCTAGGCCCTTCTTCTTGCTATTTTGCACACGCTAGGCCCTTGTTCTTGCAATTTTGCAGACGCTAGGCGCTTGTCCTTGCAATTTTGCACACGCTAGGCCTTTGTTATTGCTATTTTGCACATGCTAGGCCCTTGTTTTTGCTATTTTGCATATGCTAGGCCCATGTTCTTGCTAATTTGCACACACTAGGCCCTTGTTAATGCTATTTTGCACACGCTAGGCCCTTGTTATTGCTATTTTGCACACGCTAGGTCCTTGTTCTTTTTATTTTGCACCCGCTAGGTCCTTGTTCTTTTTATTTTGCACATGCTAGGCCCTTGTTCTTTTTGTTTTGCACACGCTAGGCCCTTGTTCTTGCTATTTTGCACACGCTATGCCCTTGTTCTTTTTATTTTGCACACGCTAGGCCCTTGTTCTTGCAATTTTGCAATCGCTAGACCCTTGTTCTTGCTATTTTGTACACGCTAGGCCCTTGTTCTTGCCATTTTGCACATACTAGGTCCTTGTTCTTGCAATTTTGCACACGCTAGGCCCTTGTTCTTGATTTTTTGCACATGCTAGGCGCTTGCTATTTCAATTTTGCATTCGCTAGGCCCTTGTTCTTGCAATTCTGCACACGCTAGGCCCTTGTTCTTACTATTGTCAGATTATCATAGCTGATGCATGTTTGTAGGCCATAGTGGGGTAGCACATATGGGGTACAGCTTTCTAGGGTTGTATTTGTACCCAACTCTGACTTAGTCATTCTCATTCCTCTTCATTCGTTTCACATGGTATAGAGCGGGTCCCTCCTAAGGACCGTTTTTTTCTAAGGGCCCACCCACGATTTTTTTTTCCTGCCCGGAGCGCGCCCTATTCTCCCCGAGGCGCGCTCCCCCCCTAGTGCTTGTCGCGCTGCCCTTGTGGCGCCCCGCGAGTCGCGCGCGCGACTCCCTTTTTTTTTCGCGCGCGCGGCCCGGGCCCCACGTCGCGCTGGCCTTACGGCCGCTTCGCGCCGCCCTCTCGGCTCTGCCGCGCCGCGCCGCCCTCACGCCGGCCGCGCGGCCTCTTCGTCGCTGCAGCGGGCCCCGTCACGTGACGGCCCCGCCGTCCTACTCTCGGCCCCGCCGTTGCAACCTGACGGCCCCGCCATTGCACCTGTCGGCCCCGCCGCTGCACCCTGACGGCCCCGCCGTCCCCTGTCCCGGCCCCGCCGCTGCACCCTGCCGGCCCCGCCGCCGCACCTCTGTCGGCCCCGCCGCTGCACCCTGACGGCCCCGCCGTCCTCTGTCACGGCCCCGCCGTCCCCTGTCACGGCCCCGCCGCTGCACCCTGACGGCCCCGCCACTGCACCAGTCGGCCCCGCCGATGCACCCTGACGGCCCCGCCGTCCCCTGTCCCGGCCCCGCCGCTGCACCCTGCCGGCCCCGCCGCTGCACCCTGACGGCCCCGCCGTCCCCTGCCACGGCCCCGCCGCTGCACCCTGCCGGCCCCGCCGCTGCACCCTGACGGCCCCGCCGTCCCCTGTCCCGGCCCCGTCCTGCACCCGAGCCGCCCTGCCGCCGAGCCGCCCGGGAGCCGAGCCGCCCTGCACCCGAGCCGCCCTGCCGCTGAGCCGCCCGGGCGCCGAGCCGCCCTGCACCCGAGCCGCCCTGCCGCCGAGCCGCCCGGGAGCCGAGCCGCCCAGCAGCCGAGTCACTGAGTCGCCGAGCCGCCCTTCTGCAGAGTTGCCCGGCCTTCCCTGCCTGGTGAGCACAGTCGCACTGTCACTGCGTGCTCTTCCCCTACTGCTTGCACTGCTTCGCTGTCGTCGTCATGGCTACCCCTAGTGTCCTAGCTTTTGACGCTGAGGGTCGCGCCATTGATTTTGAGGTCTGGTTAGACGACCTGCAGCTGTTCTTACAGTGCGACAGGGCTGACAGCCTTTCTCTCTTTGACCTCACCTCTGGCGCCTCTCCTGCTCCTGCTGCTGATGCTGATCCCACTGTCCGCTCTCAGTGGGCCACCCGCGATGCTGCTGCACGTCTTGCTGTGCGTCGCCACCTCCCTACCTCTGAGCGTGCGCACTTTAGTCAGTACAAGAGTGCTCAGACCTTGTACGACGCTGTAGTTGCGCGCTACTCCTCCCCTGCCACTGCTGCACTGAGCCGTCTCATGCTTCCCTACCTCTTTCCTGACCTCTCTGCCTTTCCCACTGTCGCTGATCTCATTACGCACCTCCGCACTAGTGACACTCGCTACCGCGCCGCCCTTCCTGCTGAGTTCTGCGCTAAGAACCCCCCCCCCCCATGTACATCGCTCTCTACTACGTAGTCGCGCGCCTCCCTGACTCCCTTCGCGTCGTCAGGGACCACTTTCTCGCAGTCTGTCCCACCACCCTCACCGTCGACCTCCTCGAGAAGGCCCTCCTCGCAGCGGAGAAAAGCATAGTCGCTGTAGGTGCTTCTCGTGGTGACCCTCGCACCCCCATCTTTGAGGGGTGCTCTCCTTCCCCCTTGCTGCCCTCTGTTGCCTCTGCTGCTGCTGCCGACCTGCTTGGTCTTGAGTCGGTCGGCGCGGCGTCTGCCCCTAGTGGGAGACGTCGCTCCAGCAAGGGCAAGGGGGGCAAGGGCGCGGGTGGAGCTGGAGGGGGCGGTGGCGGTGGCGGCGGTGGCGGTGGTGGTGGTGGCAGCAGCGGCGGAGACGGTGGTGGTGGTGCCAGCGGTGGTGGTGGAGGCAGCGGCGGAGGTGGAGGCGGCGGAGGTGGAGGCGGTGGAGGCGGCAGCGGAGGAGGCGGTGGTGGTGGAGGAGGTGGAGCTGGTCGGGGTGGTACCCAGCAGCGTAGCGGCGGTGGTGGTGGCCAGCGCTCGCAGCGGCAGCAGCAGCAGTGCTCGCCGGACATCCCTCCGCCTCAGCAGCTTTGTGAGTGGTACGCTGGGCGTCAGAGGGGTGGGGGTACAGGTCCCTGCACCTACGTTCTTCGTTCCGGCGACCGCGCGGGTGAGCAGTGTGGGGGTGCCCACGCCACCCAGCGCTGCTTTGGCCGCCTGACGGACGCTTGGCGTCAGCAGTTCCCTGGGGCTACTGAGATCCCTCGCTGGGATGAGCTTCTTAGGGCTGGTGTAGCGATCTTTGATCTTGATTTTGATGCTATCCTTGCTGCTATGTATGCTGTGACTTATAGTGAGGAGAATGAGGGTTACCGGTGTTTCCAGCCCGACCCGGGCATTGGTACTGCTGCGCTAGGTGCTTGTGAGGCTGCTGCTCTAGGTGCCAGTGCGTCTGCGCTCTCAGGTACTGGTGAGACTGCGCTCTCAGGTACTGCGTCGTCCTCGTCCTCCCTCACTTTCACACTTGACTCCGGGGCTTCTCGCTCCTTCTTTCGAGACCGCACTACCCTTACGCCGCTCGGCCGGCCGGTTGCAGTCTCCCTTGCTGACCCCTCTGGGGGTCCTGTCCTGTCTCACTTCTCCACTGTCCTCCCGTGTCCGGCTGCCCCTTCGGGCACCCTGTCTGGTCTTTACCTTCCCTCGTTCTCTACGAACTTGGTGAGTGGCGCGGACCTACAGGATGTGGGGGTTCACCAGTTCACTCCTGCGAGTCAGCGGGTGACCCACTGCACGGAGGCACGCACAGGCCGACACCTGGCCACGTTCTCGCGTCGGCCGGGGTCGAGTCTCTACACCCTGACCGTTGGGTCTCCTCCTGTCCCTGCGTCTGGTCAGGTGGCTGCGTCAGGTCAGGTGCTTGCTGCTGCGTCCCGGTCAGGTCCTGAGTCTGCCCCCTGTTCTTGTCGCCTCCTGTCTCACGAGACTCTCCTGTGGCACCACCGTCTTGGCCACCCCTCCTTGCCCCGTCTTCGGAGCATGGCTTCCCGTGTCCTTGTCTCTGGTCTTCCCCAGTCTCTCCCTCCTCTCCCCTCCGGGCCAGGACCTTCCTGTGTCCCCTGTGTCGAGGGTCGCCTCCGGGCTACTCCTCACTCCTCCCACTTTCCCCCGACAGAGGCTCCCCTGCAGACGCTTCACATGGATGTGTGGGGCCCAGCCCCCGTCCGTGGGCAGGGTCACGAGCGCTACTTCCTGTTGGTGGTTGACGACTACTCGCGTTACACCACAGTCCTCCCCTTGCGCAGCAAGGGTGCGGTCACTGAGGTGCTGATCGACTGGATCCGCGAGGCTCGTCTCCAGCTCAGGAAGAGCTTCGGCTCTGACTTCCCTGTTCTGCGTCTGCACTCGGACCGAGGCGGAGAGTTCTCTTCTCGCCTTCTGCGAGACTACTGTTGTGCACGGGGGATCCGTCAGACCTTCACGCTTCCGGACTCACCACAGCAAAATGGGATTGCTGAGCGCCGCATTGGCATGGTCATGGATGTCGCTCGTACGTCCATGATGCATGTGGCTGCCCCCCATTTTCTGTGGCCGTTTGCGGTGAGGTACGCGGCGCATCAGCTCAACCTTCACCCCCGGGTCTCTCGACCTGCGATGTCCCCAGCCTTGCTGTGGACGGGGAAGGTTGGCGATGCGTCTGTGTTCCGTGTCTGGGGATCTCGGGCGTTTGTCCGCGACTTGTCTGCGGACAAGCTGTCCCCTCGTGCCGCTCCCTGTGTCTTCCTTGGCTTCCCCACTGACGCCCCAGGGTGGCAGTTTTACCACCCCTCCTCTCGTCGTGTTCTGTCCTCCCAGGACGTCACGTTCGACGAGTCAGTCCCCTTCTACCGTCTCTTCCCCTACCGCACTCCTTCCCTCCCCCCTCCCCCGGACTTCCTTGTGCCGGTTCCCCCCCCGGTAGACCCCCTCCCCCCTCAGGTTCCTGCCCCCTCAGGTGTGTCCCAGGTAGACGCCGTTGACCCGGTCGAGGTTACTGGTGACTCTGGTGCTGCTGCGGGTGCTGAGCCTGGGGGTGCTGACTCTGGGGGTGCTGTGCGCGGGGGTGCTGAGCCTGGGGGTGCTACTGCTGGGGGTGCTGGGCCTGAGGGTGCTACTGCGGAGGGTGCGGAGCCTGGGGGTGCTGAGCCGGGGGGTACTGTGCCTGGAGGTGCTGGGTCTGGGGGTGCTGGGTCGGGAGCTGCTGAGCCTGGGGGTGCTGAGCTGGGAGCTACTGAGCCTGGCGGTGCTGCGTCTGGAGCTGTTGAGCCTGGGGTTTCTCCTACTGCTGCGTCTTGCCGGGAGCCCCTCTCTCCAAAGGAGCTGCGCGAGTGGTTCGCTCGCCGCTGGAGGCGTGCTGCTGAGTCTGGAGGTGCTGCTGGAGCTGGAGCTGGAGCTTCTTCGACCGTCGAGGGTGCGGGTGCTGCCGGTCCCGGAGCTGCTGGACCTGCGGGTCCTCCTGGAGCCGGAGCTGCTGAGGGCGTTGGTGCTGAGCCTACTGCTGTTGGTCCTGCCGCTGGAGGTGTGGGTGGCGCTGGTGCTGTCGCTGAGGGTGCTGGTGCTGTCCCTGCTGAGTCTGGAGCTGCCGCGCGGCCTCGGCCGTACTTCGTTCCGCTCCTGCAGCAGGTTCTTGGTCTTTCTCCTCGAGTTGAGGGTCCACCGCCTGTCCAGTCGCAGTCCCTGCTGGAGCCTTCCTCTCCCCTGCCTGCTCCCTCTCCTTACACTGGTCCTACTGGAGGTCTTGCTGAGCGTCGTGAGCCTGCGTCTCGTCCCGCGTCGCTTGTTCGTGCTGCTCGCGCTAGTGGTCGCGGTTCGCGTCAGCGTCCTCCTCCTGTCCCTGGCACGCACCGGATGTCTCTGCGTCCGTCCACTGCTCCTCTGCGTGCCCCTTTGCCTTCTCCTCCTGAGTCCTCTGTTCCTGCGCTTGCCGACCCTGAGTCGGACTCTCTTCGTGCTGCCAGTCCTACTGTCACGCGTCTGCTTGCTACTGTCGTCACTGACCCCTCTTTTGAGTCCACTGCTGCGTCTGCTCTAGTCGCTGAGCTCGTCGACTTTGCTGCTCGCTGTCGTCTCGACTACGCTGCTAGTCTTGTTGCTGAGTCTGCGTCTGTCTGTCCTCCGTCCGTCGGGGGTGAGTGTGCTCTTGGCACGGACGTCCTTGAGGACAGGCAGGAGGAGTTACAGTGTCTAGCGGCTGCTTCACCTCATCTCGCGTCTGTACTGCTTGCCCCTGAGGGAGACCCGGATGCACTAGACATCCCGACTCCGCGTTCTTACGCGGAGGCCGTAGAGGGTCCCTACTCCTCTCAGTGGCAGGCAGCTATGGATGCAGAGATGGCTTCCTGGAAGTCCACAGGCACCTACGTTGACGCGGTTCCCCCTCCTGGGGCGAACATCGTCAGTGGCATGTGGATCTTCAGGGTGAAGCGGCAGCCGGGCTCTCCACCTGTCTTCAAGGCACGGTACGTTGCTCGTGGCTTCAGTCAGCGGCAGGGAGTTGACTACTTTCAGACCTTCTCTCCCACCCCGAAGATGACTACTCTTCGGGTGCTGCTGCACATAGCCGCTCAGCGCGACTACGAGCTTCACTCTCTTGACTTCAGCACTGCGTTCTTGCAGGGTAGCCTGCACGAAGAGATCTGGCTTCGCCGTCCACCTGGCTTCACTGGGACTTTCCCTCCTGGCACTCAGTGGAGCCTCCGACGGCTAGTCTACGGTCTCCGCCAGGCACCGCGTGAGTGGCACGACACACTGAGGACTACGCTTGCGGCCCTTGGGTTTGCTCCTTCTACTGCTGACCCGTCGCTGTTTCTTCGCACCGACACTTCCCTGCCGCCGTTCTACATCCTCGTGTACGTCGACGACTTGGTCTTTGCCACAGCGGACACTGCTGGACTCGCCTACGTGAAGTCCGAGCTGCTGAAGAGACACACGTGCACAGACCTGGGTGAACTGCGCAGCTACCTTGGCTTGCAGATCACTCGGGACAGAGCACGCCGCACCATTACCTTGACTCAGTCACACATGGTGCAGCAGGTCCTTCAGCGCTTCGGCTTCACGTACTCCTCGCCTCAGGCCACTCCTCTGTCTACTCGCCACTCACTCTCAGCTCTGCCTTCGGATGAGTCCGTAGAGTCGAGTGGTCCGTATGCAGAGCTTGTTGGCTGCCTCATGTACCTGATGACCTGCACACGACCTGAACTTGCATACCCTCTGAGCATTCTTGCACGCTATGTTGCTCCTGGGAGACACAGACCAGAGCACATGGCTGCAGCGAAGAGGGTATTGCGCTACCTGTGCAGTACGTCGGGCATGGGGCTAGTGCTTGGAGGGCGGAGTCCAGTGGTCCTTACAGGCCACGCGGACGCTTCTTGGGCTGACGACCAGGCTACGCAGCGGTCGTCACAGGGTTACACCTTCAGCCTTGGTTCCGGCTCTGTCTCGTGGCGGTCTACTCGCTCGTCTTCGGTTCTCGGCTCCAGTTGTGAGGCTGAGATCTACGCAGGGGCCATGGCTGCACAGGAGCTTCGCTGGCTCACCTACCTGCTGACTGACCTTGGAGAGCCGCCTCGTTCTCCTCCAGTGCTGTACGTAGACAACAAGGCCATGCTGGCCTTGTGTCGAGAGCAGCGCTTGGAGCACAGAACGAAGCACATTGCTCTCCGCTACTTCCTTGCTCGTGAGCTGCAGCAGCGTGGTCAGTTGCGACTTGCGTACGTGGCCTCTGAGGCCAACACTGCTGATGTGTTCACCAAGGCACTCGCGCCTTGTGACCATCAGCGCTTTTGCACCCAGCTGGGTCTTGTGCCTGTCTTGCCTCACTTGCTCTCCTCTTGACTTCACTTGTACTGTGACATATATATATACCTGCTCTTGCGTGTCTAGTCTTATATATATGTCTGTACTCCTGCATGTGAACTGGCCTCTGGCCCTGCTCTTGTGCTCGGACTGTGTGATGACTTTGTGATCCATCCTGAGCTTGCTTTGCTTGACTGGTCTTGTGACCCCTTGTTCTCCCCCACTTTGCCTATGGGGGTGTGTCAGATTATCATAGATGATGCATGTTTGAAGGCCATAGTGGGGTAGCACATATGGGGTACAGCTTTCTAGGGTTGTATTTGTACCCAACTCTGACTTAGTCATTCTCATTCCTCTTCATTCGTTTCACAACTATTTTGCACACGCTAGGCCCTTGTTCTTTTTATTTTGCACATGCTAGGCCCTTGTTCTTTTTATTTTGCACACGCTAGGCCCTTGTTCTTACTATTTTGCACACACTATGCCCTTGTTCTTTTTATTTTGCCCACGTTAGGCCCTTGTTCTTGCAATTTTGCACTCGCTAGGCCCTTGTTCTTGCTATGTTGCACATGCTAGGCCCTTGTTCTTGCCATTTTGCACATACTAGGCCCTTGTTCTTGCAATTTTGCACAGGCTAGGCCCTTGTTCTTTGTATTTCGCGAATGCTAGGCCTTTGTTCTTGATTTTTTGCACACGCTAGGCCCTTGCTCTTGCTGTTTTGCACTTGCTAGGCCCTTGTTCTTGCAATTTTGCACACGCTAGGCCCTTGTTCTTGCAATTTTGCACACGCTAGGCCCTCGTTCTTGCAATTTTGCACACGCTAGGCCCTTGTTCTTGCTATGTTGCACACGCTAGGATCTTGTTCTTGCAATTTTGCATACATAGGCCCTTGTTCTTGCTATTTTGCACACGCTATGCCCGTTCTTCTTGCTATTTTTCACCCGCTAGGCCCTTGTTCTTGCAATTTGGCACACGCTAGGCCCTTGTTTTTGCAATTTTACACACGCTATGCCCTTGTTCTTGCAATTTTGCATACGCTAGGCCCTTGTTTTTGCTATTTTGCACACGCTAGGCCCTTGTTCTTGCAATTTTGCATACGCTAGGCCTTTGTTTTTGCTATTTTGCACACGCTAGGCCCTTGCTCTTGCAATTTTGCACACGCTAGGCCCTTGTTCTTGCAATTTTGCACACACTAGGCCCTTGTTCTTGCAATTTTGCACACGCTAGGCCCTTATTATTGCTATTTTGCACACGCTAAGCCCTTGTTCTTGCTATTTTGCACACGCTAGGCCCTTGTTCTTGCTATTTTGCACACGCTAGGCCCTTTTTCCTGCTATTTTGCACACGCTAGGCCCTTGTTCTTGCTTTTTTGCACATGCTAGGCCCTTGTTATTGCTATTTTGCACACGCTAGGCCCTTTTTCTTGCTTTTTGCACACGCTAGGCCCTTGTTCTTGCTATTTTGCACACGCTAGGCCCTTGTTCTTGCTATTTTGCATACGCTAGGCCTTTGTTCATGCTATTTTGCACACGCTATGCCCTTGTTCTTGCTATTTTGCACATGCTAGGCCCTTGTTCTTGCAATTTCGCAAACGCTAGGCCCTTCTTCTTGCTATTTCGCACACACTAGGCCCTTGTTCTTGCAATTTTGCAGACGCTAGGCCCTTGTTCTTGCAATTTTGCACACGCTAGGCCTTTGTTATTGCTATTTTGCACATGCTAGGCTCTTGTTTTTACTATTTTGCACATGCTAGGCCCTTGTTCTTGCTATTTTGCACACGCTAGGCCCTTGTTAATGCTATTTTGCACACGCTAGGCCCTTGTTATTGCTATTTTGCACACGCTAGGCCCTTGTTCTTACTATTTTGCACACGCTAGGCCCTTCTTCTTTTTATTTTGCACACGCTAGGTCCTTGTTCTTTTTATTTTGCACATGCTAGGCCCTAGTTCTTTTTATTTTGCACACTCTAGGCCCTTGTTCTTGCTATTTTGCACACGCTATGCCCTTGTTCTTTTTATTTTGCACACGTTAGGCCCTTGTTCTTGCAATTTTGCACTCGCTAGACCCTTGTTCTTACTATTTTGCACACGCTAGGCCCTTGTTCTTGCCATTTTGCACCTACTAGGCCCTTTTTCTTGCAATTTTGCACACGCTAGGCCCTTCTTCTTGCTATTTCGCGAACGCTAGGCCCTTGTTCTTGATTTTTTGCACATGCTAGGCCCTTGCTCTTGCTATTTTGCACTCGCTAGGCCCTTGTTCTTGCAATTTTGCATACGCTAGGCCCTTGTTCTTGCAATTTTGCACACGCTAGGCCCTCGTTTTTTGCAATTTTGCACACGCTAGGCCCTTGTTCTTGCTATTTTGCACACGCTAGGCCCTTGTTCTTGCTATTTTGCACACGCTAGGCCCTTTTTCCTGCTTTTTTGCACACGCTAGGCCCTTGTTCTTGCTTTTTTGCACATGCTAGGCCCTTGTTATTGCTATTTTGCACACGCTAGGCCCTTTTTCTTGCTTTTTGCACACGCTAGGCCCTTGTTCTTGCTATTTTGCACACGCTAGGCCCTTGTTCTTGCTATTTTGCATACGCTAGGCCTTTGTTCATGCTATTTTGCACACGCTATGCCCTTGTTCTTGCTATTTTGCACATGCTAGGCCCTTGTTCTTGCAATTTCGCAAACGCTAGGCCCTTCTTCTTGCTATTTCGCACACACTAGGCCCTTGTTCATGCAATTTTGCAGACGCTAGGCCCTTGTTCTTGCAATTTTGCACACGCTAGGCCTTTGTTATTGCTATTTTGCACATGCTAGGCTCTTGTTTTTACTATTTTGCACATGCTAGGCCCTTGTTCTTGCTATTTTGCACACGCTAGGCCCTTGTTAATGCTATTTTGCACACGCTAGGCCCTTGTTATTTCTATTTTGCACACGCTAGGCCCTTGTTCTTACTATTTTGCACACGCTAGGCCCTTCTTCTTTTTATTTTGCACACGCTAGGTCCTTGTTCTTTTTATTTTGCACATGCTAGGCCCTAGTTCTTTTTATTTTGCACACTCTAGGCCCTTGTTCTTGCTATTTTGCACACGCTATGCCCTTGTTCTTTTTATTTTGCACACGTTAGGCCCTTGTTCTTGCAATTTTGCACTCGCTAGACCCTTGTTCTTACTATTTTGCACACGCTAGGCCCTTGTTCTTGCCATTTTGCACCTACTAGGCCCTTTTTCTTGCAATTTTGCACACGCTAGGCCCTTCTTCTTGCTATTTCGCGAACGCTAGGCCCTTGTTCTTGATTTTTTGCACATGCTAGGCCCTTGCTCTTGCTATTTTGCACTCGCTAGGCCCTTGTTCTTGCAATTTTGCATACGCTAGGCCCTTGTTCTTGCAATTTTGCACACGCTAGGCCCTCGTTTTTTGCAATTTTGCACACGCTAGGCCCTTGTTCTTGCTATTTTGCACACGCTATGATGTTGTTCTTGCAATTTTGCATACGTAGGCCCTTGTTCTTGCTATTTTGCACACGCTATGCCCTTTGTTATTGCTATTTTGCACCCGCTAGGCCCTTGTTTTTGCAATTTTGCACACGCTAGGCCCTTGTTTTTGCAATTTTACACACGCTATGCCCTTGTTCTTGCAATTTTGCACACGCTAGGCCCTTGTTTTTGCTATTTTGCACACGCTAGGCCCTTGTTCTTGCACTTTTGCATATGCTAGGCCTTTGTTTTTGCTATTTTGCACACGCTAGGCCCTTGTTCTTGCAATTTTGCACACGCTAGGCCCTTGTTCTTGCAATTTTGCACACATTAGGCACTTGTTCTTGCAATTTTGCACACGCTAGGCCCTTGTTCTTGCAAGTTTGGACACGCTAGGCCCTTTATCTTGCAATTTTGCACTCGCTATGCCCTTGTTCTTGCAATTTTGCACACGCTAGGCCCTCATTCTTGCACTTTTGCACACGCTAGACCCTTGTTCTTGCAAGTTTGCACGCGCTAGGCCCTTTTTCTTGCAATTTTTCACTCGCTAGGCCCTTGTTCTTTCAATTTTGCACATGCTAGGCCCTTGTTCTTGCAATTTTGACACACGCTAGGCCCTTGTTCTTGAAATTTTGCACACGCTATGCCCTTGTTCTTGCAATTTTGTACACGCTAGGCTCTTGTTATTTTGCAGATGCTAGGCCCTTGTTCTTGCTATTTTCCACTCGTTAGGCCCTTGTTTTTGCAATTTTGCACACGCTAGGCGCTTGTTCTTGCAATTTTTCGCTATGCCCTTGTTCTTGCAATTTCTCACACGCTAGGCCCTTGTTATTGCTATTTCGCGAACGCTAGGCCCTAATTATTGCTATTTCGCTAAAGCTAGGCCCTTGTTTTTGATTTTGTGCACACGCTAGGCCCTTGCTCTTGCTATTTTGCACTCGCTAGGCCATTGTTCTTGCAATTTTGCACACGCTAGGCCCTTGTTCTTGCAATTTTGCACACGCTAGGCTCTTGTTCGTGCAATATTGCACTCGCTATGCCCTTGTTCTTGCTATTTTGCACACCCTAGGCCCTTGTTCTTGTCATTTTGCACACTTGCAATTTTGCACACGCTAGGCCCTTGTTCTTGCTATTTTGCACTCGCTATGCCCTTATTCTTGCAATTTTGCACACGCTAGGCCCTTGTTCTTGAAAGTTTGCATGCGCTAGGCCCTTGTTCTTGCAATTTTGCACTCGCTAGGCCCTTGTTCTTGCAATTTTGCACATGCTAGGCCCTTGTTCTTGCAATTTTGCACACACTAGGCCCTTGTTCTTGCTATTTTGCACACGCAAAGCCCTTGTTTCTGAAATTTTGCACACGCTAGGCCCTTGTTCTTGCTATTTTGCACTCGCTAGGCCCTTGTTCTTGCAATTTTGCACACGCTAGGCCCTTGTTCTCGCTGTTTTGCACACGCTATGCTTTTGTTCTTGCAAATTTTTTCACGCTAGGCCCTTCTTCTTGCAAGTTTGCACACACTAGGCCCTTTTTCTTGCTATTTTGCACACGCTAGGCCCTTGTTCTTGCAATTTTGCACTCGCTATGCCCTTGTTCTTGCAATTTTGCACACGCTAGGCCGCTGTTCTTGCTATTTTGCACACGCTAGGCCGTTGTTCTTGCTATTTTGCATATGCTAGGCCCTTGTTCTTGCTATCTTGAACACGCTAGGCCCTTGTTTTGTTTATTTTGCACACGCTAGGCCCTTGTTCTTGCAATTTTGCACACGCTAGGCCCTTGTTCTTGCAATTTTGCACACACTAGGCCCTTGTTCTTGCTATTTTGCACACGCTATGCCCTTGTTCTTGATATTTTGCACCCGGTAGGCCCTTATTCTTGCCATTTTGCACATACTAGGCCCTTGTTCTTGCAATTTTGCACACGCTAGGCCCTTGTTCTTGCAATTTTGCACACGCTAGGCCCTTGTTCTTGCAATTTTGCACTCGCTATGCCCTTGTTATTGCTATTTTGCACACGCTAGGCCCTTGTTCTTGCTATTTTGCACTCGCTAGGCCCTTGTTCTTGCAATTTTGCACACGCTAGGCCCTTATTCTTGCAAGTTTGCACACGCTAGGCCCTTGTTCTTGCAATTTTGAACTCGCTATGCCCTTGTTCTTGCAAGTTTGCACACGCTAGGCCCTTGTTCTTGCAATTTTGCACTCGCTATGCCCTTGTTCTTGCAATTTTGCACACGTTAGGCCCTTGTTTTTGGAATTTAGCACACGCTAGGCTCTTGTTCTTGCAATTTTGCACACGCTAGGCCCTTGTTCTTGCAAGTTTGCACACGCTAGGCCCTTGTTCTTGCAATTTTGCACTCGCTATGCCCTTGTTCTTGCAATTTTGCACACGCTAGGCCCTCATTCTTGCACTTTTGCACACGCTAGACTCTTGTTCTTGCAAGTTTGCACGCGCTAGGCCCTTTTTCTTGCAATTTTTCACTCGCTAGGCCCTTGTTCTTGCTATTTTGCACACGATAGGCCCTTGTTCTTGCAAATTTGCACACGCTAGGCCCTTGTTCTTGCATTTTTGCACTCGCTAGGCCCTTGTTCTTTCAATTTTGCACATGCTAGGCCCTTGTTCTTGCAATTTTGGCACACGCTAGGCCCTTGTTCTTGAAATTTTGCACACGCTATGCCCTTGTTCTTGCAATTTTGCACACGCTAGGCTCTTGTTATTTTGCAGATGCTAGGCCCTTGTTCTTGCTATTTTGCACTCGTTAGGCCCTTGTTGTTGGAATTTTGCACACGCTAGGCCCTTGTTCTTGCAATTTTGCACTCGCTACGCCCTTGTTCTTGCAATTTTGCACACGCTAGGCCCTTGTTATTGCTATTTTGCGAACGCTTGGCCCTTGTTCTTTCTATTTCGCGAACGCTAGGCCCTTGTTCTTGATTTTTTGCACACGCTAGGCCCTTGTTCTTGCTATTTTGCACTCCCTAGGCCCTTGTTCTTGCGATTTTGCACACGCTAGGCCCTTGTTCTTGAAATTGTGCACACGCTAGGCCCTTGTTCTTGCAATTTTGCACACGCTAGGCCCTTGTTCTTTATATTTTGCACATGCTAGGCCCTTTTTCTTTTTATTTTGCACACGCTAGGCCCTGGTTCTTGCTATTTTGCACCACTATGCCCTTGTTCTTTTTATTTTGCACACGTTAGGCCCTTGTTCTTGCAATTTTGCACACGCTAGACCCTTGTTCTTTATATTTTGCACACGCTATGCCCTTGTTCTTGCCATTTTGCACATACTAGGCCCTTGTTCTTGCAATTTTGCACACGCTAGGCCCTTGTTCTTGCTATTTTGCTAACGCTAGGCCCTTGTTCTTGATTTTTTGCACACGCTAGGCCCTTGCTCTTGCAATTTTGCACTCGCAAGGCCCTTGTTCTTGCAATTCTGCACACGCTAGGCCCTTGTTCTTTCTATTTTGCACACCCTAGGCCCTTCTTCTTTTTATTTTGCACACGCTAGGCCCTTGTTCTTTTTTATTTTGCATACGCTAGGCCCTTGTTCTTGCTATTTTGCACACGCTATGCCCTTGTTCTTTTTATTTTGCACACGCTAGGCCCTTGTTCTTGCTATTTTGCACACGCTATGCCCTTGTTCTTTTTATTTTGCACACGCTAGGCCCTTGCTCTTGCAATTTTGCACTCACTAGACCCTTGTTCTTGATATTTTGCACATGCTAGGCCCTTGTTCTTGCCATTTTGCACATACTAGGCCCTTGTTCTTGCAATTTTGCACACGCTAGGCCCTTGTTCTTGCTATTTCGCGAACGCTAGGCCCTTGTTCTTGATTTCTTTCACACGGTAGGCCCTTGCTCTTGCTATTTTGCACTCGCTAGGCCCTTGTTCTTGCAGTCTTGCACACGCTAGGCCCATGTTCTTGCAATTTTGCACACGCTAGGCCCTTGTCCTTGCAATTTTGAACATGCTAGGCCCTTATTCTTGCTATTTTGCACTCGCTAGGCCCTTGTTCTTGCAATTTTGCATACACTAGGCCCTTGTTCTTGCAATTTTGCACATGCTAGGCCCATGTTTATGCAATTTTGCACACGCTAGGCCCTTCTTTCTTGCAATTTTGCATACGCTAGGCCCTTGTTCTTGCTATCTTGCACACGCTAGGCCCTTGTTTCTTGCTATCTTGCACACGCTAGTCCCTTGTTCTTGCTATTTTTAACACGCTACGCCCTTGTTCTTGCAATTTTGCACACGCTAGGCCCTTGTTCTTGCTATTTTGCACACGCTAGGCCCTTGTTATTGCTATTTTGCATACGCTAGGCCCTTGTTATTGCTATTTTGCACACGCTAGGCCCTTGTTATTGCTATTTTGCACACGCTAGGCCCTTGTTCTTGCTATTTTGCACACGCTTGGCCCTTGTTCTTGCAATTTTGCACATGCTATGCCCTTGTTCTTTTTATTTTGCACATGCTAGGCCGTTGTTCTTGTAATTTTGCAAACGAATGGCCCTTGTTGTTGCTATTTCGCACACGCTAAGCCTTGGTTCTTGCAATTTTGCACTCGCTATGCCCTTGTTCTTGCAATTTTGCACTCGCTAGGCCCTTGTTCTTGCAATTTTGCACATACTAGGACCTTGTTCTTGCAAATTTGCACACGCTAGGCCCTTCTTCTTGCAATTTTGCATACGCTAGGCCCTTGTTCTTGCTATTTTGCACACGCTAGGTACTTATTTTTGAAATTTTCCACACGCTAGGCCTTTGTTCTTGTAATTCTGCACACGCTAGGCCCTTGTTCTTGCAATTTTGCACTCGCTAGGCCCTTGTTCTTGCAATTTTGCACATGCTAGGCCCTTGTTCTTGCAATTATGCATACGCTATGCCCTTGTTCTTGCAATTTTTCACACGCTATGCCCTTGTTCTTGCTATTTTTCGCACGCTAGGCCTTTGTTACTGAAACTTTGCACACGCTACCCCCTTGTTCTTGCTATTTTACACTCGCTATGCCCTTGTTCTTGCTATTTTGCACACGCTATGCCCTTGTTCTTGCAATTTTGAACACGCTAGGCCCTTCTTCTTGCTATTTTGCACATGCTAGGCCCATGTTCTTGCAATTTTGCACTCGCTATGCCCTTGTTCTTGCTATTTTGCACACGCTAGGCCCTTATTCTTGCCATTTTGCACACATTAGGCCCTTGTTCTAGCAATTTTGCACACGCTAGGCCCTTGTTCTTGCTATTTTGCACTCGCTAGGCCCTTGTTCTCGCAATTTTGCACATGCTAGGCCCTTGTTCTTGCAAGTTTGCACACGCTAGGCTCTTGATATTTTGCACATGCTAGGCCCTTGTTGTTGCTATTTTGCACTCGTAACGCCCTTGTTGTTGCAATTTTGCACACGCTAGGCCCTTGTTCTTGCAATTTTGCACTCGCTATGCCCTTGTTCTTGCAATTTTGCACACGCTAGGCCCTTGTTCCTGCAAATTTGCACTCCCTATGCCCTTGTTCTTGCAGTTTTGCACACGCTAGGCCCTTGTTATTCCTACTTGCACACGCTAGGCCCTTTTACTTGCAATTTTGCACATGCTAGGCACTTGTTCTTGCAATTTTGCACACGCTAGGCCCTTGTTCTTGCTATTTTGCACACGCTAGGCCCTTTTTCTTGCAATTTTGCACACGCTAGGTCCTTGTTCTTGCTATTTTGCACACGCTAGGCCCTTTTTTTTCGCTATTTGGCACACGCTAGGCCCTTGTTCTTGCAATTTTGCACACGCTAGGCCCTTGTTTTTGCAATTTTGCACACGCTAGGCCCTTGTTCTTGCAATTTTGCACACGCTAGGCCCTTGTTCTTGCAATTTTGCACTCGCTATGCCCTTGTTATTGCAATTTTGCACACGCTAGGCCCTCATTCTTGCACTTTTGCACATGCTAGACTCTTATTCTTGCAAGTTTGCACACGCTAGGCCCATTTTCTTGCAATTTTTCACTCGCTAGGCCCTTGTTCTTGCTAGTTTGCACACGATAGGCCCTTGTTCTTGCATTTTTGCACATGCTAGGCCCTTCTTCTTGCAATTTTGGCACACGCTAGACCCTTGTTCTTGAAATTTTGCACTCGCTATGCCCTTGTTCTTGCAATTTTGCACACGCTAGGCTCTTGTTATTTTGCACATGCTAGGCCCTTGTTCTTGCTATTTTGCACTCGTTAGGCCCTTGTTTTTGCAATTTTGCACACGCTAGGCGCTTGGTCTTGCAATTTTTCGCTATGCCCTTGTTCTTGCAATTTCTCACACGCTAGGCCCTTGTTATTGCTATTTCGCGAACGCTAGGCCCTTGTTATTGCTATTTCGCGAAAGCTAGGCCCTTGTTTTTTATTTTGTGCACACGCTAGGCCCTTGCTCTTGCTATTTTGCACTCGCTAGGCCATTGTTATTGCAATTTTGCACACGCTAGGCCCTTGTTCTTGCAATTTTGCACACGCTAGGCTCTTGTTCGTGCAATATTGCACTCGCTATGCCCTTGTTCTTGCTATTTTGCACACGCTAGGCCCTTGTTCTTGCCATTTTGCACACTTGCAATTTTGCACATGCTAGGCCCTTGTTCTTGCAAGTTTGCACACACTAGGCCCTTTTTCTTGCTGTTTTGCACACGCTAGGCCCTTGTTCTTGCAATTTTGCACTCGCTATGCCCTTATTCTTGCAATTTTCCACACGCTAGGCCCTTGTTCTTGCTATTTTGGACACGCTAGGCCGTTGTTCTTGCTATTTTGCATACGCTAGGCTCTTGTTCTTGCTATTTTGCATACGCTAGGCCCTTATTCTGTTTATTTTGCAAACGCTAGGCCCTTGTTCTTGCAATTTTGCACACGCTAGGCCCTTTTTCTTGCAATTTTGCACACACTAGGCCCTTGATCTTGCTATTTTGCACACGCTATGCCCTTGTTCTTTTTAGTTTGCACACGCTAGGCCCTTGTTCTTGCAATTTTGCACATGCTAGACCCTTGTTCTTGATATTTTGCACACGCTAGGCCCTTATTCTTGCCATTTTGCACATACTAGGCCCTTGTTCTTGCAATTTTGCACACGCTAGGCCCTTGTTCTTGCAATTTTACACACGCTAGGCCCTTGTTCTTGCAATTTTGCACTCGCTATGCCCTTGTTATTGCTATTTTGCACACGCTAGGCCCTTGTTCTTGCTATTTTGCACTCGCTAGGCCCTTGTTCTTGCAATATTGCACACGCTAGGCCCTTGTTCTTGCAATTTTGCACACGCTAGGCCCTTGTTCTTGCAATTTTGCACTCGCTATGCCCTTGTTCTTGCAAGTGTGCACACGCTAGGCCCTTGTTCTTGCAAATTTGCACACGCTAGGCCCTTGTTCTTGCATTTTTGCACTCGCTAGGCCCTTGTTCTTTCAATTTTGCACATGCTAGGCCCTTGTTCTTGCAATTTTGGCACACGCTAGGCCCTTGTTCTTGAAATTTTGCACACGCTATGCCCTTGTTCTTGCAATTTTGCACACGCTAGGCTCTTGTTATTTTGCAGATGCTAGGCCCTTGTTCTTGCTATTTTGCACTCGTTAGGCCCTTGTTGTTTGAATTTTGCACATGCTAGGCCCTTGTTCTTGCAATTTTGCACTCGCTACGCCCTTGTTCTTGCAACTTTGCACACGCTAGGCCCTTGTTATTGCTATTTTGCGAACGCTTGGCCCTTGTTCTTGCTATTTCGCGAACGCTAGGCCCTTGTTCTTGATTTTTTGCACACGCTAGGCCCTTGTGCTTGAAATTTTGCACTCGCTAGGCCCTTGTTCTTGCAATTTTGCACACGCTAGGCCCTTGTTCTTGAAATTGTGCACACGCTAGGCCCTTGTTCTTGCAATTTTGCACACGCTAGGCCCTTGTTCTTTATATTTTGCATATGCTAGGCTCTTTTTCTTTTTATTTTGCACACGCTAGGCCCTTGTTCTTGCTATTTTGCACCACTATGCCATTGTTCTTTTTATTTTGCACACGTTAGGCCCTTGTTCTTGCAATTTTGCACACGCTAGACCCTTGTTCTTTTTATTTTGCACACGCTAGGCCCTTGTTCTTGCCATTTTGCACATACTAGGCCCTTGTTCTTGCGGTTTTGCACACGCTAGGCCCTTGTTCTTGCTATTTTGCTAACGCTAGGCCCTTGTTCTTGATTTTTTGCACACGCTAGGCCCTTGCTCTTGCAATTTTGCACTCGCAAGGCCCTTGTTCTTGCAATTCTGCACACACTAGACCCTTGTTCTTTCTATTTTGCACACCCTAGGCCCTTCTTCTTTTTATTTTGCACACGCTAGGCCCTTGTTCTTTTTTATTTTGCACACGCTAGGCCCTTGTTCTTGCTATTTTGCACACGCTATGCCCTTGTTCTTTTTATTTTGCACACGCTAGGCCCTTCTTCTTGCAATTTTGCATTCACTAGACCCTTGTTCTTGATATTTTGCGCACGCTAGGCCCTTATTCTTGCCATTTTGCACATACTAGGCCCTTGTTCTTGCAATTTTGCACACGCTAGGCCCTTGTTCTTGCAATTTTACACACGCTAGGCCCTTGTTCTTGCAAGTTTGCACATGCTAGGCCCTTGTTCTTGCAATTTTGCACTCGCTATGCCCTTGTTCTTGCAATTTTGCACATGCTAGGCCCTCATTCTTGCACTTTTGCACACGCTAGACCCTTGTTCTTGCAAGTTTGCACGTGCTAGGCCCATTTTCTTGCAATTTTTCACTCGCTAGGCCCTTGTTCTTGCTATTTTGCACACGATAGGCCCTTGTTCTTGCAAATTTGCACACGCTAGGCCCTTGTTCTTGCATTTTTGCACTCGCTAGGCCCTTGTTCTTTCAATTTTGCACATGCTAGGCCCTTGTTCTTGCAATTTTGGCACACGCTAGGCCCTTGTTCTTTAAATTTTGCACACGCTATGCCCTTGTTCTTGCAATTTTGCACACGCTAGGCTCTTGTTATTTTGCAGATGCTAGGCCCTTGTTCTTGCTATTTTGCACTCGTTAGGCCCTTGTTGTTTGAATTTTGCACACGCTAGGCCCTTGTTCTTGCAATTTTGCACTCGCTACGCCCTTGTTCTTGCAATTTTGCACACGCTAGGCCCTTGTTATTGCTATTTTGCGAACGCTTGGCCCTTGTTCTTGCTATTTCGCGAACACTAGGCCCTTGTTCTTGATTTTTTGCACACCCTAGGCCCTTGTTCTTGCTATTTTGCACTCGCTAGGCCCTTGTTCTTGCAATTTTGCACATGCTAGGCCCTTGTTCTTGAAATTGTGCACACGCTAGGCCCTTGTTCTTGCAATTTTGCACACGCTAGGCCCTTGTTCTTTATATTTTGCACATGCTAGGCCCTTTTTCTTTTTATTTTGCACACGCTAGGCCCTTGTTCTTGCTATTTTGCACCACTATGCCCTTGTTCTTTTTATTTTGCACACGTAAGGCCCTTGTTCTTGCAATTTTGCACACGCTAGACCCTTGTTCTTGATATTTTGCACACGCTAGGCCCTTGTTCTTGCCATTTTGCACATAATAGGCCCTTGTTCTTGCAGTTTTGCACACGCTAGGCCCTTGTTCTTGCTATTTTGCTAACGCTAGGCCCTTGTTCTTGATTTTTTGCACACGCTAGGCCCTTGCTCTTGCAATTTTGCACTCGCAAGGCCCTTGTTCTTGCAATTCTGCACACGCTAGACCCTTGTTCTTGATATTTTGCACACCCTAGGCCCTTCTTCTTTTTATTTTGCACACGCTAGGCCCTTCTTCTTTTTTATTTTGCACACGCTAGGCCCTTGTTCTTGCTATTTTGCACACGCTATGCCCTTGTTCTTTTTATTTTGCACATGCTAGGCCCTTGTTCTTGCAATTTTGCACTCACTAGACCCTTGTTCTTGCTATTTTGCACATGCTAGGCCCTTGTTCTTGCCATTTTGCACATACTAGGCCCTTGTTCTTGCAATTTTGCACACGCTAGGCCCTTGTTCTTGCTATTTCGCGAACGCTAGGCCCTTGTTCTTGAATTCTTTCACACGGTAGGCCCTTGCTCTTGGTATTTTGCACTCGCTAGGCCCTTGTTCTTGCGGTGTTGCACACGCTAGGCCCTTGTTCTTGCAATTTTGCACATGCTAGGCCCTTGTTCTTGCAATTTTGCACACGCTAGGCCCTTGTTCTTGCAATTTTGCACACGCTAGGCCCTTGTTCTTGCTATTTTGCACACTCTAGGCCCTTGTTCTTGCTATTTTGCACACACTAGGCCCTTGTTATTGCTATTTTGCACATGCTAGGCCCTTGTTCTTGCTATTTTGCACACTCTAGGCCCTTGTTCTTGCAATTTTGCACACGCTAGGCCCTTGTTCTTGCTATTTTGCAAATGCTAGGCCCTTGTTCTTGATTTTTTGCACACGCTAGGCCCTTGCTCTTGCAATTTTGCACTCGCTAGGCCCTTGTTCTTGCAATTCTGCACACGTTAGACCCTTGTTCCTTCTATTTTGCACACGCTAGGCCCTTGTTCTTTTTATTTTGCACACGCTAGGCCCTTGTTCTTTTTATTTTGCACACGCTAGGCCCTTGTTCTTGCTATTTTGCACACGCTATGCCCTTGTTCTTTTTATTTTGCACACGCTAGGCCCTTGTTCTTGCAATTTTGCACTCGCTAGACCCTTGTTCTTGCTTTTTTGCACATGATAGGCCCTTGTTCTTGCCATTTTGCACATACTAGGCCCTTGTTCCTGCAATTTTGCACACGCTAGGCCCTTGTTCTTGCTATTTCGCGAACGCTAGGCCCTTGTTCTTGATTTTTTTCACACGCTAGGCCCTTGCTTTTGCTATTTTGCACTGGCTAGGCCCTTGTTCTTGCAATTTTGCACACGCTACGCCCTTGTTCTTGCAATTTTGCATACGCTAGGCCCTTGTTCTTGCAATTTTGCACACGCTAGGCCCTTGTTCTTGCAATTTTGCACACGCTAGGCCCTTGTTCTTGCAATTTTGCATACGCTAGGCCCTTGTTCTTGCTATTTTGCACACGCTAGGCCCTTGTTCTTGCTATTTTGCACACTCGAGGCCCTTGTTCTTGCTATTTTGCACACGGTAGGCCCTTGTTATTGCTATTTTGCACATTCAAGGCCCCTGTTCTTGCTATTTTGCACTCGCTAGGCCTATGTTCTTGCAATTTTGCACACGCTAGGCCCTTGTCCTTGCAATTTTGAACATGCTAGGCCCTTATTCTTGCTACTTTGCACTCGCTAGGCCCTTGTTCTTGCAATTTTGCATACGCTAGGCCCTTGTTCCTGCAATTTTGCACATGCTAGGCCCATGTTCATGCAATTTTGCACACGCTAGGCCCTTGTTTCTTGCAATTTTGCATACGCTAGGCCCTTGTTCTTGCTATCTTGCACACGCTAGGCCCTTGTTCTTGCTATTTTTAACACGCTACGCCCTTGTTCTTGCAATTTTGCACACGCTAGGCCCTTGTTCTTGCTATTTTGCACACGCTAGGCCCTTGTTATTGCTATTTTGCATACGCTAGGCCCTTGTTATTGCTATTTTGCACACGCTAGGCCCTTGTTATTGCTATTTTGCACACGCTAGGCCCTTGTTCTTGCTATTTTGCACACGCTAGGCCCTTGTTCTTGCTATTTTGCACACGCTTGGCCCTTGTTCTTGCAATTTTGCACATGCTATGCCCTTGTTCTTTTTATTTTGCACATGCTAGGCCGTTGTTCTTGCAATTTTGCAAACGAATGGCCCTTGTTGTTGCTATTTTGCACACGCTAAGCCTTGGTTCTTGCAATTTTGCACTCGCTATGCCCTTGTTCTTGCAATTTTGCACTCGCTAGGCCCTTGTTCTTGCAATTTTGCACATACTAGGACCTTGTTCTTGCTATTTTGCACACTCTAGGTCCATATTTTCAAAATTTTCCACACGCTAGGCCCTTGTTCTTGTAATTCTGCACACGCTAGGCCCTTGTTCTTGCAATTTTGCACTCGCTAGGCCCTTGTTCTTGCAATTTTGCACATGCTAGGCCCTTGTTCTTGCAATTATGCATACGCTATGCCCTTGTTGTTGCAATGTTTCACACGCTATGCCCTTGTTCTTGCTATTTTTCGCACGCTAGGCCCTTGTTACTGAAACTTTGCACACGCTACCCCCTTGTTCTTGCTATTTTACACTCGCTATGCCCTTGTTCTTGCAATTTTGCACATGCTAGGCCCTTGTTCTTGCTATTTTGCAAACGCTATGCCCTTGTTCTTGCAATTTTGCACACGCTAGGCCCTTGTTCTTGCATTTTTGCACACGCTAGGCCCTTTTTCTTGCTATTTTGCATATGCTAGGCCCTCGTTCTTGCAATTTTGCACTCGCTATGCCCTTGTTCTTGCTATTTTGCACACGCTAGGCCCTTATTCTTGCCATTTTGCACACATTAGGCCCTTGTTCTAGCAATTTTGCACACGCTAGGCCCTTGTTCTTGCTATTTTGCACTCGGTAGGCCCTTGTTCTCGCAATTTTGCACATGCTAGGCCCTTGTTCTTGCAAGTTTGCACACGCTAGGCTCTTGATATTTTGCACATGCTAGGCCCTTGTTGTTGCTATTTTGCACTCGTAACGCCCTTGTTGTTGCAATTTTGCACACGCTAGGCCCTTGTTCTTGCAATTTTGCACTCGCTATGCCCTTGTTCTTGCAATTTTGCACACGCTAGGCCCTTGTTCCTGCAATTTTGCATTCGCTATGCCCTTGTTCTTGCAGTTTTGCACACGCTAGGCCCTTGATATTCCTACTTGCACACGCTAGGCCCTTTTACTTGCAATTTTGCACATGCTAGGCACTTGTTCTTGCAATTTTGCACATGCTAGGCCCTTGTTCTTGCTATTTTGCACACGCTAGGCCCTTTTTCTTGCAATTTTGCACACGCTAGGTCCTTGTTCTTGCTATTTTGCACACGCTAGGCCCTTTTTTTTTGCTATTTGGCACACGCTAGGCCCTTGTTCTTGCAATTTTGCACACGCTAGGCCCTTGTTTTTGCAATTTTGCACACGCTGGGCCCTTGTTCTTGCAATTTTGCACATGCTAGGCCCTTGTTCTTGCAATTTTGCACTCGCTATGCCCTTGTTATTGCAGTTTTGCACACGCTAGGCCCTCATTCTTGCACTTTTGCACATGCTAGACTCTTGTTCTTGCAAGTTTGCACACGCTAGGCCCTTTTTCTTGCAATTTTTCACTCGCTAGGCCCTTGTTCTTGCTAGTTTGCACACGATAGGCCCTTGTTCTCACAAATTTGCACATGCTAGGCCCTTGTTCTTGCTCTTTTGCACATGCTAGGCCCTTGTTCTTGCAATTTTGGCACACGCTAGGCCCTTGTTCTTGAAATTTTGCACTCGCTATGCCCTTATTCTTGCAATTTTGCACACGCTAGGCTCTTGTTATTTTGCACATGCTAGGCCCTTATTCTTGCTATTTTGCACTCGTTAGGCCCTTGTTTTTGCAATTTTGCACACGCTAGGCGCTTGTTCTTGCAATTTTTCGCTATGCCCTTGTTCTTGCAATATCTCACACGCTAGGCCCTTGTTATTGCTATTTCGCGAACGCTAGGCCCTTGTTATTGCTATTTCGCGAAAGCTAGGCCCTTGTTTTTTATTTTGTGCACACGCTAGGCCCTTGCTCTTGCTATTTTGCACTCGCTAGGCCATTGTTCTTGCAATTTTGCACACGCTAGGCCCTTGTTCTTGCAATTTTGCACACGCTAGGCTCTTGTTCGTGCAATATTGCACTCGCTATGCCCTTGTTCTTGCTATTTTGCACACGCTAGGCCCTTGTTCTTGCCATTTTGCACACTTGCAATTTTGCACATGCTAGGCCCTTGTTCTTGCTATTTTGCACTCGCTATGCCCTTATTCTTGCAATTTTGCACACGCTAGGCCCTTGTTCTTGAAAGTTTGCATGCGCTAGGCCCTTGTTCTTGCAATTTTGCACTCGCTAGGCCCTTGTTCTTGCAATTTTGAACATGCTAGGCCCTTGTTCTTGCAATTTTGCACACAGTAGGCCCTTGTTCTTGCTATTTTGCACACGCAAAGCCCTTGTTTCTGAAATTTTGCACACGCTAGGCCCTTGTTCTTGCTATTTTGCACTCGCTAGGCCCTTGTTCTTGCAATTTTGCACACGCTAGGCCCTTGTTCTCGCTGTTTTGCACACGCTATGCTCTTGTTCTTGCAATTTTTTTCACGCTAGGCCCTTGTTCTTGCAAGTTTGCACACACTAGGCCCTTTTTCTTGCTATTTTGCACACGCTAGGCCCTTGTTCTTGCAATTTTGCACTCGCTATGCCCTTGTTCTTGCAATTTTGCACACGCTATGCCCTTGTTCTTGCTATTTTGGACACGCTAGGCCGTTGTTCTTGCTATTTTGCATACGCTAGGCCCTTGTTCTTGCTATTTTGCACACGCTAGGCCTTGTTCTGTTTATTTTGCACACGCTAGGCCCTTGTTCTTGCAATTTTGCACACGCTAGGCCCTTTTTCTTGCAATTTTGCACACACTAGGCCCTTGTTCTTGCTATTTTGCACACGCTTTGCCCTTATTCTTTTTATTTTGCACACGCTAGGCCCTTATTCTTGCAATTTTGCACACGCTAGACCCTTGTTCTTGATATTTTGCACACGCTAGGCCCTTATTCTTGCCATTTTGCACATACTAGGCCCTTGTTCTTGCAATTTTGCACACGCTAGGCCCTTGTTCTTGCAATTTTACACTCGCTATGCCCTTGTTATTGCTATTTTGCACACGCTAGGCCCTTGTTCTTGCTATTTTGCACTCGCTAGGACCTTGTTCTTGCAATTTTGCACACGCTAGGCCCTTGTTCTTGCAAGTTAGCACACGCTAGGCCCTTGTTCTTGCAATTTTGCACTCGCTATGCCCTTGTTCTTGCAATTTTGCACACGCTAGGCCCTCATTCTTGCACTTTTGCACACGCTAGACCCTTGTTCTTGCAAGTTTGCATGCGCTAGGCCCTTTTTCTTGCAATTTTTCACTCGCTAGGCCCTTGTTCTTGCTATTTTGCATACGATAGGCCCTTGTTCTTGCAAATTTGCACACGCTAGGCCCTTGTTCTTGCATTTTTGCACTCGCTAGGCCCTTGTTCTTTTAATTTTGCACATGCTAGGCCCTTGTTCTTGCAATTTTGGCACACGCTAGGCCCTTGTTCTTGAAATTTTGCACACGCTATGCCTTTGTTCTTGCAATTTTGCACACGCTAGGCTCTTGTTATTTTGCAGATGCTAGGCCCTTGTTCTTGCTATTTTGCACTCATTAGGCCCTTGTTGTTGGAATTTTGCACACGCTAGGCCCTTGTTCTTGCAATTTTGCACTCGCTACGCCCTTGTTCTTGCAATTTTGCACACGCTAGGCCCTTGTTATTGCTATTTTGCGAACGCTTGGATCTTGTTCTTGCTATTTCGCGAACGCTAGGCCCTTGTTCTTGATTTTTTGCACACGCTAGGCCCTTGTTCTTGCAATTTTGCACTCGCTAGGCCCTTGTTCTTGCAATTTTGCACACGCTAGGCCCTTGTTCTTGAAATTGTGCACACGCTAGGCCCTTGTTCTCGTAATTTTGCACACGCTAGGCCCTTGTTCTTTATATTTTGCACATGCTAGGCCCTTTTTCTTTTTATTTTGCACACGCTAGGCCCTTGTTCTTGCTATTTCGCACCACTATGCCCTTGTTCTTTATATTTTGCACACGCTAGGCCCTTGTTCTTGCCATTTTGCACATACTAGGCCCTTGTTCTTGCAGTTTTGCACACGCTAGGCCCTTGTTCTTGCAATTTTGCTAACGCTAGGCCCTTGCTCTTGCAATTTTGCACTCGCAAGGCCTTTTTTCTTGCAATTCTGCACACGCTAGACCCTTGTTCTTTCTATTTTGCACACCCTAGGCCCTTCTTCTTTTTATTTTGCACACGCTAGGCCCTTGTTCTTTTTTATTTTGCACACGCTAGGCCCTTGTTCTTGCTATTTTGCACACACTATGCCCTTGTTCTTTTTATTTTGCACACGCTAGGCCCTTGTTCTTGCAATTTTGCATTCACTAGACCATTGTTCTTGCTATTTTGCACATGCTAGGCCCTTGTTCTTGCCATTTTGCACATACTAGGCCCTTGTTCTTGCAATTTTGCACACGCTAGGCCCTTGTTCTTGCTATTTCGCGAACGCTAGGCCCTTGTTCTTGATTTCTTTCACACGGTAGGCCCTTGCTCTTGCTATTTTGCACTCGCTAGGCCCTTGTTCTTGCAGTCTTGCACACGCTAGGCCCTTGTTCTTGCAATTTTGCACATGCTAGGCCCTTGTTCTTGCAATTTTGCACACGCTAGGCCCTTGTTCTTGCAATTTTGCACACGCTAGGCCCTTGTTCTTGCTATTTTGCACACTCTAGGCCCTTGTTCTTGCTATTTTGCACACACTAGGCCCTTGTTATTGCTATTTTGCACATGCTAGGCCCTTGTTCTTGCTTTTTTGCACACTCTAGGCCCTTGTTCTTGCAATTTTGCACACGCTAGGCCCTTGTTCTTGCTATTTTGCAAACGCTAGGCCCTTGTTCTTGATTTTTTGCACACGCTAGGCCCTTGCTCTTGCAATTTTGCACTCGCTAGGCCCTTGTTCTTGCAATTCTGCACACGTTAGACCCTTGTTCCTTCTATTTTGCACACGCTAGGCCCTTGTTCTTTTTATTTTGCACACGCTAGGCCCTTGTTCTTTTTATTTTGCACACGCTAGGCCCTTGTTCTTGCTATTTTGCACACGCTATGCCCTTGTTCTTTTTATTTTGCACACGCTAGGCCCTTGTTCTTGCAATTTTGCACTCGCTAGACCCTTGTTCTTGCTTTTTTGCACATGATAGGCCCTTGTTCTTGCCATTTTGCACATACTAGGCCCTTGTTCCTGCAATTTTGCACACGCTAGGCCCTTGTTCTTGCTATTTCGCGAACGCTAGGCCCTTGTTCTTGATTTCTTTCACACGCTAGGCCCTTGCTCTTGCTATTTTGCACTCGCTAGGCCCTTGTTCTTGCAATTTTGCACACGCTAGGCCCTTGTTCTTGCAATTTTGCATACGCTAGGCCCTTGTTCTTGCAATTTTGCACACGCTAGGCCCTTGTTGTTGCAATTTTGCACACGCTAGGCCCTTGTTCTTGCAATTTTGCATACGCTAGGCCCTTGTTCTTGCTATTTTGCACATGCTAGGCCCTTGTTCTTGCTATTTTGCACACTCGAGGCCCTTGTTCTTGCTATTTTGCACACGGTAGGCCCTTGTTATTGCTATTTTGCACATGCTAGGCCCTTGTTCTTGCTATTTTGCACTCGCTAGGCCCATGTTCTTGCAATTTTGCACACGCTAGGCCCTTGTCCTTGCAATTTTGAACATGCTAGGCCCTTTTTCTTGCTATTTTGCACTCGCTAGGCCCTTGTTCTTGCAATTTTGCATACGCTAGGCCCTTGTTCTTGCAATTTTGCACATGCTAGGCCCATGTTCATGCAATTTTGCACACGCTAGGCCCTTGTTTCTTGCAATTTTGCATACGCTAGGCCCTTGTTCTTGCTATCTTGCACACGCTATGCCCTTGTTCTTGCTATTTTTAACATGCTACGCCCTTGTTCTTGCAATTTTGCACACGCTAGGCCCTTGTTCTTGCTATTTTGCACACGCTAGGCCCTTGTTATTGCTATTTTGCATACGCTAGGCCCTTGTTATTGCTATTTTGCACACGCTAGGCCCTTGTTATTGCTATTTTGCACACGCTAGGCCCTTGTTCTTGCTATTTTGCACACGCTAGGCCCTTGTTCTTGCTATTTTGCACACGCTTGGCCCTTGTTCTTGCAATTTTGCACATGCTATGCCCTTGTTCTTTTTTTTTTGCACATGCTAGGCCGTTGTTCTTGCAATTTTGCAAACGAATGGCCCTTGTTGTTGCTATTTTGCACACGCTAAGCCTTGGTTCTTGCAATTTTGCACTCGCTATGCCCTTGTTCTTGCAATTTTGCACTCGCTAGGCCCTTGTTCTTGCAATTTTGCACATACTAGGACCTTGTTCTTGCAATTTTGCACACGCTAGGCCCTTCTTCTTGCAATTTTGCATACGCTAGGCCCTTGTTCTTGCTGTTTTGCACACGCTAGGTCCTTATTTTTGAAATTTTCCACACGCTAGGCTCTTGTTCTTGTAATTCTGCACACGCTAGGCCCTTGTTCTTGCAATTTTGCACTCGCTAGGCCCTTTTTCTTGCAATTTTGCACATGCTAGGCACTTGTTCTTGCAATTTTGCACATGCTAGGCCCTTGTTCTTGCTATTTTGCACACGCTAGGCCCTTTTTCTTGCAATTTTGCACACGCTAGGTCCTTGTTCTTGCTATTTTGCACACGCTAGGCCCTTTTTTTTTGCTATTTGGCACACGCTAGGCCCTTGTTCTTGCAATTTTGCACACGCTAGGCCCTTGTTTTTGCAATTTTGCACACGCTGGGCCCTTGTTCTTGCAATTTTGCACACGCTAGGCCCTTGTTCTTGCAATTTTGCACTCGCTATGCCCTTGTTATTGCAGTTTTGCACACGCTAGGCCCTCATTCTTGCACTTTTGCACATGCTAGACTCTTGTTCTTGCAAGTTTGCACACGCTAGGCCCTTTTTCTTGCAATTTTTCACTCGCTAGGCCCTTGTTCTTGCTAGTTTGCACACGATAGGCCCTTGTTCTCACAAATTTGCACATGCTAGGCCCTTGTTCTTGCTCTTTTGCACATGCTAGGCCCTTGTTCTTGCAATTTTGGCACACGCTAGGCCCTTGTTCTTGAAATTTTGCACTCGCTATGCCCTTATTCTTGCAATTTTGCACACGCTAGGCTCTTGTTATTTTGCACATGCTAGGCCCTTATTCTTGCTATTTTGCACTCGTTAGGCCCTTGTTTTTGCAATTTTGCACACGCTAGGCGCTTGTTCTTGCAATTTTTCGCTATGCCCTTGTTCTTGCAATATCTCACACGCTAGGCCCTTGTTATTGCTATTTCGCGAACGCTAGGCCCTTGTTATTGCTATTTCGCGAAAGCTAGGCCCTTGTTTTTTATTTTGTGCACACGCTAGGCCCTTGCTCTTGCTATTTTGCACTCGCTAGGCCATTGTTCTTGCAATTTTGCACACGCTAGGCCCTTGTTCTTGCAATTTTGCACACGCTAGGCTCTTGTTCGTGCAATATTGCACTCGCTATGCCCTTGTTCTTGCTATTTTGCACACGCTAGGCCCTTGTTCTTGCCATTTTGCACACTTGCAATTTTGCACATGCTAGGCCCTTGTTCTTGCTATTTTGCACTCGCTATGCCCTTATTCTTGCAATTTTGCACACGCTAGGCCCTTGTTCTTGAAAGTTTGCATGCGCTAGGCCCTTGTTCTTGCAATTTTGCACTCGCTAGGCCCTTGTTCTTGCAATTTTGAACATGCTAGGCCCTTGTTCTTGCAATTTTGCACACAGTAGGCCCTTGTTCTTGCTATTTTGCACACGCAAAGCCCTTGTTTCTGAAATTTTGCACACGCTAGGCCCTTGTTCTTGCTATTTTGCACTCGCTAGGCCCTTGTTCTTGCAATTTTGCACACGCTAGGCCCTTGTTCTCGCTGTTTTGCACACGCTATGCTCTTGTTCTTGCAATTTTTTTCACGCTAGGCCCTTGTTCTTGCAAGTTTGCACACACTAGGCCCTTTTTCTTGCTATTTTGCACACGCTAGGCCCTTGTTCTTGCAATTTTGCACTCGCTATGCCCTTGTTCTTGCAATTTTGCACACGCTATGCCCTTGTTCTTGCTATTTTGGACACGCTAGGCCGTTGTTCTTGCTATTTTGCATACGCTAGGCCCTTGTTCTTGCTATTTTGCACACGCTAGGCCTTGTTCTGTTTATTTTGCACACGCTAGGCCCTTGTTCTTGCAATTTTGCACACGCTAGGCCCTTTTTCTTGCAATTTTGCACACACTAGGCCCTTGTTCTTGCTATTTTGCACACGCTTTGCCCTTATTCTTTTTATTTTGCACACGCTAGGCCCTTATTCTTGCAATTTTGCACACGCTAGACCCTTGTTCTTGATATTTTGCACACGCTAGGCCCTTATTCTTGCCATTTTGCACATACTAGGCCCTTGTTCTTGCAATTTTGCACACGCTAGGCCCTTGTTCTTGCAATTTTACACTCGCTATGCCCTTGTTATTGCTATTTTGCACACGCTAGGCCCTTGTTCTTGCTATTTTGCACTCGCTAGGACCTTGTTCTTGCAATTTTGCACACGCTAGGCCCTTGTTCTTGCAAGTTTGCACACGCTAGGCCCTTGTTCTTGCAATTTTGCACTCGCTATGCCCTTGTTCTTGCAATTTTGCACACGCTAGGCCCTCATTCTTGCACTTTTGCACACGCTAGACCCTTGTTCTTGCAAGTTTGCATGCGCTAGGCCCTTTTTCTTGCAATTTTTCACTCGCTAGGCCCTTGTTCTTGCTATTTTGCATACGATAGGCCCTTGTTCTTGCAAATTTGCACACGCTAGGCCCTTGTTCTTGCATTTTTGCACTCGCTAGGCCCTTGTTCTTTCAATTTTGCACATGCTAGGCCCTTGTTCTTGCAATTTTGGCACACGCTAGGCCCTTGTTCTTGAAATTTTGCACACGCTATGCCTTTGTTCTTGCAATTTTGCACACGCTAGGCTCTTGTTATTTTGCAGATGCTAGGCCCTTGTTCTTGCTATTTTGCACTCATTAGGCCCTTGTTGTTGGAATTTTGCACACGCTAGGCCCTTGTTCTTGCAATTTTGCACTCGCTACGCCCTTGTTCTTGCAATTCTGCACACGCTAGGCCCTTGTTATTGCTATTTTGCGAACGCTTGGATCTTGTTCTTGCTATTTCGCGAACGCTAGGCCCTTGTTCTTGATTTTTTGCACACGCTAGGCCCTTGTTCTTGCAATTTTGCACTCGCTAGGCCCTTGTTCTTGCAATTTTGCACACGCTAGGCCCTTGTTCTTGAAATTGTGCACACGCTAGGCCCTTGTTCTCGCAATTTTGCACACGCTAGGCCCTTGTTCTTTATATTTTGCACATGCTAGGCCCTTTTTCTTTTTATTTTGCACACGCTAGGCCCTTGTTCTTGCTATTTCGCACCACTATGCCCTTGTTCTTTATATTTTGCACACGCTAGGCCCTTGTTCTTGCCATTTTGCACATACTAGGCCCTTGTTCTTGCAGTTTTGCACACGCTAGGCCCTTGTTCTTGCAATTTTGCTAACGCTAGGCCCTTGCTCTTGCAATTTTGCACTCGCAAGGCCTTTTTTCTTGCAATTCTGCACACGCTAGACCCTTGTTCTTTCTATTTTGCACACCCTAGGCCCTTCTTCTTTTTATTTTGCACACGCTAGGCCCTTGTTCTTTTTTATTTTGCACACGCTAGGCCCTTGTTCTTGCTATTTTGCACACGCTATGCCCTTGTTCTTTTTATTTTGCACACGCTAGGCCCTTGTTCTTGCAATTTTGCATTCACTAGACCATTGTTCTTGCTATTTTGCACATGCTAGGCCCTTGTTCTTGCCATTTTGCACATACTAGGCCCTTGTTCTTGCAATTTTGCACACGCTAGGCCCTTGTTCTTGCTATTTCGCGAACGCTAGGCCCTTGTTCTTGATTTCTTTCACACGGTAGGCCCTTGCTCTTGCTATTTTGCACTCGCTAGGCCCTTGTTCTTGCAGTCTTGCACACGCTAGGCCCTTGTTCTTGCAATTTTGCACATGCTAGGCCCTTGTTCTTGCAATTTTGCACACGCTAGGCCCTTGTTCTTGCAATTTTGCACACGCTAGGCCCTTGTTCTTGCTATTTTGCACACTCTAGGCCCTTGTTCTTGCTATTTTGCACACACTAGGCCCTTGTTATTGCTATTTTGCACATGCTAGGCCCTTGTTCTTGCTTTTTTGCACACTCTAGGCCCTTGTTCTTGCAATTTTGCACACGCTAGGCCCTTGTTCTTGCTATTTTGCAAACGCTAGGCCCTTGTTCTTGATTTTTTGCACACGCTAGGCCCTTGCTCTTGCAATTTTGCACTCGCTAGGCCCTTGTTCTTGCAATTCTGCACACGTTAGACCCTTGTTCCTTCTATTTTGCACACGCTAGGCCCTTGTTCTTTTTATTTTGCACACGCTAGGCCCTTGTTCTTTTTATTTTGCACACGCTAGGCCCTTGTTCTTGCTATTTTGCACACGCTATGCCCTTGTTCTTTTTATTTTGCACACGCTAGGCCCTTGTTCTTGCAATTTTGCACTCGCTAGACCCTTGTTCTTGCTTTTTTGCACATGATAGGCCCTTGTTCTTGCCATTTTGCACATACTAGGCCCTTGTTCCTGCAATTTTGCACACGCTAGGCCCTTGTTCTTGCTATTTCGCGAACGCTAGGCCCTTGTTCTTGATTTCTTTCACACGCTAGGCCCTTGCTCTTGCTATTTTGCACTCGCTAGGCCCTTGTTCTTGCAATTTTGCACACGCTAGGCCCTTGTTCTTGCAATTTTGCATACGCTAGGCCCTTGTTCTTGCAATTTTGCACACGCTAGGCCCTTGTTGTTGCAATTTTGCACAAGCTAGGCCCTTGTTCTTGCAATTTTGCATACGCTAGGCCCTTGTTCTTGCTATTTTGCACATGCTAGGCCTTTGTTCTTGCTATTTTGCACACTCGAGGCCCTTGTTCTTGCTATTTTGCACACGGTAGGCCCTTGTTGTTGCTATTTTGCACATGCTAGGCCCTTGTTCTTGCTATTTTGCACTCGCTAGGCCCATGTTCTTGCAATTTTGCACACGCTAGGCCCTTGTCCTTGCAATTTCGAACATGCTAGGCCCTTTTTCTTGCTATTTTGCACTCGCTAGGCCCTTGTTCTTGCAATTTTGCATACGCTAGGCCCTTGTTCTTGCAATTTTGCACATGCTAGGCCCATGTTCATGCAATTTTGCACACGCTAGGCCCTTGTTTCTTGCAATTTTGCATACGCTAGGCCCTTGTTCTTGCTATCTTGCACACGCTATGCCCTTGTTCTTGCTATTTTTAACATGCTACGCCCTTGTTCTTGCAATTTTGCACACGCTAGGCCCTTGTTCTTGCTATTTTGCACACGCTAGGCCCTTGTTATTGCTATTTTGCATACGCTAGGCCCTTGTTATTGCTATTTTGCACACGCTAGGCCCTTGTTATTGCTATTTTGCACACGCTAGGCCCTTGTTCTTGCTATTTTGCACACGCTAGGCCCTTGTTCTTGCTATTTTGCACACGCTTGGCCCTTGTTCTTGCAATTTTGCACATGCTATGCCCTTGTTCTTTTTTTTTTGCACATGCTAGGCCGTTGTTCTTGCAATTTTGCAAACGAATGGCCCTTGTTGTTGCTATTTTGCACACGCTAAGCCTTGGTTCTTGCAATTTTGCACTCGCTATGCCCTTGTTCTTGCAATTTTGCACTCGCTAGGCCCTTGTTCTTGCAATTTTGCACATACTAGGACCTTGTTCTTGCAATTTTGCACACGCTAGGCCCTTCTTCTTGCAATTTTGCATACGCTAGGCCCTTGTTCTTGCTGTTTTGCACACGCTAGGTCCTTATTTTTGAAATTTTCCACACGCTAGGCCCTTGTTCTTGTAATTCTGCACACGCTAGGCCCTTGTTCTTGCAATTTTGCACTCGCTAGGCCCTTTTTCTTGCAATTTTGCACATGCTAGGCCCTTCTTCTTGCACTTATGCATACGCTATGCCCTTGTTCTTGCAATTTTTCACACGCTATGCCCTTGTTCTTGCTATTTTTTGCACGCTAGGCCCTTGTTACTCAAACTTTGCACACGCTACCCCCTTGTTCTTGCTATTTTACACTCGCTATGCCCTTGTTCTTGCAATTTTGCACACGCTAGGCCCTTTTTCTTGCTATTTTGCACATGCTAGGCCCTCGTTCTTGCAATTTTGCACTCGCTAGGCCCTTGTTCTCGCAATTTTGCACATGCTAGGCCCTTATTCTTGCAAGTTTGCACACGCTAGGCTCTTGATATTTTGCACATGCTAGGCCCTTGTTGTTGCTATTTTGCACTCGTAACGCCATTGTTGTTGCAATTTTGCACACGCTAGGCCCTTGCTCTTGCAATTTTGCACTCGCTAGGCCCTTGTTCTTGCAATTCTGCACACGTTAGACCCTTGTTCCTTCTATTTTGCACACGCTAGGCCCTTGTTCTTTTTATTTTGCACACGCTAGGCCCTTGTTCTTTTTATTTTGCACACGCTAGGCCCTTGTTCTTGCTATTTTGCACACGCTATGCCCTTGTTCTTTTTATTTTGCACACGCTAGGCCCTTGTTCTTGCAATTTTGCACTCGCTAGACCCTTGTTCTTGCTTTTTTGCACATGATAGGCCCTTGTTCTTGCCATTTTGCACATACTAGGCCCTTGTTCCTGCAATTTTGCACACGCTAGGCCCTTGTTCTTGCTATTTCGCGAACGCTAGGCCCTTGTTCTTGATTTCTTTCACACGCTAGGCCCTTGCTCTTGCTATTTTGCACTCGCTAGGCCCTTGTTCTTGCAATTTTGCACACGCTAGGCCCTTGTTCTTGCAATTTTGCATACGCTAGGCCCTTGTTCTTGCAATTTTGCACACGCTAGGCCCTTGTTGTTGCAATTTTGCACACGCTAGGCCCTTGTTCTTGCAATTTTGCATACGCTAGGCCCTTGTTCTTGCTATTTTGCACATGCTAGGCCCTTGTTCTTGCTATTTTGCACACTCGAGGCCCTTGTTCTTGCTATTTTGCACACGGTAGGCCCTTGTTATTGCTATTTTGCACATGCTAGGCCCTTGTTCTTGCTATTTTGCACTCGCTAGGCCCATGTTCTTGCAATTTTGCACACGCTAGGCCCTTGTCCTTGCAATTTTGAACATGCTAGGCCCTTGTTCTTGCAATTTTGCACTCGCTATGCCCTTGTTGTTGCAATTTTGCACACGCTAGGCCCTTGTTCTTGCAATTTTGCACTCGCTATGCCCTTGTTCTTGCAATTTTGCACACGCTAGGCCCTTGTTCCTGCAATTTTGCACTCGCTATGCCCTTGTTCTTGCAGTTTTGCACACGCTAGGCCCTTGTTATTCCTACTTGCACACGCTAGGCCCTTTTACTTGCAATTTTGCACATGCTAGGCACTTGTTCTTGCAATTTTGCACACGCAAGGCCCTTGTTCTTGCTATTTTGCACACGCTAGGCCCTTTTTCTTGCAATTTTGCACACGCTAGGTCCTTGTTTTTGCTATTTTGCACACGCTAGGCCCTTTTGTTTTGCTATTTGGCACACGCTAGGCCCTTGTTCTTGCAATTTTGCACACGCTAGGCCCTTGTTTTTGTAATTTTGCACACGCTAGGCCCTTGTTCTTGCAATTTTGCACACGCTAGGCCCTTGTTCTTGCAATTTTGCACTCGCTATGCCCTTGTTATTGCAATTTTGCACACGCTAGGCCCTCATTCTTGCACTTTTGCACATGCTAGACTCTTGTTCTTGCAAGTTTGCACACGCTAGGCCCTTTTTCTTGCAATTTTTCACTCGCTAGGCCCTTGTTCTTGCTAGTTTGCACACGATAGGCCCTTGTTCTCATAAATTTGCACATGCTAGGCCCTTGTTCTTGCATTTTTGCACTCGCTAGGCCCTTGTTATTTCAATTTTGCACACACTAGGCCCTCGTTCTTGCAATTTTGGCACACGCTAGGCCCTTGTTCTTGAAATTTTGCACTCGCTATGCCCTTGTTCTTGCAATTTTGCACACGCTAGGCTCTTGTTATTTTGCACATGCTAGGCCCTTGTTCTTGCTATTTTGCACTCGTTAGGCCCTTGTTTTTGCAATTTTGCACATGCTAGGCGCTTGTTCTTGCAATTTTTCGCTATGCCCTTGTTCTTGCAATTTCTCACACGCTAGGCCCTTGTTATTGCTATTTCGCGAACGCTAGGCCCTTGTTATTGCTATTTCGCGAAAGCTAGGCCCTTGTTTTTGATTTTGTGCACACGCTAGGCCCTTGCTCTTGCTATTTTGCACTCGCTAGGCCATTGTTCTTGCAATTTTGCACACGCTAGGCCCTTGTTCTTGCAATTTTGCACACGCTAGGCTCTTGTTCGTGCAATATTGCACTCGCTATGCCCTTGTTCTTGCTATTTTGCACACGCTAGGCCCTTGTTCTTGCCATTTTGCACACTTGCAATTTTGCACACGCTAGGCCCTTGTTCTTGCTATTTTGTACTCGCTATGCCTTTATTCTTGCAATTTTGCACACGCTAGGCCCTTGTTCTTGAAAGTTTGCATGCGCTAGGCTCTTGTTCTTGCAATTTTGCACTCGCTAAGCCCTTGTTCTTGCAATTTTGCACATGCTAGGCCCTTGTTCTTGCAATTTTGCACACACTAGGCCCTTGTTCTTGCTATTTTGCACACGCTAGGCCCTTGTTCTTGCTATTTTGCACTCGCTAGGCCCTTGTTCTTGCTATTTTGCGCACGCTAGGCCCTTGTTCTCGCTGTTTTGCACACGCTATGCTCTTGTTCTTGCAATGTTTTTCACGCTAGGCCCTTGTTCTTGCAAGTTTGCACACACTAGGCCCTTTTTCTTGCTATTTTGCACACGCTAGGCCCTTGTTCTTGCAATTTTGCACTTGCTATGCCCTTGTTCTTGCAATTTTGCACACGCTAGGCCCTTGTTCTTGCAATTTTGCACACGCTAGGCCCTTGTTCTTGCAATTTTGCACATGCTATGCCTTGTTCTTGTTGTTCAGGATCCGTCACTTTGAGAGCTTACGACGAACTCATTACTCAACTAAACGCAAATCCGCTCAGTAGGAACTTGCGCCTTATACTTAGCTACCACCTCTAAGTTGAATCAGTTATTAAGATGGTCTAGAGATTGAGAACCAAGTAAAAACGTCCAGCAGCCGTATGACTAGGATGGTGGAGGAAGTAGAAGCATTAGAGCATAGAATGTTGGAGTTGGGAACCTCCAAGAGAACCATGAGAGGGAAAGGGTTCTCCAAGAGCTAGGGAAGGATGGTAAGAACCTTCCTAGCAGCAAGGATGCAACCCTCATCATGAGGTCCTTGAGGTGTCACATGCAAAATCCAATCTAGTTGGATTTTGCCTAGGTGTTGCAACATTTGCAACCCATGCTAGAAACTTCTAGCCACCCCAATCCAAAAGTCAAAGTTGGCTTCCTAACCACCCAACCAAAGATCCCTTTATAGTCATGTCCCAAGTAATCACCCAAATTAGATATAACCCCAAAAAGGTAATAAGAAATCCAAATCTTGGAAATCTTGTAACTTGGGCGATCTTGGTCGGAATAAGGCGATCTTGGTATCGTTGGAAAGCTCTGGATTTCTCCTGCATGATCAAGCAGTTAGACTTGGAGAAAAACACAGAGATGATAGTATCCAACAGCCATGCACAATGACATACGCTCATGCAAATCATGCAAGCACAAATAGCACGAGCACTCGGCAGGACGTTAGGATGACATGCACTCAGAATGACGTGCATCCAACAAACTCCCCCTCAGACTAACGGACTGCATGCACACACACACACACACATGCATAGTCTCATGCACACAATCACACATGCAGTCATGACACTGCTGCCCACACTAGTGCAATGCCATGCCGCACATCTTAGCACACTTCCAATGTGCGCTCTCGGGAAGTCTCTTTGTGAGAAAAACTGCCGCTTGCTTGTTAGCCTTCACATGGTGAAGCTCAACAGCTCCCTCCTTCAACATCTGCCTCACCCAGTGCCACTTAATCTTCATGTGCTTGTTCAGCCAATTAAGGATAGGATTATTGGCCATTCCAATAGCAGCCTCGCTGTCGGAGAAAAGTGGTGTAGGTCCCTCCTGTTCAGCTCCCATGTCCTGCAGCAGCTTCCTCAGGAGCACGATCTCCTTGATGGCATGGTACATCGCCATGTACTCTGCCTCTCCGGAAGACTGAGCAATCTCACTCTGCTTCTTGGACCTCCAGCTCACTGGTCCACCTCCGACCATGCACACAAAGCCGCCAACCGATGACTGATCCTCATCCTCTGCGGCCCATGTGGCGTCGGTGAAGCACGACAGCTTCAAGGTACCAGGCGTGACCCCATCTGCTCCAATCTGTTTCAGCTGGCCGCCAGCTGAAAACTGAACACCAGCAGATGCCGTTGATCCAAGGTAGTGCACCAAGCGCTTTGCCACCTCCAACTGCTCCACAGTGGGCCGTTGCACAACTCTGGCCAGCTGCCCCACTCCGAATGAAGCATCAGGTCGCGTATGCACAGCTGCATACATCACACTCCCAATGAGTGACTGGTACTCATTCTGCTGCTCATCCTCAAGCACATCATCCTCCTCTGCTGCCTTCTTCAATTTGAAGCCTGCAGGGAACGGTGTCATCACAATGCGACCCCCGGTCACACCATACCGCTCCATGACACCAGAGATGTAGTGTGACTGATGCACCTTCAGCCACCTCCTCTCAACATCCCTCTCAATCTGCAGCCCCAAGTAGTAGTGGACATCCCCCAGCATCTTGCACTTGAAGTTGTCCATCAGCAGCTTCTGTGTCCTCTCAATCTGCTCCATGGAAGGTGAGAACAACAGTATGTTGTCGACATACACCAGCAGCAAAAGCAGCTGCTCCCCCTCTCCAAGCAGAAACAAGCTGTGATCCGCCTGGGACGTCTTGAAGCCTCCACCCAGCAGCACCTCCTCCAGCTTCTTGTACCAACACCTGGGCGCTTGCTTAAGGCCATAGATGGCCTTCTTAAGCTTGCACACCCGGCTGGTCCCATCATCATAGCCGTCGGGCTGCGCCATGTAGATATCCTCTAGCAGTATTCCATTGAGGAATGCAGTGGTGATATCCATCTGCTTCACGTGCCATCCCTTCACAGCTGCGCCAGCCATCAAAGTCCTCAGTGTCAATGGCTTAGCAACGGGAGCGAAGATCTCCCCAAAGTCGACCTTCTCCTTCTGCTGAAACCCCTTGGCGACCAAACGGCTCTTGAACCGCTCCAGCGCACCATCAGCACCACTCTTCACTTTGAAGACCCACTTGCTGCTGATCGGCCGTCGCCCCTCGGGTAACTCAACAAGCTCCCAAGTCCCATTCTCAATGAGACTGTTGAACTCTGCATCCATGGCAGCCCTCCACTCCTCCTTTTGGGGTCCACTGAGTGCCTCCTCCACTGTGGCTGGTTCTCCAGGCAAGGGTGTGAAGAAACAGAACGCCATCTCCTCATCCTCTCCCTCATCCGCCTGAACCGCCATGGCACCTTGCTTGGGTCCTCCCAAACGGCTATACTTCAGCCTTGAGGGTGCTGCTGCCACTCTCTTCTCACGGGTTGCAATCTGCTGCCCATGTGGTGAAGCTCCTTTCTGCACACTCCTCTTGGTGACCTTAGCGTTTGCACCAGGCTCGGGCTGAGAAGGTGAGTCCACACGTGCCGACTCATCCTCCAACCCCTCCTCCGCAGCAGGACCAGCGCCTTGCTGCTCACCACTGCCACTGTGATCACTGGTCAGCTTTGACCCAGGGAGATCCTCAAGGTGCAGCTAAACCTCCTCCACTGCAGACCGCTCAATCTCCTGCAGACGCAAGCCAATCTGCACCTGCTGCTGCTGCTGCCAGTCCCTGTACATGACGTCCTCCACAAACTTGACGTCACGGCTGACCAGCGACTTCTTGCTCTTGGGGTCCCACATCAGCCACCCCTTCGAGTCTGGAGCCATCCCAAGATGGACAGCCCACACAGCAGCCACTTCCAGCTTGTGCCTCTGCTCCTTAGGCACCATCACAAGCCCCATGCAGCCCCACACCCGCAGCATGTCAATAGATGGCTTCTTCCCAAGCCAACGCTCGTACGGCACCCAATGCTTGTCCCCAACATGAGTCAAGACCCTGTTCTTGACCGTGATGACATGGCGAACAGCATCAGGCCAGAACTTGTAGGGCATCCCAGCAGCCCCCAACAAGGTCTTAGCCGCCTCGCCAATGGTCCGGTTGGCACGCTCAGCAATGCCGTTCTGCTGCGATGTTCCAGGGCAGGTCAGCTGATGTCGGATGCCATTTCTCTTGAGGAACTTGGTGAATTCTGCTCCAAGGAACTCTCCACCTCGGTCGCTCCTTAGCACCTTCACCAGCCGCATCGCTTGCCGCTCCACCATCGGCAACCAATCCTCCTTGATTGCCGCTGTAGCATCGCTCTTCTTGGACAAGGGACGCGCCCACGTGAAACGGCTCCATTCGTCCACCATGGTGAGGAAGTAGAGCACTCCCCCAGTCCCCTCAGTCCTCATAGGACCCACCAGGTCCATGTGCACCACCTCCAATGGTGCCTTCGCTGATCCCTCCGCTCGTGGGAACGGGAACCGTGCAAACTTGTTTTGCATGCACGCCTCGCAGCTGCCATAGTGAATGCCATCTCCTTGCAGTTGCAGCCCATGCACGCACTTCTCCTTGTGCATCACCTCCAATGTAGAAACAGCCACGTGTGCGAGCCGCCGATGCCAAGTCTCCCAATTCGCTTGGCCCGAGGTAGCCGACGCCTTCACCGCCGCGCTTCCTCCAATCAGCTCCTCTCCTTGCACACCTTGCTGCTCCTCCTCGGTAACGCTCTCCTCCATAGATGCCGCCATTGCCGCCTTGCCCGATTTCCGCCAAGGGAGGACCGGGATCTGCCACATCCGCTTGTGGACATCCCCTTTCCACTGCAGGTCCCGAATCAGCCGCTCATCGTTGTAGGCACGATAGCGCTCCGAGCCAATCGACTCGGTGTTCACACCCGCATCTCCCAACCGGCTGGTAGAAATCAGGTTCGCGCACAAGTCCGGCACCCACAGCACGTTCTTCAGCCCCACGAGCTCTCCATCCGCTCCCATGAACTTGGCGCATCCCATGCCCATGACCTTGGCCTTGGCGCCCGTCGCGGATGTGACTGTAGAGATGGGTGCGGGCTGAATCTCATCAAGTAGGTCCGCACGAGGAGTCATGTGCCAAGAGCTCCCGGAGTCAATCACCCAATGGGTGAGGGGGTGTAGGAGAACCTTGGCAGCCATAGCGTGGTCGGTTGCGCCTTCGTTCACAAAGATGAAGAACCCGGCCTTCCGCTCCTCAGATTTGCCGCCTTTCTCCTCATCCTTCTCCTCTCCACTAGCTCCCATGACTCCCCCACTCCTTGTGCCACCACGCTGGTTGCTTGATGAAGGCGGGGTCCAATCCTTGGGTCGTTGGTAGCACTTCCGCCAACGATGTCCGCGCTTCTTGCAGTAGAAGCACACCTCCCCTTGACCCCCGCCGCCATCCTCCTTAGGGTTATCCTTATTCTTGCCCTTCCACTTCTTCTTGAAGCCACTCTTTCCACCTCCAACTCCATAGCCAGCCCCCTCCTCCGAGCGCTCCACACTCCGCCGCCGCAAGTCCTCCTCTAGGATGCGCGCGCGAATGTAATCCACGCTCCATTGGGGTTGTTGGGAGTTGAGGTTGATCGCAAGGGCAGACCATGACTCCAGCAGCCGTATCACGATCTCCACGCATTGCACGAGCTCCGGGTACACCACACCGCCTCCTTGGAGCTTTGTGAAGATGTCGCGCATCTCATCCAACACCGGTTGCATCGGCTCTCCATCAACGAACTTGATGTCGCGCAGCCGCCGCGCGAGTAGCACGATGCCGGTAGCATGTGTCGGTGAGTGCACATCCAGAAGCTTCCTCCAAGCCTTGGGACCACACTCTGGATCACCCAAGAGGTCCTTGATGTGGTCAAGTTGCCGTCCGCCCACCGCTTGCACCATGAGCATATACGCGTCGAACGATCGCTTCATCCACGCTCCTTTCAGCTCCGCGGCCTCCGGCATCTTCTCCTTTCCCTCCACCAAATCCAATAGCTTGTATTGGGTATACATCAGCCTCATGCGGAAACTCCAGTGCTCGTAGTCCTCCCCCATGAATTTCTCAATAGAGAAAGCTTTCACAGGATCCACGGTAGTAGGAGATGGTGTAGAAGAAGTAGGTAGCATAGGGTTGGCTGGTTGGTGAGTCCCCACTCCTCCACTAGCAACTCCCCCTTGATATCCAGCCTCTCTACTTCTATCCATCTCGCCACTAGCACCTCCGGAGTTCGTACCAACCATATTGAGGCCTTATGAACGGTGGAAACTTGAGAAATCGTTTGGAGAGAATTCTGCCAGAAATTTCGATTCTACGAAAATCGCCGTCGCGGAATGGATACTTCAAATTAGAACGCGATTTGGCCACCAATCGAACGTTCGCGAGCAGAGCTAATAGAAACTGGTCTCACTCGACAACATTGGTTGGGAATTTACGACGATTCGTCGTCTCAAAGTTGACTACCCGCTCTGATACCACTTGTTGTTCAGGATCCGTCACTTTGAGAGCTTACGACGAACTCATTACTCAACTAAACGCAAATCCGCTCCATAGGAAGTTGCGTCTTATACTTAACTACCACCTCCAAGTTGAATCAGTTATTAAGATGGTCTAGAGAGTGAGAACCAAGTAAAAACGTCCAGCAGCCGTATGACTAGGATGGTGGAGGAAGTACAAGCATTAGAGCATAGAATGTTGGAGTTGGGAACCTCCAAGAGAACCATGAGAGGGAAAGGGTTCTCCAAGAGCTAGGGAAGGATGGTAAGAACCTTCCTAGCAGCAAGGATGCAACCCTCATCATGAGGTCCTTGAGGTGTCACATGCAAAATCCAATCTAGTTGGATTTTGCCTAGGTGTTGCAACATTTGCAACCCATGCTAGAAACTTCTAGCCACCCCAATCCAAAAGTCAAAGTTGGCTTCCTAACCACCCAACCAAATATCCCTTTATAGTCATGTCCCAAGTAATCACCCAAATTAGATATAACCCCAAAAAGGTAATAAGAAATCCAAATCTTGGAAATCTTGTAACTTGGGCGATCTTGGTCGGAATGAGGCGATCTTGGTATCGTTGGAAAGCTCTGGATTTCTCCTGCATGATCAAGCAGTTAGACTTGGAGAAAAACACAGAGATGATAGTATCCAACAGCCATGCACAATAACATACGCTCATGCAAATCATGCAAGCACAAATATCACGAGCACTCGGCAGGACGTTAGGATGACATGCACTCAGAATGACGTGCATCCAACAGTTCTTGCCATTTTGCACATGCTAGGTCCTTGTTCTTGCCATTTTGGACACGCTACGCCCTTGTTCTTGAAATTTTGCACATGCTAGGTTATTGTTCTTGCAATTTTGCACATGCTAGGCCCTTGTTCTTGCTATTTTGCACACGCTAGGCTCTTGTTCGTGCAATATTGCACTCGCTATGCCCTTGTTCTTGCTATTTTGCACACGCTAGGCCCTTGTTCTTGCCATTTTGCACACTTGCAATTTTGCACACGCTAGGCCCTTGTTCTTGCTATTTTGCACTCGCTATGCCCTTATTCTTGCAATTTTGCACACGCTAGGCCCTTGTTCTTGCAATTTTGCACTCGCTAGGCCCTTGTTCTTGCAATTTTGCACATGCTAGGCCCTTTTTCTTGCAATTTTGCACACACTAGGCCCTTGTTCTTGCTATTTTGCACACGCAAAGCCCTTGTTTCTGAAATTTTGCACACGCTAGGCCCTTGTTCTTGCTATTTTGCACTCGCTAGGCCCTTGTTCTTGCAATTTTGCACACGCTAGGCCCTTGTTCTCGCTGTTTTGCACACGCTATGCTCTTGTTCTTGCAATTTTGTTCACGCTAGGCCCTTGTTCTTGCAAGTTTGCACACACTAGGCCCTTTTTCTTGCTATTTTGCACATGCTAGGCCCTTATTCTTGCAATTTTGCACTCGCTATGCCCTTGTTTTTGCTATTTTGCACACGCTAGGCCCTTGTTCTTGCCATTTTGCACACATTAGGTCCTTGTTCTTGCAATTTTGCACACGCTAGGCCCTTGTTCTTGCTATTTTGCACATGCTAGGCCCTTATTCTTGCAATTTTGCACACGCTAGGCCCTCATTCTTGCACTCTTGTACAGGCTAGAACCTTGTTCTTGCAAGTTTGCACATGCTAGGCCCTTTTTCTTACAATTTTTCACTCGTCAGGCCCTTGTTCTTGCTATTTTGCACACGATAGGCCCTTGTTTTTGCAAATTTGCACACGCTAGGCCCTTGTTCTTTCAATTTTGCACACGCTAGGCCCTTGTTCTTGCAATTTTGGCACACGCTAGGTCCTTGTTCTTGAAATTTTGCACACGCTATGCCCTGGTTCTTGCAATTTTGCACACGCTAGGCTCTTGTTAATTTGCACATGCTAGGCCCTTGTTCTTGCTATTTTGCACGCGTAACGCCCTTGTTGTTGCAATTTTGCACACGCTAGGCCCTTGTTCCTGCAATTTTGCACTCGCAATGCCCTTGCTCTTGCAATTTTGCATACGCTAGGCCCTTGTTATTCCTATTTGCACACGCTAGGCCCATTTTCTTGCAATTTTGCACACGCTAGGCACTTCTTCTTGCAATTTTGCACACGCTAGGCCCTTGTTCTTGCTATTTTGCACACGCTAGGCCCTTTTTCTTGCAATTTTGCACACGCTAAGGCCCTTGTTCTTGCAATTTTGCACACGCTAGGCCCTTGTTTTTGCAATTTTGCACACACTAGGCCCTTGTTCTTGCAATTTTGCACACGCTAGGAACTTGTTCTTGCAATTTTGTACTCGCTATCCCTTGTTATTGCAATTTTGCACACGCTAGGCCCTCATTCTTGCACTTTTGCACATGCTAGACTCTTGTTCTGGCAAGTTTGCACACGCTAGGCCCTTTTTCTTGCAATGTTTCACTCGCTAGGCCCTCGTTCTTGCTATATTGCACACGATAGGCCCTTGTTCTCACAAATTTGCACATGCTAGGCCCTTGTTCTTGCATTTTTGCACTCGCTAGGCCCTTGTTATTTCAATTTTGCACATGCTAGGCCCTCGTTCTTGCAATTTTGGCACACGCTAGGCCCTTGATCTTGCAATTTTGCACATGCTAGGCTCTTGTTATTTTGCACATGCTAGGCCCTTGTTCTTGCTATTTTGCACTCGTTAGGCCCTTGTTGTTGCAATTTGGCACACGCTAGGCGCTTGTTCTTTCAATTTTGCACTCGCTATGACCTTGTTCTTGCAATTTCGCACACGCTAGGCCCTTGTTATTGCTATTTCGCGAACGCTAGGCCTTTGTTCTTGCTATTTCGCGAAAGCTAGGCCCTTTTTCTTGATTTTTTGCACACGCTAGGCCCTTGCTCTTGCTATTTTGCCCTCGCTAGGCCCTTGTTCTTGCAATTTTGCACACGCTAGGCCCTTGTTCTTGCAATTGTGCACATGCTAGGCCCTTAATCTTGCAATTTTGCACTCGCTATGCCCTTGTTCTTGGTATTTTGCACACGCTAGGCTCTTGTTCTTGCCATTTTGCACACGTTAGGTCTTTGTTCTTGCTATTTTGCACACGCTAGGCCCTTTTTCTTGCTATTTTGCACTCGCTAGGCCCTTATTCTTGTAATTTTGCATACGCTAGGCCCTTGTTCTTGCAAGTTTGCATGCGCTAGGCCCTTGTTCTTGCAATTTTGCACTCGCTAGGCCCTTGTTCTTGCAATTTTGCACACGCTAGGCCCTTGTTCTTGCAATTTTGCACTCGCTAGGCCCTTGTTCTTGCTATTTTGCACACGCAAAGCCCTTGTTCTTGCTGTTTTGCACACGCTAGGCCCTTGTTCTTGCTATTTTGCACACGCAAAGCCCTTGTTTCTGAAATTTTGCACACGCTAGGCCCTTGTTCTTGCTATTTTGCACTCGCTAGGCCCTTGTTCTTGCAATATTGCACACGCTAGGCCCTTGTTTTTGCTATTTTGCATACGCTATGCTCTCCTTCTTGCAATTTTGTTCACGCTCGGCCCTTGTTCTTGCAAGTTTGCACACACTAGGCCTTTTTTCTTGCTATTTTGCACTCGCTAGGCCCTTGTTCTTGCTATTTTGCATACACTAGGCCCTTGTTCTTAATATTTTGTACACATTAGGTCCTTCTTCTTGCAAGTTTGCACACGCTAGGCCGTTGTTCTTGCTATTTTGGATACGTTAGGCCCTTGTTCTTGCAATTTTACACACGCTATGCCCTTGTTCTTGAAAGTTTGCACACGCTAGGCCCTTGTTCTTGCAATTTTGTACTCGCTATGCCCTTGGTCTTGCGATTTAAAACACGCTAGGCCCTTGTTCTTGCACTTTTCCACACGCTAGACCCTTGTTCTTGCAAATTTGCACACGCTAGGCCCTTGTTCTTGCAAATTTGCACATGCTAGGCCCTTGTTCTTGCGATTTTGCACATGCTAGGCCCTATTTCTTACAATTTTGCACACGCTAGGCCCTATTTCTTGCAATTTTGCACACGCTAGGCCCTTATTCTTGCAATTTTGCACACGCTAGGCCCTTGTTCTTGCAATTTTGCACACGCTAGGGTTTGTGTTCTTGCTACTTTGCACACGCCCTTGTTCTTTCTATTTTGCACACGCTAGGCCCTTGTTCTTGGAAGTTTGCACACGCTAGGCCCTTGTTCTTGCAATTTTGTACACGCTAGGCCCTTGTTCTTGCTATTTTGCACACCCTAGACCCTTGTTCTTGCAATTTTGCACTCGCTAGGCCATTGTTCTTGCAATTTTGCACACGCTAGGCCCTTGTTTTTGCAATTTTTCACACGCTAGGCCCTTGTTCTTGCAATTTTGCACATGCTATGCCTTGTTCTTGCCATTTTGCACATGCTAGGTCCTTGTTCTTGCCATTTTGGACACGCTACGCCCTTAATCTTGAAATTTTGCACACGCTAGGTTATTGTTCTTGCAATTTTGCACACGCTAGGCCCTTGTTCTTGCTATTTTGCACACGCTAGGCTCTTGTTCGTGCAATATTGCACTCGCTATGCACTTGTTCTTGCTATTTTGCACACGCAAGGCCCTTGTTCTTGCCATTTTGCACACTTGCAATTTTGCACACGCTAGGCCCTTGTTCTTGCTATTTTGCACTCGCTATGCCCTTATTCTTGCAAATTTGCACACGCTAGGCCCTTGTTCTTGCAAGTTTGCATGCGCTAGGCCCTTGTTCTTGCAATTGTGCACTCGCTAGGCCCTTGTTCTTGCAATTTTGCACATGCTAGGCCCTTGTTCTTGCAATTTTGCACACACTAGGCCCTTGGTCTTGCTATTTTGCACACGCAAAGACCTTGTTTCTGAAATTTTGCACACGCTAGGCCCTTGTTCTTGCTATTTTGCACTCGCTAGGCCCTTGTTCTTGCAATTTTGCACACGCTAGGCCCTTGTTCTTGCTGTTTTGCACACGCTATGCTCTTGTTCTTGCAATTTTGTTCACGCTAGGCCCTTGTTCTTGCAAGTTTGCACACACTAGGCCCTTTTTCTTGCTATTTTGCACACGCTAGGCCCTTGTTCTTGCAATTTTGCACTCGCTATGCCCTTGTTCTTGCTATTTTGCACACGCTAGGCCCTTGTTCTTGCCATTTTGCACACATTAGGTCCTTGTTCTTGCAATTTTGCACACGCTAGGCCCTTGTTCTTGCTATTTTGCACACGCTAGGCCCTTGTTCTTGCAATTTTGCACACGCTAGGCCCTCATTCTTGCACTCTTGCACAGGCTAGAACCTTGTTCTTGCAAGTTTGCACATGCTAGGCCCTTGTTCTTACAATTTTTCACTCGCTAGGCCCTTGTTCTTGCTATTTTGCACACGATAGGCCCTTGTTCTTGCAAATTTGCACACGCTAGGCCCTTGTTGTTTCAATTTTGCACACGCTAGGCCCTTGTTCTTGCAATTTTGGCACACGCTAGGCCCTCGTTCTTGAAATTTTGCACACGCTATGCCGTGGTTCTTGCAATTTTGCACACGCTAGGCTCTTGTTATTTTGCACATGCTAGGCCCTTGTTCTTGCTATTTTGCACTCGTAACGCCCTTGTTGTTGCAATTTTGCACACGCTAGGCCCTTGTTCCTGCAATTTTGCACTCGCTATGCCATTGTTCTTGCAATTTTGCATACGCTAGGCCCTTGTTATTCCTATTTGCACACGCTAGGCCCATTTTCTTGCAATTTTGCACACGCTAGGCCCTTGTTCTTGCTATTTTGCACACGCTAGGCCCATTTCCTTGCAATTTTGCACACGCTAAGGCCCTTGTTCTTGCAATTTTGCACACGCTAGGCCCTTGTTTTTGCAATTTTGCACACACTAGGCCCTTGTTCTTGCAATTTTGCACACGCTAGGCCCTTGTTCTTGCAATTTTGCACTCACTATCCCTTGTTATTGCAATTTTGCACACGCTAGGCCCTCATTCTTGCACTTTTGCACATGCTAGACTCTTGTTCTGGCAAGTTTGCACACGCTAGGCCCTTTTTCTTGAATGTTTCACTCGCTAGGCCCTCGTTCTTGCTATTTCGCACACGATAGGCCCTTGTTCTCACAAATTTGCACATGCTAGGCCCTTGTTCTTGCATTTTTGCACTCGCTATGCCCTTGTTCTTGCAATTTATCACATGCTAGGCTCTTATTATTTTGCAGATGCTAGGCCCTTGTTCTTGCTATTTTGCACTCGTTAGGCCCTTGTTGTTGCAATTTGGCACACGCTAGGCGCTTGTTCTTTCAATTTTGCACTCGCTATGACCTTATTCTTGCAATTTCGCCCACGCTAGGCCCTTGTTATTGCTATTTCGCGAACGCTAGGCCCTTGTTCTTGCTATTTCGCGAAAGCTAGGCCCTTGTTTTTGATTTTTTGCACACGCTAGGCCCTTGCTCTTGCTATTTTGCCCTCGCTAGGCCCTTGTTCCTGCAATTTTGCACACGCTAGGCCCTTGTTCTTGCAATTGTGCACACGCTAGGCCCTTGTTCTTGCAATTTTGCACTCGCTATGCCCTTGTTCTTGCAATTTTGCACCCGCTAGGCCCTTGTTCTTGCTATTTTGCACACGCAAAGCCCTTGTTCTTGCTGTTTTGCACACGCTAGGCCCTTGTTCTTGCTATTTTGCACACGCAAAGCCCTTTTTTCTGAAAATTTGCACACGCTAGGCCCTTGTTCTTGCTATTTTGCACTCGCTAGGCCCTTGTTCTTGCAATATTGCACACGCTAGGCCCTTGTTCTCGCTATTTTGCATACGCTATGCTCTCGTTCTTGCAATTTTGTTCACGCTAGGCCCTTGTTCTTGCAAGTTTGCACACACTAGGCCCTTTTTCTTGCTATTTTGCACTCGCTAGGCCCTTGTTCTTAATATTTTGTACACATTAGGTCCTTCTTCTTGCAAGTTTGCACACGCTAGGCCCTTGTTCTTGCTATTTCGGACACATTAGGCCCTTGTTGTTGCAATTTTACACACGCTAGGCCCTTGTTCTTGAAAGTTTGCACACTCTAGGCCCTTGTTCTTGCAATTTTGTACTCGCTATGCCCTTGTTCTTGCAAGTTAACACACGCTAGGCCCTTGTTCTTGCACTTTTCCACACGCTAGACCCTTGTTCTTGCAAATTTGCACACGCTAGGACCTTTTTCTTGCAATTTTTCACTCGCTAGGCCCTTGTTCTTGCTATTTTGCATACGATAGGCCCTTGTTCTTACAAATTTGCACTCGCTAGGCCCTTGTTCTTGGTATTGAGCACTCGCTAGGCCCTTGTTCTTGCAATTTTGCACACGCTAGGCTCTTGTTATTGCAATTTTGGCACACGCTAGGCCCTTGTTCTTGAAATTTTGCACGCGCTAGGCCCTTGTTCTTGCAATTTTGCATAAGCTAGGCCCTTGTTCATGTTATTTTGCACTCGCTAGGCCCTTGTTCCTCCAATTTTGCACACGCAAGGCCCTTGTTCTTGCAATTTTGGCACACGCTAGGCCCTTGTTCTTGAAAATTTGCAAACGCTAGGCCCTTGTTTTTGCAATTTTGCGCACGCTAGGCCCTTGTTCTTGCAATTTTGCACACGCTAGGCCCTTGTTCTTGGAATTTTGCACATGCTCGGCCCTTGTTCTTGCTATTTTGCTCACGCTAGGCCCTTGTTCTTGCAATTTTGCACACGCTAGGCCCTTGTTGTTGCAAGTTTGCACATGCTAGGCCCTTGTTCTCGCAATTTTGCACTCTCTATGCCCTTATTCTTGCACTTCTGCACATGCTAGGACCTTGTTCTTGCTATTTTGCACACGCAAAGCCCTTGTTTCTCAATTTGCACACGCTAGGCCCTTGTTCTTGCTATGTTAGACTCGCTAGGCCCTTGATCTTGCAATTTTGCACACGCTAGGCCCTTGTTCTTGCAACTTTGCACACATTAGCCACTTGTTCTTGGTATTTTGCACTCGCTAGGCCCTTGTTCTTGCAATTTTACACATGCTAGGCCCTTGTTCTTGCTATTTTGCACACGCAAAGCCCTTGTTTCTGAATTTACACACGCTAGGCCCTTGTTCTTGCTATTTTACACTCGCTAGGCCCTTGTTCTTGCAATTTTGCTCACGCTAGGCCCTTGTTCTTGCAATTTTGCACATGCTAGGCCCTTGTTCTTGCGATTTTGCACATGCTAGGCCCTATTTCTTGCAATTTTGCACACGCTAGGCCCTTGTTCTTGCAATTTTGCACACGCTAGACCCTTGTTCTTGAAAGTTTGCAGACGCTAGGCCTTTGTTCTTGGAATTTTGCACACGCTAGGCCCTTGTTCTTGCAATTTTGTACACGCTAGGCCCTTGTTCTCGCTATTTTGCACACCCTAGACCCTTGTTCTTGCAATTTTGCACTCGCTAGGCCATTGTACTTGCAATTTTGCACACGCTAGGCCCTTGTTCTTGCAATTTTGCACATGCTATGCCTTGTTCTTGCCATTTTGCACATGCTAGGTCCTTGTTCTTGCCATTTTGGACACGCTACGCCCTTGTTCTTGAAATTTTGCACACGCTAGGTTATTGATCTTGCAATTTTGCACACGCTAGGCCCTTGTTCTTGCTATTTTGCACTCGCTAGGCCCTTGTTCTTGCTATTTTGCACCCGCTAGGCCCTTGTTCTTGCAATTTTGCATACACTAGGCCCTTGCTCTTGCAATTTTGCACACGCTAGGCCCTTGTTGTTGCATTTTTGCACACGCCAGGCCCTTGTTCTTGCAATTTTGCACACACTAGGGTTTTTGTTCTTGCTACTTTGCACACGCTAGGCCCTTGTTCTTGCAATTTTGCACACACTAGGCCCTTGTTTTTGCAATTTTGCACACACTAGGCCCTTGTTTTTGCAATTTTGCACATGCTAGGCCCTTGTTCTTGCGGTTTTGCACATGCTAGGACCTATTTGTTGCAATTTTGCACACGCTAGGCCCTTGTTCTTGCAATTTTGCACACGCTAGACCCTTGTTCTTGAAAGTTTGCACACGCTAGGCCCTTTTTCTTGCAATTTTGCACGCGCTAGGCCATTGTTCTGGCAATTTTATACACGCTAGGACCTTGTTCTTGCTATTTTGCACACGCTAGACCCTTGTTCTTCCAATTTTGCACTCGCTAGACCAATGTTCTTGCAATTTTGCACACGCTAGGCCCTTGTTCTTGCAATTTTGCACACGCTAGGCCCTTGTTCTTGCAATTTTGCACATGCTATGCCTTGTTCTTGCAATTTTGCACATGCTAGGTCCTTGTTCTTGCCATTTTGGACACGCTAGGCCCTTGTTCTTGAAATTTTGCACACGCTAGGTTATTGTTCTTCCAATTTTGCACACGCTAGGCCCTTGTTCTTGCTATTTTGCACTCGCTAGGCCCTTGTTCTTACTAATTTGCGCTCGCTAGGCCCTTGTTCTTGCAATTTTGCATACGCTTGGCCCTTGCTCTTGCAATTTTGCACACGCTAGGCCCTTGTTGTTGCAATTTTGTACACGCTAGGCCCTTGTTCTTGCAATTTTGCACATGCTATGCCTTGTTCTTGCACTTTTGCACATGCTAGGCCCTTCTTCTTGCCATTTTGGACACGCTAGGCCCTTGTTCTTGAAAATTTGCACACGCTAGGCCCTTGTTCTTGCAATTTTGCACACGCTAGACCCTTGTTCTTGAAAGTTTGCACATGCTAGGCCCTTGTTCTTGCAATTTTGCACACGCTAGGCCCTTGTTTTTGCAATTTTGTACACCCTAGGCCCTTGTTCTTGCTATTTTGCACACGCTAGAACCTTGTTCTTGCAATTTTGCACTCGCTAGGCCATTGTTCTTGCAATTTTGCACACGCTAGGCCCTTGTTCTTGCAATTTTACACACGCTAGGCCCTTGTTTTTGCAATTTTGCACATGCTATGCCTTGTTCTTGCAATTTTGCACTTGCTAGGTCCTTGTTCTTGCCATTTTGGACACGCTAGGCCCTTGTTCTTAAAAATTTGCACACGTTAAGTTATTGTTCTTGCAATTTTGCACACGCTAGGCCCTTGTTCTTGCTATTTTGCACTCGCTAGGCCCTTGTTCTTGCTATTTTGCACTCGCTAGGCCCTTGTTCTTGCAATTTTGCAAACGCTTGCCCCTTGCTCTTGCAATTTTGCACACGCTAGGCCCTTGTTGTTGCAATTTTGCACACGCTAGGCCCTTGTTCTTGCAATTTTGCACATGCTATGCATTGTTCTTGCACTTTTGCACATGCTAGGCCCTTGTTCTTGCCATTTTGGACACGCTAAGCCCTTTACTTGAAAATTTGCACACGCTAGGCCCTTGTTCTTGCAATTTTGCACACGCTAGGCCCTTGTTCTTGCGATTTTGCACTCGCTAGGCCCTTGTTCTTGCTATTTTGCTCACGCTAGGCCCTTGTTCTTGCAATTTTGCACACGCTAGGCCCTTGTTGTTGCAAGTTTGCACATGCTAGGCCCTTGTTCTCGCAATTTTGCACTCGCTATGCCCTTGTTTTTGCTATTTTGCACAAGCTTGGCCCTTGTTCTTGCAATTTTGCACACGCTAGGCCCTTGTTCTTGAAAATTTGCACATGCTAGACCCTTGTTCTTGCTATTTTGCACTCGCTAGGCCCTTGTTGAAAGTTTGCACACGCTAGGCCCTTGTTCTTGAAATTTTGCACATGCGAGGCCCTTGTTCTTGCCATTTTGCACATGCTAGGACCTTGTTCTTGAACTTTTGCACACGCTAGGCCCTTGTTCTTGCTATTTCGCACGCGCTAGGCCCTTGTTCTTGCAATTTTGCACATGCTAGGCCCTTGTTCTTGCCATTTTGCACATGCTAGGCCGTTTTTCTTGCAATTTTGAACACGCTAGGCCCTTGTTCTTGCAATTTGCACACGCTAGGCCCTTGTTCTTGCTATTTTGAACTCTCTAGGCCCTTGTTCTTGCAATTTTGCACTCGCTAGGCCCTTGTTCTTGCTATTTTGCACTCGCTAGCCCTTGTTCTTGCCATTTTGAACATGCAAGGCCCTTATTCTTCCAATTTTGCACATGCTAGGCCCTTGTTCTTGAAATATTGCACACGCTAGGCGCTTGTTCTTGCAATTTTGCACACGCTAGGCCCTTGTTCTTGCAATTTTGCACATGCTAGGCCCCTGTTCTCGGAACTTTGCACACGCTAGGCCCTTGTTGTTGCATTTTTGCACACGTTAGTCACTTGTTCTTGCAATTTTGCACTCGCTAGGCTCGTGTTCTTGAAATTTTGCACACGCTAGGCCCTTGTTCTTGCAATTTTTCATACGCTAGGCCCTTCTTCTTTCTATTTTGCACACGCTAGGCCCTTGTTCTTGCAATTTTGCACACGCTAGGCCCTTGTTCTTGCAATTTAGCACATGCGAGGCCCTTGTTGTTGCGATTTTGCACATGTTAGACCCTTTTTCTTTCAATTTTGCACGCGCTAGGCCCTTGTTCTTGCAATTTTGCACACGCTGGACCCTTGTTCTTGCAAGTTTGCACACTCTAGGCCCTTGTTCTTTCCTTTTTTGCATACGCTAGACCCTCGTTCTTGCAATTTTTTACACGCTAGGCCCTTGTTCTTGCTTTTTTGCACACGCTAGACCCTTGTTCTTGCAATTTTGCACACGCTTGGCCCTTGTTCTTGCTATTTTGCACACGTAAAGCCCTTGATTCTGAAATTTTGCATACGCTAGGCCCTTGTTCTTGCTATTTTGCACTCTCTATGCCCTTATTCTTGCACTTCTGCACATGCTAGGACCTTGTTCTTGCTATTTTGCACACGCAAAGCCCTTGTTTCTCAATTTGCACACGCTAGGCCCTTGTTCTTGCTATGTTAGACTCGCTAGGCCCTTGATCTTGCAATTTTGCACACGCTAGGCCCTTGTTCTTGCAACTTTGCACACATTAGCCACTTGTTCTTGGTATTTTGCACTCGCTAGGCCCTTGTTCTTGCAATTTTACACATGCTAGGCCCTTGTTCTTGCTATTTTGCACACGCAAAGCCCTTGTTTCTGAATTTACACACGCTAGGCCCTTGTTCTTGCTATTTTACACTCGCTAGGCCCTTGTTCTTGCAATTTTGCTCACGCTAGGCCCTTGTTCTTGCAATTTTGCACATGCTAGGCCCTTGTTCTTGCGATTTTGCACATGCTAGGCCCTATTTCTTGCAATTTTGCACACGCTAGGCCCTTGTTCTTGCAATTTTGCACACGCTAGACCCTTGTTCTTGAAAGTTTGCACACGCTAGGCCTTTGTTCTTGGAATTTTGCACACGCTAGGCCCTTGTTCTTGCAATTTTGTACACGCTAGGCCCTTGTTCTCGCTATTTTGCACACCCTAGACCCTTGTTCTTGCAATTTTGCACTCGCTAGGCCATTGTACTTGCAATTTTGCACACGCTAGGCCCTTGTTCTTGCAATTTTGCACATGCTATGCCTTGTTCTTGCCATTTTGCACATGCTAGGTCCTTGTTCTTGCCATTTTGGACACGCTACGCCCTTGTTCTTGAAATTTTGCACACGCTAGGTTATTGATCTTGCAATTTTGCACACGCTAGGCCCTTGTTCTTGCTATTTTGCACTCGCTAGGCCCTTGTTCTTGCTATTTTGCACCCGCTAGGCCCTTGTTCTTGCAATTTTGCATACACTAGGCCCTTGCTCTTGCAATTTTGCACACGCTAGGCCCTTGTTGTTGCATTTTTGCACACGCCAGGCCCTTGTTCTTGCAATTTTGCACACACTAGGGTTTTTGTTCTTGCTACTTTGCACACGCTAGGCCCTTGTTCTTGCAATTTTGCACACACTAGGCCCTTGTTTTTGCAATTTTGCACACACTAGGCCCTTGTTTTTGCAATTTTGCACATGCTAGGCCCTTGTTCTTGCGGTTTTGCACATGCTAGGACCTATTTGTTGCAATTTTGCACACGCTAGGCCCTTGTTCTTGCAATTTTGCACACGCTAGACCCTTGTTCTTGAAAGTTTGCACACGCTAGGCCCTTTTTCTTGCAATTTTGCACGCGCTAGGCCATTGTTCTTGCAATTTTATACACGCTAGGACCTTGTTCTTGCTATTTTGCACACGCTAGACCCTTGTTCTTCCAATTTTGCACTCGCTAGACCAATGTTCTTGCAATTTTGCACACGCTAGGCCCTTGTTCTTGCAATTTTGCACACGCTAGGCCCTTGTTCTTGCAATTTTGCACATGCTATGCCTTGTTCTTGCAATTTTGCACATGCTAGGTCCTTGTTCTTGCCATTTTGGACACGCTAGGCCCTTGTTCTTGAAATTTTGCACACGCTAGGTTATTGTTCTTCCAATTTTGCACACGCTAGGCCCTTGTTCTTGCTATTTTGCACTCGCTAGGCCCTTGTTCTTACTAATTTGCGCTCGCTAGGCCCTTGTTCTTGCAATTTTGCATACGCTTGGCCCTTGCTCTTGCAATTTTGCACACGCTAGGCCCTTGTTGTTGCAATTTTGTACACGCTAGGCCCTTGTTCTTGCAATTTTGCACATGCTATGCCTTGTTCTTGCACTTTTGCACATGCTAGGCCCTTGTTCTTGCCATTTTGGACACGCTAGGCCCTTGTTCTTGAAAATTTGCACACGCTAGGCCCTTGTTCTTGCAATTTTGCACACGCTAGACCCTTGTTCTTGAAAGTTTGCACATGCTAGGCCCTTGTTCTTGCAATTTTGCACACGCTAGGCCCTTGTTTTTGCAATTTTGTACACCCTAGGCCCTTGTTCTTGCTATTTTGCACACGCTAGAACCTTGTTCTTGCAATTTTGCACTCGCTAGGCCATTGTTCTTGCAATTTTGCACACGCTAGGCCCTTGTTCTTGCAATTTTACACACGCTAGGCCCTTGTTTTTGCAATTTTGCACATGCTATGCCTTGTTCTTGCAATTTTGCACTTGCTAGGTCCTTGTTCTTGCCATTTTGGACACGCTAGGCCCTTGTTCTTAAAAATTTGCACACGTTAAGTTATTGTTCTTGCAATTTTGCACACGCTAGGCCCTTGTTCTTGCTATTTTGCACTCGCTAGGCCCTTGTTCTTGCTATTTTGCGCTCGCTAGGCCCTTGTTCTTGCAATTTTGCAAACGCTTGCCCCTTGCTCTTGCAATTTTGCACACGCTAGGCCCTTGTTGTTGCAATTTTGCACACGCTAGGCCCTTGTTCTTGCAATTTTGCACATGCTATGCATTGTTCTTGCACTTTTGCACATGCTAGGCCCTTGTTCTTGGCATTTTGGACACGCTAAGCCCTTTACTTGAAAATTTGCACACGCTAGGCCCTTGTTCTTGCAATTTTGCACACGCTAGGCCCTTGTTCTTGCGATTTTGCACTCGCTAGGCCCTTGTTCTTGCTATTTTGCACTCGTTAGGCCCTTGTTCTTGCAATTTTGCATACGCTAGGCCCTTGCTCTTGCAATTTTGCACACGCTAGGCCCTTGTTCTTGCTTTATTGCACACGCTAGGCACTTGTTCTTGTAATTTTGCACATGCTATGCCTTGTTCTTGCAATTTTGCACACGCGAGGCCCTTGTTCTTGAAATTTTGCACACGCTAGGCCCTTGTTCTTGCAATTTTGCACACGCTAGGCCCTTTTTCTTGCTATTTTGCACTCGCTAGTCCCTTGTTTTTGCTATTTTGCACTCGCTATGCCCTTGTTCTTGCAATTTTGCATACGCTAGGCCCATGTTCTTGCTATTCTGCACACGCTAGGCCCTTGTTCTTGCAATTTTGAACACACTAGGCCCTTGTTCTTGCAAATTTGCACACGCTATTCCCTTGTTCTTGCAATTTTGCACACGCTAGGCCCTTGTTCTTGAAATTTTGCACACGCTAGGCCATTGTTCTTGAAATTTTGCCCATGCTAGGCCCTTGTTCTTGCAATTTTGCGCATGCAAGGCCCTTGTTCTTGCAATTTTGCACAAACTAGGCCCATGTTCTTGCAATTTTGCACAAGCTAGGCCCTTGTTCTTGAACTTTTGCACTCGCTGGGCCAATGTTCTTGCAATTTTGCACATGCGAGGCCCTTCATCTTGCATTTTGCACATGCTAGGCCCTTGTTCTTGAACTTTTGCACACGCTAGGCCCTTGTTCTTGCAACTTTGCGCACGTTAGGCCCTTGTTCTTGCAATTTTGTACTCGCTATGCCCTTATTCTTGCACTTTTGCACACGCTAGGCCCTTGTTCTTGCTACTTTGGACAAGCTAGGCCCTTGTTCTTTCTATTTTGCACACGCTAGGCCCTTGTTCTTGCAATTTTGCACATGCTAGGCCCTTGTTCTTGCAATTTTGCACATCCTAGGCCCCTGTTCTTGCAATTTTGCACATGCTAGGCCCTTTTTCTTGCAATTTTGCACACGTTAGGCCCTTGTTCTTGCAATTTTGCACACGCTAGACCCTTGTTCTTGAAAGTTTGCACACGCTAGGCACTGGTTCTTGCAATTTTGCACACGCTAGGCCCTTGTTCTTGCAATTTTGTACATGCTAGGCCCTTGTTCTTGCTATTTTGCACACGCTAGACACTTGTTCTTGCAATTTTGCACACGCTAGGCCCTTGTTCTTGCAATTTTGCACACGCTAGGCCCTTGTTCTTGCTATTTTGCACACGCAAAGCCCTTGTTACTGAAATTTTGCACACGCTAGGCCCTTGTTCTTGCTATTTCGCACTAGCAAGGCCCTTGTTCTTGAAATTTTCCACATGCTAGGCCCTTGTTCTTGCTATTTTGCATACGCAAAGCCCTTGTTTCTGAATTTGCATACGCTAGGCCCTTGTTCTTGCTATTTTACACTCGCTAGGCCCTTGTTCTTGCAATTTTGCACACCCTAGGCCCTTGTTCTTGCAACTTTGCACACGTTAGGCACTTGTTCTTGCAATTTTGCACTCGCTAGGCCCTTGTTCTTGAAATTTTGCACACGCTAGGCCCTTGTTCTTGCCAGTTTGCACACGCTAGGCCCTTGTTCTTTCTCTTTTGCACACGCTAGGCCCTTGTTCTTGCAATTTCGCACACGCTAGGCCCTTGTTCTTGCGTTTTTGCACATGCTAGGCCCTTGTTCTTGCGATTTTGCACATGCTAGGCCCTTTTTCTTGCAAATTTGCACACGCTAGGCCCTTGTTCTGGAATTTTGCACACGCTAGACCCTTGTTCTTTAAGGTTTGCACACGCTAGGCCCTTGTTCTTGCAATTTTGCAAACGCTAGGCCCTTGTTCTTGCAATTTTGTACACGCTAGGCCCTTGTTCTTGCTATTTTGCACACGCTAGACCCTTGTTCTTGCAATTTTGTACATGCTAGGCCTTTGTTCTTGCTATTTTGCACACGCTAGGCCCTTGTTCTTGCAATTTTGTACACGCTAAGCCCTTGTTCTTGCTATTTTGCACACGCTAGGCCCTTGTTCTTGCAATTTTGCACACGCTAGGCCCTTGTTCTTGCAATTTTGCATACACTAGGCCCTTGTTCTTGCTATTTTGCACACGCAAAGCCCTTGTTTCTGAAATTTTGCACACGCTAGGCCCTTGTTCTTGCTATTTTGCACTCGCTAGGCCCTTGTTCTTGCAATTTTGCACATGCTAGGCCCTTGTTCTTGCTATTTTACACATGCAAAGCCCTTTTTTCTGAATTTGCACACGCTAGGCCCTTGTTCTTGCTATTTTACACTCGCTAGGCCCTTGTTCTTGCAATTTTGAACACGTTAGGCCCTTTTTCCTGCAATTTTGCACATGCTTGGCCCTTGTTCTTGCTATTTTGCACACGCTAGGCTCTTGTTCTTGCAATTTTGCACACGCTAAGCCCTTGTTCTTGCAATTTTGCACACGCTAGGCCCTTGTTCTTGCTATTTTGCACACGCAAAGCCCTTGTTTCTGAAAGTTTGCACACGCTAGGCCCTTGTTCTAACTATTTTGCACTCGCTAGGCCCCTGTTCTTGCAATTTTGCAAATGCTAGGCCCTTGTTCTTGCTATTTTGCTCGACCTGACCGACAACAAGGTGGTCACGTCGGTCGGGGTGATCTTCTACGAGACGCTGTCGCTAGAGGTGTGGAAGGCGAAGTATGGGCCGGCGTCGAAGCGGACGCAGGCGCACCCGCCAACGGATACATCGACAGCGACGGTTCCGTTGCTCGCCGAAGTTGACGGACCCGGTGATGAGGATATTGTGGAGGTTCTTTCCCCTTCCCCTGTCTTTGCTCCTCCGCTCCCCGTCGTGGATCGGCCTGGGTCGGCACCTGTGTTGCCCACCGTCGATGAGGGGAGCCTTGAGGCGTCGCCTGTGGCGCCGGCCCATGGCATCACCGGCGGTCGACAGGGTGCCAAGCTCGTCGACCAAGATGCCAAGCCAACGACGACAAGGGAGCACCAGACAGGGGAGCCGGTCGAACAGGACGCAACGGCCGGGGTACACTTGACAGGGGAGCAGCAGGCGGAGCGGTCGATAGGAGAGTTGTCGAAGGTAGCAGCAGACGAACAGCCGGTTGAAGGGTCGAAGCAGCTGGTCGATGACGTTCTCGTCGATGAGAAAGGGGAGCAGTCGGCGGGTGAGGAGTCCACCGACAGCGATGTAATGGAAGTGCCGATCACAAAGCCCGAGCTGCGATGCACAGGTCGAGTCCGACGGCCGCCGGAGCGGTTGAGCTTCCACGCCTACCTACCGCCACCTGCCTTCACCACGGTGTACGAAGAGGTCGACAACAACCTGCTGTACGACGATGCCGAGGAGGATGAAGACCTGCCGGAGCTCGACCCTGACGTGCATGCCGACCCCGAACACCGCTGGGACATCGCCACGATGACGGTGAAGGAGGCGTAGTCGAGCTGGAAGGGCGAGGCGGTGAAGGCCGCCATGGAAGAAGAAATCCATAGCCTCATCGCTATGGGGACTTGGGAGCTGGTCGAACGCCCACGCGGGGTGAACATCATGAAGAACCGGTGGGTGTTGACGACCAAGTACCGCATCGACGACACCGTCGAGCGCGAGAAGGCGAGGCTAGTCGTGAAGGGATTCACGCAGGTGTACGGCGCCGACTACGACAAGACGTACTCACTGGTGAGCAGCTACGTCACACTGAGGATCTTCCTCAGCATCGTCGCCGTCCTCGATCTCAACCTGATGCAGCTCGACATGAAGAATGTTTTCCTGCAGAGAAAGCTCGACAGGGTGCTCTACATGTACCAGCCGGACTACTTCAAGGACGGGACCGGCCGGGTGTGTAAGCTGCTGAAGAGCCTCTATGGGCTGAAGCAGTCGCCGCTGCTGTGGCACAGGGCTCTCGACGGTGTGCTCCTGGGCGCTGGCTGGAAGAAGAGCCAGGTCGACGAGGCGCTCTACTTCAAGACCAGCAATGAGGGAGTAACCTGCTGGGTGCTGGTCTACGTCGACGACCTGCTCGCCGCCAGCAGCAGCACCACGATGTTGAAGGAGCTGAAGGAGCTGCTGGAGGCCGCCTTCGAGCTACGTGAGATCTCGCCGGTGGTGAAGTACCTTGGGCTGGAGATCGTGCGCGACAGGCCGGCCAGGAAGTTGTGGCTGCACCAGCAGGGCTACGCTGACAAGCTGCGCAGGCGCTTCATCGGCGAGGAACAGGGCGGTCGAGTCCCGAAGACGCCGGTCTCGGTCGACGCCTACGCTCAGCTGACGTTCGACGACGAGGAGGCTCAGGAGCGCAAAGAGGAGGAGTACCGGCAGAAGGTCGGCTCGCTACAGTTCGCGGCGACGACAACGAGGCCGGACATTGCGTTTGCCTGCAGCAAGCTGGGGAGCGGCCTCACGGTGAGGAGCGACCAGCATTGGCGTGGGGTCGACCGTTGCCTCGCCTTCCTCACCGACACCCGCGACACCGCCCTGGAGTTCGGCGGTGGACCAAAGTCGTTGGAGTTGATCGGCTACATCGATGCCGACGACGCGGGCGACAAGTAGAACCGGACGAGCACGGGAGGCTACGTGTTCGTCTACGGAGGGGCCGCCGTCTCCTGGTCGAGCTCGCGCATCAAGTGCGCGACATTATCATCGACCGAGTCGGAGTACGTGGCGGCCACGGATGCCGGCAAGGAGGGGCGTCGACTTCGCTTCCTCCTTGCGGAATTCAAGCTGCTCGACGCTGGGAAGCCAACCATCCTCCGCGTCGACAACAAGTCGGCAATCACGGTCGCTGAGGGCTTGGGGCTGACGGGCAACCTCAAGCACATGGAGCGACGCTACGCTTGGCTGCAGCACATGGTGAGGCGCGGGAAATTTGTGCTGAACTACATCCCGATCACCGAGGAGCCGGCGGACTTCCTGACGAAGGCGCTGCATTTTCCGGCTTTCAACCGGTGCTCTGTCACCATCGGCCAAGTTCGTCTGGTCGACGTCGGCGACTGCGACGACGAGGTGCAGCAGTAGGTGCCGTGCCCTTCTGCACGGCTGGTGCGGTGACGGCGTGCTGTGTGTGGGGTGCACGCCGAGGATGAGTTCTCTTCGTGGAGTACTGCCGTGAGGGCTGGAGGCCCAGGCGTGAGCGCGGCAGGGGAGTGTTAACGGGAATGGAGTGTTGGCCCGCCCTCGCTTGGGCAACGCCGACAACTTGGTCGGATGTACGGGAGTAGCAGCTAACCGCTCACAGTGGGATAGCTGCTCGACAGGTTACGACGAGCTGCAGTGTACCGCTGTGGTGTTGTTGTCGACCAGGATGCTCGACAGCTGCAACTGACTGGCCTGGGCGACGGGTGAGCCGTCCGGGAGGTCGACGAAGCAGTCCGTCGACCTACAGTTCGACGGGGAAGTCTATGGAGCATCCCGTCGAACTGCAGCTCGACCGGGAGGTCAACGGAGCATCCCGTCGAACTGCAGTTCGACCGGGAGGTCGACGGAGCAGTTCTGGTCGACGGAAGGGGTCCGTCGACCAAGGGGTAGTTTGACGGGAGGTGTGGTCGACCAGGAGCGCCCGGTGGTCGACCAGATGGACTCAGTGGTCGACGGGAGGCACCTGGGAGTCGACCAGAGCACCAGGGATCGACCAGGTCGACCGGGTAACCTGCTCAACGAGTTCTGCGGAGGCACGCGAATGTCGTCGAGATCGCGATGGCGTAGGCGACTTCGGGCTGGTATCCTGTAGTTGATGTGGCTCGTCAGGCGCAGACAACAGCTGACGGATGCCCAGCGAGGCAAGTCGGGCCAATCGTCTACGCACACCTGCGAGCGTGCACACTGCTGCGTTCTACGGGGCAACGCTGGACAGCCGCTCTGCTGCAGTGTTGGCACGCCGACGACCTGCTACATTGGCAGGTCGCCTTTCTGCAGTACTAGCGCAGCTCCTCTACGCAACGCTGGCAGGCGGTCGACCGAGCTGTGCTGGCGGTCGACCAGGCTAGCAGCAGGGTTGCTAGGTGCCTGATGTAGTCATTGTTGCCATCTCTTGTTTTATGATTCTGGAATTCCAACTTTGCTAGTGGAAACTGTTGCCAAAATTCTTCCGTGAATGTGCAAACACTAAGGAACCAAGCAAAGCTAAGATCACCTCTAGTAGTTTGTGCCAACCCCTGTAGTCTAGCTCACTACCGTTGTAGAGTTTATCTCCGCACTACCATCGAGATCGCGCGAATCTGCAATGTCAGATATACTTTGCTGGAATTGGTCGAAATAGGCTCTCAGAGCGGAATTTTTTTACTCGAACAGGTGTGACTCGCCCGTTCGGTCGTTACACTTGCTCCAGAAGGAACGCCTCTGAGGGTGACTAACTACAGTCGCAGCGTGTCTGATGCATGCCATCTGAAGAGAACCGATTGGGCATGGTAAGACAGGGAAACGTTACACTCGCACACCAGATAAGTCAATCACACCCGCCCTGCACAAATCAGTCGAGTGTACAGCTAGCGGGAAATACAGCGCGCAGACTTTATGGATGGTGGGGATTTCCTCCCCGGTAACAAAGTGCGCGTTACTACTCTGATGTTCAGTTCTTGACCCTGAACAATCAGAGTTAACTACTTCACAACCCTGAGCAATCAGGGTATTGCTTTTCCGGAAAATGTGCACCCATAATAGAGGGGGAAAAAATTCCCCGGAATCAGGGAGGCTTAAAATGAAACGTCAGCCCTGCTGTCATGGGGTCAATCTGACTCATTCTGACTGTGTGTATTGGCAGGGAGTCAATCTGACTCATTCTGACTGTGTGTGTTGGCAGGGAATCAGCCACTGCCAATTCACGCGAAATTCAAATTCAATGCCCTCTACAATATCGATTCGATTCAAATCGCAAGGACGAGATGAACACTTTAGTGTAAAAAAAACTAGATTTCAGATATGTCATTATATAAGCCCCGGCGCTTATAAAAAAACCTCAAATATAAGCGCATCCCCTAAAAAACAGTGTTTTTTTATACCCCCAGGGGCACTTCTATCCGGGGGCTGACGGTAGTGTTGACATTGAACTGGTTAAGTTACTGTGACGTTTTTTCATTTACATCGAACTGGTTTTGCCTAGCTCCCGCGAAGACATTGCATTATATTTGCAGAAACATGCTCGCGCCCTCGCCTGTAACCTTTTGCAGCAGGAGCGAGCGATCCAGGGATAAGCGTAGAGATTGCAGCATAATTGCCGCCAGCGCATCGCCTTATCACGAATCGCCACACGCGCGCCTGAGGACGAAATTGCCACAGGCGCACACCCCAAGACGAAATCGCCACAAGCGCGCACCCCAGGACGAAATCGCCGCAGGCGCGCACCCCATGACGAAATCACCACAAACGCGCATCCCAGGACGAAATCGCCACAGGCGCGCACCCCAGGACGAAATCGCCAGAGGCGCGCACCCCAAGACAAAATTGCCAGAGGCGTGCACCAGGACGAAATCGCCACTGGCGCGCACCGGGACGAAATGGCGCACCCAAGGACGAATCGCCACTGGCGCACCCCAGGACGAAAGCGCCATGGGCGCGCCTGATGACAATAGCGCCTATGGCGTGCCAGAAATGAAATTGCCACAGCTCTGGCGCCCCTGCTAGAAAGAAACCTGCTTCTATCGCTAAAACAGGTATGTGCTGAAATACGTTTTCTCATACGTATCATATTTTCGGTTTCTTCTATTTGACTTTCATTCTTAATGCAGCGGACGGGGTGCGGGGCGATTTCCTGGGCAAAAGGTCGCCATTGTTTACACCCATGCAAGGACGGCCATTTTGTACACCCACGACGTTTCCAAGACGGGACAGGGACCGAGGGTCCCGTCGCTGGCCAGAGGGCCGTTCCCCAGGGGGGGAAAGGAGCGAGGGTCCCGTTGCTGGCCAGGGGGCCGTTCCCCAGGGGGGAAAGGGACCGAGGGTTACGTTGCTGGCCAGAGGACCGCTCCCCAAGGGGAAAAGGGACTGAGGGTCCCATTGCTGGCCAGAGGGCCGTTCCCCAGGGGGGAAAGGGACCAAGGGTTCCGTTGCTGGCCAGAGGGCCGTTTCCCAGGGGGAAAAGGGACTGAGGGTCCCGTTGCTGGCCAAAGGGCCGTTCCCCAGGGGTGAAAGAGACCGAGGGTCCCGTTGCTGGCCAAAGGGCCGTTTCCCAGAGGGGAAAGGGACCGAGGGTCCCGTTGCTGGCCAGAGGGCCGATCCCCAGGGGGAAAGGGACCGAGGGTCCCGTTGCTGGCCAGAGGGCCGTTCCCCATGGGAGAAGGTGACCGAGAGAGTCCCAAATTGGCTAAGGTGACGTTGCCCTAAGCAGGGAGGCTAGCATGACATGTGTAGGTCTTATTGTGGCCCGATATTGAGATTTTTTTACATGATTTTGGTGCGGACAAGATATACGGTATCATTGAAGGAGTTTATCCATGGAACAACAACCGTAGGAGTCTCAAAAAAAAAAAAAAAAAAAAAAAAAAAAAAAAAAAAAAAAAAAAAAAAAACGAGGAGAATTGTTTGGAGTGATCTGATTACAAATGTTTGTATGGTAGAGTGTAACTAAGGGTTTGAATCTCACTGGTTGCATACACCAAACCTCAATCATTGTTTCTTTTGCATGAGGACAATGCGGAAGGGATCAGGCTTCCGTCATTGTGCACTGCACATCCAACTTGTTCTATGATACCTACCTGTAAATGTTTGACAAGCGACGTGCATGCTTATTAAAGCCCGCGGTCAGCATGGTAATTATTCAAGTTATGTGAGGTTGAAATACCGTCATACCCCGGATATAAGCGCCACCCTCGGATAAGCGCCTGGCGCTTTTAATTGGTGTTTGGCGCTTATATCCCCTGCTTGATTATAAGCGCACCCCCTGAAAAAACTTGTTTTATTATAAGCGCACGTAAACTATAAATTTTGAAATGTGTTCAAAACGCTGTAACGATTTTTGCTTTATGACGAGAAGTGAGAATGGATGAATGAACTATGAAACAGTTGGGTACAAGTACTAACCCTAATTGGGTTGTACCCCTTATGGGCTACCCCACTACAGCCTACACAAATGTATAAGCTATAATGTTCTGACACACCCCCATAGGCAAAGTGGGGGAGAACAAGCGGTCACAAGACCAGTCAAGCAAAGCAAAGCAAGCTCAGGGTGGATCACAAAGTCACCACACAGTCCGAGCACAAGAGTAAGGCCACTGTAGGGCTGAGTGCCCCTTAGGATCTTTGGTAGGGTTAAAGTCTGAGTAAAGCGATGTAGTAGCGGAAGCGTTTAAGTGAAGTCCTTGAACCACCTTGCGCTGGTATGTGAGGGCAAAGTAAGTTGTTTAAAAGAAAGAGATACAAGATTATATATGAATACAGAGAATATGAAGAGACATAGTTATAACTACTTTACTGTTGCTGTTGCGGTTCGATACAGTGCGACTCGGGCAACTGCTCAATGTCGAGTCAGTTGTGTGTCCTTGCTGTTGCGCTGCATTTGTCAGGTCAAAGGTCGCTGACCTTTGACTTTCGCGTAACCTCCAGCGGTTACATCAACCTCCGGGGGTTGACTCGCTGGTGCCTCGATATGCTCTGCTTCGCTTGTGCCTTGGTGTTTCGACACGACACATGCGCTTAAGATTGTTTGTTCCCAACACTCCCCTTCGCTTCTGGAGTGTCGCTGATATTTACGTGGCTTTGTCCAGTCAGCAGCATGCAGTCAGGGCTGACGCTATCAGAGTAAATAGTCTGATTAGTCTGACGGATCAGACCATCGAGTTTGTGAAAAATGGAATTATATAGTAGTCAAATTTTCATCACTGAGAGCCTCAGAGTCATTGTTTTATGGCCCCTGATTCAGTGTAATAGGCCTAAGTGTTAGTCATTTCTGGAGTCTGTCACTACAGAGTATGCGTTCTGTGGTCCCTGCATGCAAGTTTATCGGGAGGAAGCTTCCTCAAAATTTCCTTTCAATACACCCACCTCCGAGGTTCACTAGTGAGGGTCAAACTGGTGAGTCAAACCCGTCTTGACTGGTCACAGCACCAGCGTCATTAAAAATTCGCGTTGACAAAGCGAATTCGCGCCGTACGGAGCAACGAATTTGCCCAATCACACCGAAATGGCCCTGACACAGCAGATTTGAGCTATCAGAGCACAAAGGTCTTGACCAATCACAGTAAAATGTATCTGACATTGCACATTCGCCCTTTCACTGAACAGATTCGCCATCAAAGTTCAGTTTCGATAATGCACAGCGCGTTAGTACACGTACCCTGATCGTGACTTCTCGACCCTGAACACTCAGACTGTATAACTTCCCAACACTGAGCAATCAGGGTGCTGCTTTTCTGGAAAATATGCCTTCAGGGTTCAAAAAAAAAATTAGGTGGACATCAGGGTACCTAAATTTGAAACGTCAGCCTTGCATGCAGTACTCGAACTTCTGTTTTCCGAGCTTCTTGGTCAAGTAGTCAGCTAACATCTCGGACGTGGGACAGTAGGATAGTTCAAGTTTCCCCTTCTCGATCTCGTGTTTCACGAAGAAATATTGTAGAGCGATATGCTTCGTTTTGTTCGCGAATCCACTTTTGTTGGCGATGCGAATTGCAAATTGGTTGTCGCAGAACAGAGTGAAGTTGGGTAGCTCGGCTAACTTCGCTTCTTCCAGTAGCTCGTGAAGATAGAGTCCTTCCTTGGTGGCTGAGCAAAGTGCAATATATTATGCTTCAGCTGACGAGAGAGCAATTAATTCCTGCTTACTCGATTGCCAGGAGATCGGTCCGATAGGTTCGAGGCGGTAGATGTAGCCAGTGCGGGAGCGCCTATTGTCTGAGTCGCCAGCGTGATCAGCGTCGACGTAGCCGATTAATTTAGTCGGTGTAGTTGTGTTCTTGTAATAGGTTACGCCGATCGTTGAGGTACTGACGAAGTAGTGGAGAGCGCAGTCGAGCTCCGCCAGGTGTTCTGCTTCAGGCCTTTTGAGGTAGGTGGCGAGCTGGCTTGCGGAGTAGGATAGATCTGGGCGGCAGGTGACGGCTGCGAAGAGAAGGCAGCCCAGCTTTCTCTGGTAGTCGCGTATCCCGACGGATTTGAGTAGAGAGGGTCCTTCCTAGTGGTTTCCTGTCGTGTAGCGGTAGGACGTAGAGATGGTGGTAGGTGTGAGCGCGAAGCGTTTGGCGATGGTGTCGGCGTACTTAGCAGCGTTGAGGTAGATTGCGCCTTCTTCTTCCCGAATGTTTAAGCCGAGGTACTGTGTGACGGTAGAGGAGACCGTGAGTGTGAGGTCCCTCTGTAGCTCCCCTTCGAACCAGGTGGTGATGTCGTCAGTAGAGCCGATGTGGAGTAGGTCGTCTACGTAGACGATCAGCAGAATGTAGTCGGTGTCTTTAGTGAGTCGGTACATTCCTTGGTCGTGAGGTAGTTGGCGGAATCCGATGCGAGTGAGGCGAGCGTGTAGGTACTGTTGCCATAGCCGCGGAGCTTGCTTGATCCCGTAAAGTGATTTCAGCAGTTGAGAGACTTGGTTAGGTTCCCCGTTGGTACCGTGTGGGAGCTCGACGAAGATTTCCGCGTCGACAGGTGCGTAGAGGAATGCATTGGTGACGTCGATTTGTCTTGGCTTCTTCTTCTTCATGGCGGCGATCGCGAGAAGGATGCGTAGCGAGGTATGTCGGCTGACTGGAGCGAATGTTTCGGTGAAGTCGCGTCCGTGCTCTTGGTCGAATCCACGCACAACCCAGCGTGCTTTGAACTTCTCAATTGTGCCGTCTGCTTTTGTTTTAACGCGGAAGACCCATTTCCCGGTGAGAATGGTCTTGTTCCTTGCCACGCTGATGGGGACAACTTTCCAGGTGTTCCGTTCCTCCAGCGCCTTTAACTCTCTGTCCATGGCTTCACGCCATTTTTCCCTGTGTTCCCCCCCCAGAGCCTGCTGAACCATTGCAGGCTCCTTAGGGAGAGTGTTGCCGTGGACTGCGGTGACGAGTCTGAGAATCTGCAATCCAGTCTGTGAGTAGCGGGGAAGAGTTGCGTCCTCGGGATAAGCTGCTTCATCTCCCGCTTCTGGATCGGGTATGAAATTCGGTCCTATTCATTCTGCTTCGTTGGTGTTGACTGTCGCAGGTGTTACGTAACCGTTGTCGGCGAAGTGGTAGAAAGTTTCGGCGTTGGCGCTTTCGCGAGGGCTGTCTTCGTCCATGGGAACGTTGACGGAGCAAAACGGGAGAGGTCCGGCTTCTTCTGATGCGTTGTCCACATTCTGCTCATCCCAGTCTGCTTCGTCCGCTGCTGAGGCGAAGGCTCGGTCACCACGAAGTCCACCGGTGGGATCTTCATTTTCTTGCAAGTTGGCAAGGTACGTCTGAAGCGTGAGCCGTTCGTAGAAAATTACATCACGTGTTGCTACTGTTTCCTTGGACTGGACGTCGAAGATTTTCCACGCGTTGTAGTTCTTTTCGATGCCCAGGTGTAGTCCCCACTGTGCTCGTTGAGAAAATCAGCCCGCTCGTGCTTCTGGGGGTCGGTACTGTACCATGCACTCGAAAACCCGTAACATTTTTATGCTGACCTGTTTCCCTGTCCATAGCAGATGCGGTGATGCGTTGTTCGGAAGTGATGACGACGACAGAAAATTGTGCAGCATGACAGCATGGTCCATTGCTGCAGGCCACTGGTGGTTGGGTAGCCGCATGCCACGTAACAGTTTGCGCATGCTGTTCTGCAGAGTCCTGTTCATTCTTTCTGCTACACCTTGCTGCTGATGGGCGTAGGGAAGAGAGAGGAGCTGCTTGATTCCCCTTTCCGCTAGGTACTGCTTGAATCGCTGAGAAGTGTATTCTCCCCCTCTGTCTGACTGGAAGCTTTTCAGTTGTGCGCCCGACTCTCTCTCTGCTACTGGTAGCCAGTCAACGAAGGTTGTGAGTGCCATGTCGCGGCTAGGTAGGTTTAGGTGCCAGACGTAACGGGTGGCGGCGTCGATGAAGGTGATCGTGTAGTTGTATGTGACTTGTCCTGGTTCCCGATTGAACAGGATATTGCTGTACACCTTCTCGAGTGGTGCGTACGCGGGAGCGCTTGGGTTGTGATGTGACGCGAATGGTCGATGCGGTAAGTCGCCTTCAGAGCAGGTGAAGCACGTTCCTCGTGCTCGTTGAAGTTCTCGTCCGTCGAGTAGTAGTAATGAGTCCTTGTCAAGGATGTGAAAGTTCTTAGCCAGGCTAAGGAGCCATAGCTAGTAGGTCGAGTGAGTTGAGTATCGAGCAAGTTGAAAAGGAGAGAATGTCGAGAGGAATGTGGAATAATAGCAAAGAGATACAACATATAGTCAAGAAACTAGGGGTGCACCACCAAACAGAAGACAAGATAAATACACTACACCTAAACCACAAGCAGTTACATAAAATAACATTGACAAACTCCTGCTCTTATTGTGTAATTTAACACAGTGTTGCTTGGGTGTCCCATGCGTGCGTGCCAGATGTCTTCGGAGGCGCGGTGTCCGGGTGAGCGCCGATACGCGTCGGAGTTGGAGTAGAAGCTGGCGGTGAAGTTTGTGCTTCTATGGACTTCCCGTTGAGTCGGATTCAGCTGTTGTGCGGGTGTTGGTGGTGCTTCGTCAACGAGGACTGGTGTCGTTGTTCCTCCTACTGCCGATGATGTCTCTGCTGCTGCCGATGTTGTCATTGCTGCTGCCGATGATGTCTCTGCTGCTGCTGATGTTGTCATTGCTGCTGCCGATGATGTTACTGCTGCTGCCGAATGTTGTATTGTTACGAACGCACGTGTTCGTTCTGCTTCAGAAATGGTATGTGAATACCAGAAGCCTTCCGGACTGAAGTCGGGGTCAAGATCCGGCGGGTGCGTCCAAGATGTGAAGGTGACGATCCCGTCACTGTCTGCGGTGCCCAGGTCTGGGACGAAATTGAGAACGAAGACATTGTTCTTCAGGACCGCCTTTTCGATGTAGAGGCCGCCCTTCCCGTGGTACAGCTTGAACTCCTGGGTGGTACTGTCGGCTTCCAGATGTATGCCTTTTGCCATCAACTGACTGACGCTCAGTAAGTTGTAGCCAAGTCCTTCTGCTATTAGGACTTTGGACATCTGCAGTATGACATTCGTCTCTCGTGACTGAAGTTGCACTACTCCTTGTCGTCGTGTGCGCAGGTTCTGATTATTGGCGACAGTGATGATGACTTCTCGTTGAAGTTGGTGCTCGCGTTGACGAAACGTCCTGAGGAGCACATATGTTGTCCGCAGCAACTGTCCAAGAACCATGTATCCTTCCCGGACGGCTTGCTTTGGGCGATGGCGGCGTACGTCGGGTTTGGTTGAAGTGACTCGCGGCGAGGCGTGCTGTTGTCGAGTTGTTCTTCTGGTGAGTATATGGTGGTGACTCAGTTACGCAGGAGTCACTCAGCCTTGCCATGCAGCTGATGATGTTTCTTGTTTCTTTCGAAGGTTGTCCCGTTGATGTTGTTGAGACGTGCACTGAAGTTGTCGGATTTGCTTGCGTTGAGGCGACTTGACTGCTTGAAGGGCGAAGTTGGCGTTGTCGATTTGGGCAGTGCGTACGAGGATGCCTTGAAGTCTTGCAGAGGTGTCAGAACGGAGGTATGATTTTCGGTCGATTGTTGTTGTTGTTGTGGCGCCGTTGAGTGTGAAACGCGAATTCGGGCACTGGCACCTTTCTCTTGTTTCGTTCTTCTTGCAAGTCCATGTCTTGCTGTTCGGCGTGGATTTCGGCGAAAAGTGCTGCTTCAGAGATTTTCCCGTGGGCTCGTAGTATGGCGCGAGTGGAGCGCCCGTGAGGACCAAGACCGCCGATGACAACCGTGACGAAGGCGTCCTCTGAAATCGATCCTCCACATCGAAGAAGCTTGTCGCGCAGCTCGCGGCAGCGACTGATATACGCCATTCCCTTCTCGCCTGGTTTCATTTTGATTGTAGTTAGCTGGGCCATTAACCGACTTTGGTTTACGCTGTCTCTTGCTTGATACAAGCTCTTCACGTGATTGTACGCGAGCTCCGCGGAGTTGCCATAGCCTTGGTAAGACCGTATGTTTTCTTGTTGAGTTGGAGTGATGTTCCTCAGTAGTATCGTGTACGCCATCATTGATTGATAGGTGTACTGCTGCTTCTCATACTGTGTGCCGTTTGTGACGAGAAGTGAGAATGGAATGAATGAACTATGAAACAGTTGGGTACAAGAACTAACCTTTATTGGGTTGTACCCCTTGTGGGCCACTACAGCCTACACAAATGTATAAGCTATAATGTTCTGACACACCCCCATAGGCAAAGTGGGGGAGAACAAGTGGTCACAAGACCAGTCAAGCAAAGCAAAGCAAAGCAAGCTCAGGGTGGATCACAAAGTCACCACACAGTCCGAGCACAAGAGTAAGGCCACATGGCCAGTTCACATGCAAAGTCATATATATAAAGGTAAAACAAGCAAGGGCAGGTATAGAAAGAAGACAGTACAAACAAGATCAAGAAGTGAGCAAGTGGGGCCAGGTAGGCACAAGACCTAGCACAGTACAGAAGCGCTGATGATCACAAGGCGGAAGGGCCTTGGTGAAGATATCAGCAGTGTTTGCCTCAGAGGCCACGTAGGTGAGGCGGAGCTGACCACGCTGCTGCAGCTCACGAGCAAGGAAATAGCGGAGAGCAATGTGCTTCGTTCTGTGCTCCAGTCTGTGCTCCCGACACAAGGCCAGCATGGCCTTGTTGTCTACGTACACAACTAGAGGAGAACGAGGCGGCTCTCCTACGTCAGTCAACAGGTAGGTGAGCCAGCGTAGCTCCTGTGCAGCCATGGCCCCTGCGTAGATCTCAGCCTCACAGCTGGAGCCGAGAACAGAAGACGAGCGGGTAGACCGCCACGAAACAGAGCCGGAGCCAAGGCTGAAGGTGTAACCCTGTGACGACCGCTGCGTAGCCTGGTCGTCAGCCCAAGAAGCGTCAGCGTGACCTGTGAGGACTAGTCGACGTCGCCCTCCAAGCACTAGCCCCATGCCCGACGTACAGCACACGTAGCGCAACACCCTCTTCGTTGCAGCCATGTGCTCTGGTCTGTGTCTCCCAGGAGCAACATAGCGTGCCAAGATGCTAAGAGGGTATGCAAGGTCGGGTCGTGTGCAGGTCATCAGGTACATGAGGCAGCCAACAAGCTCTGGGTATGGGCCACTCGACTCTACGGACTCATCTGAAGGCAGAGCTGAGAGCGAGTGGCGAGTAGACAGAGGAGTGGCCTGAGGCGAGGAGTACGTGAAGCCGAAGCGCTGAAGGACTTGCTGCACCATGTGTGACTGAGTCAGGGTAATGGTGCGCTGTGCTCGGTCCCGGGTGATCTGCAAGCCAAGGTAGCTGCGCAGTTCACCCAGGTCTGTGCACGTGTGTCTCTTCTGCAGCTCGGGCTTCACGTGGGCGAGTCCAGCAGTGGCAAAGACCAAGTCGTCGACGTACACGAGGATGTAGAACGGCGGCAAAGAGGTGTCGGTGCGTAGAAACAGCGACGGTTCGGCTCTAGAAGGAGCAAACCCAAGAGCCGCAAGTGTAGTCCTCAGTGTGTCGTGCCACTCACGGGGCGCCTGGCGGAGACCGTAGATTGGCCGCCGGAGGCTCCACTAGGTACCAGGAGGAAACGACCCAGTGAAGCCAGGAGGGCGGCGCAGCCATATCTCCTCGTGCAGGCTGCCCTGCAGAAAAGCTGTGCTGAAGTCAAGAGAGTGAAGCTCGTAGTCGCGCTGAGCGGCTATGTGCAGCAGCACCCGAAGAGTGGTCATCTTCGGGGTGGGAGAGAAGGTCTGAAAGTAGTCAACTCCCTGCCGCTGACTGAAGCCTCGAGCCACGTAACGCGCCTTGAAGACAGGCGGAGAACCCGGTGGCCACTTCACCCTGAAAATCCACATGCCACTGACGACGTTCGCCCCAGGTGGGGGAACCTCGTCGACGTAGGTGCCTGTGGACTTCCAGGAAGCCATCTCTGCATCCATGGCCGACTGCCACTGAGAGGAGTAGGGACCCTCGATCGCCTCAGCGTACGATCGAGAAGTCGGGATGTCTGGTGCATCCGGGTCTCCCTCATGGGGCAATCAGCGTGGACACGAGATGGGGCAAAGCAGCCGCAAAGCACTGGAACTCCTCCTGCCTGTCCTCAAGGACGTCCGTGCTAAGAGCACACTCACCCCCGACGGACGGAGGACAGACAGACTCAGACTCAGCAACGAGACTAACAGCGTAGTCTAGACGATAGTGAGCAGAAGTCGATAAGCTCAGCAACTAGAGCAGACGCAGCAGTGGACTCAAAGGAAGGGTCTGTGACAACAGTAGCAAGAAGGCACGTGACCGAATGACTAGCAGCACGAAGGGAGTTAGACTCCGGGTCAGCAAGAGAAGGAAGAGAGGACTCTAGAGGAGACGGCAACGGGATACGCAGAGGAGCAGTGGAAGGACGCAGTGCCATCTGGTGTGTGCCGGGGACCGCAGGAGGACGCGGATGAGCAGCCCGAACAGGCGACGCAGGACGAGACGCAGGCTCACGATGCTCAGCAAGACCTCTAGTAGGACTAGTGTAGGGAGAAGGAGCAGGTAGCGGGGAGGCAGGCTGTAATTGTGACGGCGACTGAGCAGTCTGTGGACACTCTAAGGGAGGAGCACGACCAGGAGAGGGCGGGAGACCAAGAACCTGCTCCAGGAGCGGAACGAAGTACGGCCTCAGCCGCTCAGCGCCTGCAGAACCAGCAAGGACGGCACCAGTACCCCCAGCGGCAGCACCAGCGCCAGCAGCACCTCCAGCTCCAACAACACCAACTCTAGTACCCTTAGAAGCACCAGCGCCAGCAGCACCGCCAGCGCCAACACCCCCAGCAGCTCCAGCTCCAGCAGCACCAACTCCAGCAGGACCGTCAGCACCAGCTGCCTCACCAGCACCCCTAGACGCACCAGCACCGGTAGAAACACTAGTGCCAACACCCCCAGCAGCTCCACCTCCAGGAGCACCAGCACCGACAGCAGCTCCACCAGCACCCCCAGACTCAGCAGTACATCTCCAGCGGCGCGCGAACCACTCGCGCAGCTCCTGTGGAGAGAGCGGCTCCCGCCTCGACGAAGCACCGCCGGCGGCCACACGAGCAGACCCAGCACCCCCAGGCTCAGCACCCCCAGGCTCAGCACCCCAAGTCACAGCACCCCCAGTCTCAGCACCCCCAAACACGGACACCCGCAGACCCGGCACCCGCAGGCTCAGAACCTCTAGCAGCACCAGAGTCAACAGCTACCTCCACAGGCTCGACTGCGTCTACCTGGGACACACCTGAAGGGGCAGGACCCTGAGGAGGGAGGGGGTCTACCTGGGTAGCACCTGGCGCAAGGAAGAGCGGCGGCGGGGGGAGGGGCGCAGTGCGGTAGGGGAAGAGACGGTAGTAAGGAACCGACTCGTCAAAGGTGAGGAACGCGGCGCATGGTGGGGTGGTAAAACCGCCAGCCAGGCGCGTCAGGGGGGAAGCCAAGGAAGACGCAAGGAACAGCACGGGGGGACAGCTTGTCCGCAGACAAGTCGTGGACAAACGCCCGAGATCCCCAGACCCGAAATGCAGACGCATCGCCAACCTTCCCTGTCCACTGCAAGGCGGGGGAGGTCTCTGGCAAGGAGACCCGGGGCTGAAGGTTGAGCTGATGCGCGGCGTACTGAACCGCAAACGGCCACAGAAAATGGGGGGCAGCCGCATGCATCATGGACGTACGCGCGACGTCCATGACCATGCCAATGCGGCGCTCAGCAATCCCATTTTTCTGTGGAGAGGCCGGAAGCGTGAAGGTCTGGCGGATGCCCTGTGCCTGACAGAAGATTCCCAGACGGGCAGAGGAAAACTCCCCATCTCTGTCCGAGTGCAGACGCAGAACAGGAAAGTCCGAGCTGAAACTCTCTCTGAGCTGGAGACAAGCTGCGCGGATCCAGTCGATCAACACCTTAGTGACGTCACCTTTGCTGCGCAAGGGGAAGACTGTGGTGTAACGCGATTAGTCGTCAACGACCAGCAGAAAGTACCGCTCTCTCCCCTGCCCACTAACGCGGGCTGGGCCCCACACGTCCATGTGGAGAGTCTGCAGCGGAGCCTCTGTCGGAGGAAACTCTGAGGAGTGAGGGGCGGCACGCTGTCGCCCCTCGACGCAGAGGACGCAGGTAGGGCCAGGCCCCGGAGGAAGGGGAGGGGGAGACCGAGGAAGACCAGAGACAAGGACACGGGAGGCCATGCCTCGGAGACGAGGCAAAGGAGGGGTGACCAAGGTGGTGGTGCCAAAGGAGAGTCTGGTGGGACAGCAGACGACACGAGCAAGGGGCAGACTCAGGACCAGACCTGGACGCTGCAGCAAATACCTGACTCGACGCAGCTACCTGGGCAGACTCAGCAGTAGGAGGAGACTCAGTAGTAAGGGTGTACAGGCTCGACCCTGGCCGACGGGTGAACGTGGCCAAGTGTCGGCCTGTCCGAGCACACGTGCAGTGGGTCACTCGCTGACTCGCAAGAGTGAACTGGTCAACCCTCGATCCTGTATGTCCGCTCCACTCACCAAGTTCGTAGAGAACGAGGGGAGGTAGAGACCAGACAGGGTGCCAGAGGGGGCTGCAGGGCAGGGAAGGACAGTGGAGAAGCTAGCAAGGACAGGACCCCCAGACGGGTCTGCCAGGGAGACTGCAACCGGCCGACTAAGCGGCGTAAGAGTGGTGCGGTCTCGAAAGAAGGAGCGGGACGCACCCGAGTCCAGGGTGAAGGTGTGGAAGGCCTGAGCTGACGTAGTACCTGAGGGAGCAGACTCACCAGCACCTGGGGCGGCAGACGCACTGGCACCTGGGGCAGCAGACGCACTAGTACCTAGAGCAGCAGCCTCACCAGCACCTAGAGCAGCAGCCTCAATGCCCGGGTTAGGCGGTGCACACAGGTAACAGTCACCAGCAACACTAGTATCAACAGCATACATGGTAGCAAGGATAGTATCAAAGTCAAGATCAAAGATAGCAACCCCGGCCTTAGCCAGATCTCCCCAGCGAAGGATCTCTAACGCCTCAGGGAGCTAGCGACTCCACGCGTCAGTCAGGCGACCAAAGCAGCGCTGGGTGGAGTGCGGGCCTCCGCACTGCTCACCAGCGCGGTCGCCGGTATGGAGGACGTAAGAGGAGGGACCAAAACCCCCACCGCGCTGACGCGCAGTGTACCACTCACGAAGCTGCTGAGGGGACAGGGTCACACCACTCCGCTGCTGCTGCTGGCGCTGACCACCACCGGCGCCACTCCTCTGCGCAGAGTCGCGACTCGCTCCACCATCGCCGCCTCCGCCGCCGCCGCCGCCTCCGCCGCCTCCTCCACCTTCGCCTCCTCCACTACCTCCGCCGCCTCCGCTCCCTCCGCCACCTCCACCGCCTCCGCCGCCTCCACTGCTGCCGCCGCCACCGCCACCCCCAGCACCACTCCCACCACCACCCCCACTCCCTCCACTGCCTCCACTACCACCTCCACCGCCCCCTCCAGCCCCTCCAGCGCCCTTGCCTTCCTTGACCTTGCCGGTGCGGCGTCTCCCGCTTGGGGCAGACGCAGCGCCAACCGACTCAAAACCAACGAGGTTGGCCGCAGCAGCAGAGGCAACAGAGGGCAAGAGGGGGGAGGGAGAACACCCCTCAAAGACGGGGGTGCGAGGGTCACCACGAGAGGCTCCTACAGCGACTATGCTCTTCTCTATCGCTAGGAGGGCCTTCTCGAGGAGGTCAACGGTGAGAGTGGTGGGGCAAACTGAGAGGAAGTGGTCCCTGACTACGTGGAGAGAGTCAGGGAGCCGGGTGACTATGTAGTAGAGGGTGATGTACATGGGGGGGGGTTCTTGGCGCAGAGATCAGCAGGAAGCGCAGCGCGGTAGCGAGTGTCACTAGTGCGGAGGTGCGTAATGAGGTCAGCGACTGTGGGAAAGGCAGCAAGGTCAGGGAAGAGGTACGGTAGCATGAGGCGGCTCAGTGCAGCAGTGGCAGGGGAAGAGTAGCGTGCAACTACAGCGTCGTACAAGGTCTGAGCACTCTTGTACTGGCTAAAGTGTGCACGCTCAGTGGTCGGTAAGTGGCGGCGCACAGCAAGGCGAGCAGCAGCATCGCGCGTGGCCCAGTGTGAGCGAATAGTGGCGTCCGCATCAGCAGCAGGGGCAGGGGAGGCACTAGAAGTGAGGTCAAACAGGGAGAGGCCGTCTGCCCTATCGCACTGCAGAAAAAGCTGCAGATCATCTACCCAGACCTCAAAGTCCACTGCCCTACCCTCAGTGTCAAAGATGAGAATGCTAGGGGAGGCCATAACAGTGGTAGGCAGGCATTGAGGACAGTGGGGGAGGGCAGTGCAGTGGCAGAGACTATGCTCTTACCAGGCAAGTGGGGCGGTCGGGCGGCTCGGTGGCTCGGAGGTCGGGCGGCTCGGTTTCTCGGTGCTGGGCGGCTCGGCGGTCGGGCGGCTCGGCTGCTGGGCAGCTCGGCGGTCGGGCGGCTCAGCTGGCCGGCGGTTCGGCTGCTCGGCGGTGCGGGCACTGGGCGGCGAGGACGCAGGTGGCGGCGGGGCCGCAGGTGGCGACGCGGCCGCAGGTGGCGGCGGGGCCGCAGGTGGCGACGGGGCCGTAGGTGGCGGCGGGGCCGCAGGTGTCGGCGGTGCCGCAGGTGGCGACGGAGCCGCAGGTGGCGACGGGGCCGCAGGTGGCGACGGGGCCGCAGGTGGCGACGGGGCCGCAGGTGGCGACGGGGCCGCAGGTGGCGACAGGGCCGTAAAGGGGGGAGCCAGACGGGGCCGTAGCGGGGCCAGAGGGGGCCGTAGCAGGGCCAGACGGGGCCGTAGCGGGGCTAGACGGGGCCGTAGCGGGGCCAGAAGGGGCCGTAGCGGGGCCAGACGAGGCCGCGGAGGGGCCTATACGAGGCCGTAGCGGGGCCAGAAGGGGCCAAATGGGGCCGCGGAGGGGCCTAGGCGAGGCCGTAAGGGGTCGTAAGGGGCAGGCGGGGCCGCGGAAGGGCCTAGGCGAGGCAGCGACGGGGCCTTAAGGGGCCTAAGTGGGGCCGTAAGGGGCCAGACGGGGCCACGGAGGGGCCTAGGCGAGGCCGCGACGGGGCCGTAAGGGGCCTAAGTGGGGCCGCGACGGGGCCGTAAGGGGCCTAAGCGGGGCCGCGACGAGGCTGTAAGGGGCCTAAGCGGGGCCACGACGGGGCCGTAAGGGGCCTAAGCGGGGCCGCGACGGGGCCGTAAGGGGCCTAAGCGGGGCCGCGAAGGGGTCGTAAGGGGCCAGACGGGGTCGTAAGGGGCCGTAGAAGGCGGCGCGAGGGGCCGTAAGGGCGGCCAACGGGGGCCACTAAGGGCGGCTCGAGGCGCTAATCGGGTAGGAGCGAAGCGCGCTACGGGCAGGGAAGAAAAATTCGTGGTGGGCCCTAGACAGTATTCCCACTCGGGAACCTGCTCGATACCATGACGAGAAGTGAGAATGGATGAATGAACTATGAAACAGTTGGGTACAAGTACTAACCCTAATTGGGTTGTACCCCTTATGGGCTACCCCACTACAGCCTACACAAATGTATAAGCTATTACGTTATGACACTTTAGCAGGCGGATGTGCTGCAGATTCGGTTCCCTTCACATTCGGACCCTGCACTGGATGCGGGTACAGTCAGCAGGAGCTGTCAGGAGCTGGATGTGAGTCAGATTGGGTTTCACAGACGACCCCACGTAACTTCGACTCGATTGAAAAGGCAAGCACGAGATCTACAGTCTGGTGTTAAAAAATAGAAAAAATATATATGTCATTTTATAAACGCCGGCGCTTATAAATTTACTCGATTATAAGCCCACCCCCTAAAAAAACCTGCTTTATTATTGCCCCCCATGGGGGTATATCCGGGGTATGACGAAACCTTTATAATAAGAATTTCGAGAATCTGTGCGGAGCGAAAGCGTATTCAAGAGGCGATGAGAAATTGGGTTTGCCACGCTACTGTGCAATTAGGGTACGTTCCGCTGTGGACACATGTCCCAATCGATGTGTCCCAATCGAGTGTACCGCTCCGAACCGAACTAAACCAGAGACGCAAAAATTTCGAAACTAGGGTGCAATTTGGTGTAATACGATGCAGTGCGGTAGAAACGATTGGGACACATCGATTGGGACATGTGTCCACAGCGGAATGTACCCTTACTGTTTCCGAGAATCAGGGTGGGGCAAACGATCCAGTGTGCGAGAGCACTGCTGTGGTGTCGCCCCACCAATTCCAGTGCTAACACTCGTGAGGCTGAACTGGGGTGCACTGTGCACACCAAACTCTTGTGCGACTCCACTGAGGCAGTACATTCAAATCCTAAATGAACAAATTATCTTATGCTTGGTCGTTTGTGAGACTTCACTTCAAGACAACAAAACCGAAGTGCTGTAACGTTAGGAAACATATTTTATGCCAATTGTCAGTGGAAAAAAAATACAAATCAATAAATACAATAGATATACCCATGTCCTATACCTTGCTATCGTCCATCTGTAAGGCTTCTTCTAACTCGTCCACGTAAGGCTTTTATGGGGAAAGCGAGGGTGAAGAAAGCAGAGGCACGAGCAGGAAGGGAATGAGAAAAAGGGCATCGCATTGGATGTAGCTGTTGGTGCAGGGCATATGGCGGGGGGAAGCAGGGCATATGGCGGGGGGAAGCAGGGCATATGGCGGGGAGAAGCAGCGCATATGGCGGGGGGAAGCAGGGCATATGGCGATGGGATGGTGGCATTAGTGACAGGAGTGGAGGGGGAACCACGAACAACCCAAACGACCGGGAGAGGAGGTGAGGTCGACGGGGAAAGGAGGTTAGGGCGACGGGGAGAGGAAGTGAAGGCGAAGAGGAGGGGAGAGGAAGTGAGGGCGATTGGGAGGGGTAGTGAGGGAAGCAAACCCTCCCCACCTCTATCCACCCCCACCTCTTTTCTCCTTCTCTGGCTCTCCCCCTCAATCCCTTCCACTCGGTCCCTCCCCCTCTGTCCCCTCCCCTCTGTCTCTCCCCCTCGGACCCCCCCCTTTCTGTCCCTCCCCTCTGCCTCTGTCCCTCTGTCCTTCTCCCTCTGTCCCTCCCCCGCTATCGCTTCCGTTTTCGGGAAGGGGGGCGGGTGTGTGGGGGGAAGGAGGGCGGGTATGTGGGGGGAAGGAGGGCGGGTATGTGGGGGGAAGGAGGGCGGGTATGTGGGGGAAAAGAGGGGGGGCATGTGGGAGGAAGGAGGGCGGTATGTGGTGGGGAAAGAATAGGAGGGGTTGTAAACAAGAGAGAGGGTGAAAGTATGAGAAAGGCAGGCCAGGCAACGAGGGGGATGGGAGGGGAGGTGATCGCAACTGACCTAAAAGCGTGAGGCACTATTCCCCCCTATGTCCCTCCCCAACTGTCCCTACCCCACTGACACTCCCCCATCTGAACCCCCTCTTCTGTCCCTCCCAATAAATGAGGCCCGAAGAGGGAGAGAGGGAGAGAGCGAGAATAGGATTGAGCAAGAGAGGGAGGAAGATATAGAGCGGGAGAGGGCGGGACAGTCAGAGGATGGGAGATGGAGATATGGAGAGAGCGTGGAAGAGAGTGAGGAAAAGAGAAATGACGAGGGGAAGAGACGAGAAGGGAAGAGCGCATGACGAGGGGAGAAACATGTGACGAGGAGAAGCGCGCGTGACGAGGGCCATCCCCCTCTGTCCCTCCCACTGAGGGCGTTCTGTGGAGGAAGGCGGGTGTATGGTGGGGGAGATGGAGGCGGGTATGTGGGGAGGCGAGGGCGACGGGGAGAAGCGAGGGTGTTATGGCGACGAGAGAAACGAGGACGTTGAGGAGAAGAGAGAGAGATGAGAAGAAGCTTGGGTGACTAGCGGAGAGAACGAGGGAAAGCGCCGTTGACGAGGGGAAGCGTGGGTGACGGGGAAGCGAGAGCGACGACGGGAAGCGCGGGTGACGGGGAAGCGAGAGCGACGACGGGAAGCACGGGTGACAGGGAAGTGAGAGTGACAACGGGAAGTGCGGGTGACGGGGAAGCGAGAGCGACGACGGGAAGCGCGGGCGACAACAAGAGGCGAGGGCGGCGAGGGTCGGCGAAGGTGATGAGGGAAAGCGCGGGCGACAAGGAAAGTGGTATGACGTGGGAAAGAGCGGCCGACGAGGGGGAACATACGCAAGTAACGGCAGCGTGCGTCACCTGAATTTTAAACGGTACGATCGTGACACGAGGCTGATTTGCAGCAAGTGCGATGCGAGATTGAATGCACGGCGCGAGTAGCGCGAAGATCATTCACTAACGTAAGTGCCGCGGGTGAACGGGTTGTTACTCGAGACTGCCGACATGAGGGGGAGATCGGAGCGTCCGGTGACAAAGATGGTTGAGGTGGATACCTACTTTATATTTCCCACAAAAAAAAACCCTTTCAACGACTCGCTTTTGCCTACTGGAGCTAGTTTTTGCCTGGAGCCTCCTAGTCTATGAGTACTACTTGGTGTCCAAGTTATGTGAGTAGTGGACAAGTGCATATGGTTGGCGATCATCGCGTCAATCTGTTTTTGGGCACTCGGGTTCCGTTGTCGCATGACGATTGCCTGGGGTCGCGAGAGTTTCTTCAAAACAAGTAGGGTAACCCTGTTTTTGGTGATTTCAAGTTCAAGAATCTTGAACTTGAAAATTACCATGCTGTACTCGGGCTTTAAAAAAAAAATGAGAAATGTTGGGTTCAAATTACCAGTCCGCGCATCATCTGAACAGGAATGCGCCGTTGGGAGTTTTGGATTGACTTTTCATGTCAAAAAAGAAAGAGAGAAAGAAAGAAAGAAAGAAAGAAAGAAAGAAAGAAAGAAAGAAAGAAAGAAAGAAAGAAAGAAAGAAAGAAAGAACGAAAAAGAAAAAGAAGAAGAAGAAAAAACCATCATCGTCTAACCATCATGCCAGACAGCTTCGTTACTACGGTATCCAAGTCCAAACACTCGCGCTGTAGTTAGTCCGGAGCATCAAACCATTGAAATGCACAACATATTTGAAATTTCGACCGAATAATACCGTACAAGCTACAATTTATTCCCCATTCTGCACCGAGGTTCCTGTTAGTGGTCAGAAGGCCATTCCCCAACAAAAAAGGAGCATCAGATTCCTGATAACCAGACGGTTGTTCCCCAAGGTACTCTGGCCTTATATGAGCTTGGTTGTTGAGAAGAGTCATCTTCCAGCGTTGATCAATGGAAGCAGGAATCCAACATTTTATAATTCCGTATATGTGCTCGGACGCATGCGCCATGCGGTGAACATGGAAGCACATTGCCTAAACTCTCTCCCACTTGCGTGTAATTCACACGGTCATGACGAGAAATGAGAATGGATGAATGAACTATGAAACAGTTGGGTACAAGTACTAACCCTAAGTGGGTTGTACCCCTTATGGGCTACCCCACTACAGCCTACACAAATGTATAAACTATAATGTTCGAACACACCCCCATAGGCAAAGTGGGGGAGAACAAGCGGTCACAAGACCAGTCAAGCAAAGCAAAGCAAGCTCAGGGTGGATCACAAAGTCACCACACAGTCCGAGCACAAGAGTAAGGCCACAAGGCCAGTTCACATGCAAGATCATATTTGTAAAGGTAAACAAGCAAGTGCAGGTATAGAAAGAGGACAGTAAAAACAAGATCAAGAAGTGACCAAGTGAGGCCATGTAGGCACAAGACCTAGCAAAGTACAGAAGCGCTGATGACCACAAGGCGGAAGGGCCTTGGTGAATATATCAGCAGTGTTGGCCTCAGAGGCCACGTAGGTGAGGCGGAGCTGACCACGCTGCTGCAGCTCACGAGCCAGGAAGTAGCGGAGAGCAATGTGCTTCGTTCTGTGCTCCAGTGTGTGCTCCCGACACAAGGCCAGCATGGCCTTGTTGTCTACGTACAGAACTGGAGGAGAACGAGGCAGCTCTCCTAGGTCAGTCAACAGGTAGGTGAGCCAGCGTAGCTCCTGTGCAGCCATGGCCCCTGCGTAGATCTCAGCCTCACAGCTGGAGCTGAGAACAGAGGACGAGCAGGTAGACCGCCACAAAATAGAGCCGGAGCCAAGGCTGAAGGTGTAACCCTGTGACGACCGCTGCATAGCCTGCTCGTCAGCCCAAGAAGCGTCAGCGTGACCTGTGAGGACTACTCGACGTCGCCCTCCAAGCACTAGCCCCATGCCCGACGTACTGCACACGTAGCGCAACACCCTCTTCGCTGCAGCCATGTGCTCTGGTTGGTGTCTCCCAGGAGCAACATAGCGTGCTAAGATGCTAAGAGGGTATGCAAGGTCAGGTCGTGTGCAGGTCATCAGGTACATGAGGCAGCCAACAAGCTCTGGGTACGGGCCACTCGACTCTACGGACTCATCCGAAGGCAAAGCTGAGAGCGAGTGGCGAGTAGACAGAGGAGTGACCTGAGGCGAGGAGTACGTGAAGCGAAAGCGCTGAAGGACCTGCTGCACCATGTGTGACTGAGTCAGGGTAATGGTGCGCTGTGCTCTATTCCGGGTGATCTGCAAGCCAAGGTAGCTGCACAGTTCACCCAGGTCTGTGCACGTGTGTCTATTCTGCAGCTCGGACTTCACATGAGCGAGTCCAGCAGTGTCAGCAATGGCAAAGACCAAGTCGTCGACGTACACGAGGATGTAGAACGGCGGCAGAGAGGTTTCGGTGCGCAAAAACAGCGACGGGTCGGCTGTAGAAGGAGCAAACCCAAGAGCCGCAAGTGTAGTCCTCAGTGTGTCGTGCCACTCATGGGGCGCCTGGCGGAGACCATAGACTGGCCGCCGGAGGCTCCACTAGGTACCAGGAGGAAACGACCCTGTCAAGCCAGGAGGGTGGCGCAGCCAGATCTCCTTGTGCAGGCTGCCCTGCAGGAAAGCTGTGCTGAAGTCAAGAGAGTGAAGCTCGTAGTCGCGCTGAGCGGCTATGTGCAGCAGCACCCGAAGAGTGGTCATCTTCGGGGTGGGAGAGAAGTCTGAAAGTAGTCAACTCCCTGCCGCTGACTGAAGCCTCGAGCCACGTAACGCGCCTTGAAGACAGGCGGAGAACCCGGTGGCCGCTTCACCCTGAAAATCCACATGCCACTGACGATGTTCGCCCCAGGTGGGGGAACCTCGTCGACGTAGGTGACTGTGGACTTCCAGGAAGCCATCTCTGCATCCATGGCCGACTGCCACTGAGAGGAGTAGGGACCCTCGATCGCCTCAGCGTACGATCGAGAAGTCGGGATGTCTGGTGCATCCGGGTCTCCCCCATGGGGCAATCAGCGTGGACACGAGATGGGGCAAAGCAGCCGCAAAGCACTGGAACTCCTCCTGCCTATCCTCAAAGACGTCCGTGCTAAGAGCACACTCACCCCCGACGGACGGAGGACAGACAGACTCAGACTCAGCAATGAGACTAACAGCGTAGTCTAGACGATAGCGAGCAGCGAAGTCGATAAGCTCAGCAACTAGAGCAGACGCAGCAGTGGACTCAAAGGAAGGGTCGGTGACAACAGTAGCAAGAAGGCGCGTGACCGAAGGACTGGCAGCACGAAATGAGTCAGACTCCGGGTCAGCAAGAGAAGGAAGAGAGGACTCTGGAGGAGACGGCAACGGGACACGCAGAGGAGCAGTGGAAGGACGCAGTGCCATCTGGTGTGTGCCGGGGACCGCAGGAGGACACGGAGACGCAGCACAACGACTAGTGCGAGCAGCCCGAACAGGTGACGCAGGACGAGACGCAGGCTCACGATGCTCAGCAAGACCTTCAGTAGGACTAGTGTAGGGAGAAGGAGCAGGTAGCGGGGAGGCAGGCTGTAACTGTGACGACGACTGAGCAGTCTGTGGACACTCTAAGGGAGGAGCACGACCAGGACAGGGCGGGAGACCAAGAACCTGCTCCAGGAGCGGAACGAAGTACGGCCTCAGCCGCTCAGCGCCTGCAGAACCAGCAAGGACGGCACCAGTACCCCTAGCGGCAGCACCAGCGCCAGCAGCACCTCCAGCTCCAACAGCGCCAACTCCAGCACCCTCTAAAGCACCAGCGCCAGCAGCACCGCCAGCGCCAACACCCCCAGCAGCTCCAGCCCCAGCAGCACCAGCTCCAGTAGGACCGTCAGCACCAGCAGCCTCAGCAGCACTCCCAGACGCACCTGCACCAGTAGAAACACCAGCGCCAACACCCCCAGTAGCTCCACCTCCAGTAGCACCAGCAGCACCCCCAGTCTCAGCAGCACGTCTCCAGCGGCGGGCAAACCACTCACGCAGCTCCAGTGGAGAGAGCGGCTCCCGCCTCGACGAAGCATTGCCGGCGGCCACACGAGCAGACCCAGCACCCCCAGACTCCGCACCCCCAGGCTCAGCACCTCCTGGCTCCGCACCCCCAGGCTCAGCACCCCCAGACCCAGCACCCCCAGGCTCAGCACCCCTAGTCTCAGCACCCCTAGACTCAGCACCCTCAGACCCGGCACCCGCAGGCACAGCACCTCTAGCAGCACCAGAGTCAACAGCTACCTCGACAGGCTCGACTGCGTCTACCTGGGACACACCTGACGGGGTAGGACCCTGAGGAGGGAGGGGGTTGTCAGAATCCCAAACACTAGACCACTGGGATAAAAGGGCTTGTTAAGTAGCGAGTCAGTGCGCCCATAACCCCCCAGGCAAACATGCCTGTAACCCTTCCATAGGATCAATCGGGGATCACCAGTGGACCTCTGACACGGGTCTACCTGGGGAGGACCTGGCGCAAGGAAGAGCGGCGGCGGGGGGAGGGGCGCAGTGCGGTAGGGGAAGAGACGGTAGTAAGGCACCGACTCGTCAAAGGTGACGTCCTGGGAGGATAGAACACGGCACGAGGTGGGGTGGTAAAACTGCCACCCAGGCGCGTCAGGGGGGGAAGCCAAGGAAGACGCAGGGAACTGCACGGGGGGACAGCTTGTCCGCAGACAAGTCGCGGACAAACGCCCAAGATCCCCAGACCCGAAACGCAGACGCATCGCCAACCTTCCCTGTCCACTGCAAGGCGGGGGAGGTCTCTGGCAAGGAGACCCGGGGCTGAAGGTTGAGCTGATGCGCGGCGTACTGAACCGCAAACGGCCACAGAAAATGGGGGGCAGCCGCATGCATCATGGACGTACGAGCGACGTCCATGACCATGCCAATGCGGCGCTCAACAATCCCATTTTGCTGTGGAGAGGCCGGAAGCGTGAAGGTCTGGCGGATGCCCTGTGCACGACAGAAGGCTCCCAAACGGGCAGAGGAAAACTCCCTGCCACTGTCCGAGTGCAGACGCAGAACAGGAAAGTCCAAGCCGAAACTCTCTCTGAGCTGGAGACGAGCTGCGCGGATCCAGTCGGTCAACACCTCAGTGACGTCACCCTTGCTGTGCAAGGGGAAGACTGTGGTGTAACGGGAGTAGTCGTCAACCACCAGCAGGAAGTACCGCTCTTGCCCCTGCCCACTGACGCGGGCTGGGCCCCACACGTCCACGTGGAGAGTCTGCAGCGGAGCCTCTGTCGGAGGAAACTCAGAGGAGTGAGGGGCGGCGCGCTGTTGCCCCTCAACGCAGGGGACGCAGATAGGGCCAGGCCCCGGAGGAAGGGGAGGGAGAGACCGTGGGAGACCAGAGACAAGGACACGGGAGGCCATGCCTCGGAGACGAGGCAAGGAGGAGTGACCAAGGCGGTCGTGCCAAAGGAGAGTCTGGTGGGACAGCAGACAACACGAGCAGGGGGCAGACTCAGGACCAGACCTGGATGCCGCAGCAAACACCGCACTCGACGCAGCTACCTGGGCAGACTCAGCAGCAAGAGGAGACTCAGTAGTAAGGGTGTACAGGCTCGACCCTATCCGACGGGTGAACGTGGCCAAGTGTCGACCTGTCCGAGCACACGTGCAGTGGGTCACCCGCTGACTCGCAGGAGTGAACTGGTCAACCCCCCTATCCTGTAGGTCCGCTCCACTCACCAAGCTCGTAGAGAACGAGGGGAGGTAGAGACCAGACAGGGTGCCAGAGGGGGCTGCCGGGCACGGTAGGACAGTGGAGAAGCTAGCAAGGACAGGACCCCCAGAGGGGTCTGCCAGGGAGACCGCAACCGGCCGACTGAGCGGCGTAATACTGGTGCGGTTTCGAAAGAAGGAGCGGGACGCACACGAGTCCAGGGTGAAGGTGTGGAAGGCTTGAGCCGACGTAGTACCTGAGAGAGCATACTCACCAGCACCTGGGGCGGCAGACGCACTGGCACCTGGGGCAGCAGACGCACTAGCACCTAGAGCAGCAGCCTCACCAGTACCTAGAGCAGCAGCCTCAATGCCCGGGTTAGGCGGTACACACAGGTAACAGTCACCAGCAACACTAGTATCAACAGCATACATGGCAGCAAGAATAGCATCAAAGTCAAGATCAAAGATGGCAACCCCAGCCTTAGACAGATCTCCCCAGCGAAGGATCTCTGACGCCTCAGGGAACCGGCGACGCCACGCGTCCGTCAGGCGACCAAAGCAGCGCTGGGTGGAGTGCGGGCCTCCGCACTGCTCACCAGCTCGGTCGCTGGTACGAAGGACGTAAGCGCAGGGACCAAAACCCCCACCGTGCTGACGCGCAGTGTACCACTCACGAAGCTGCTGAGGGGACAGGGTCACACCACTCCGCTGCTGCTGGCGCTGACCACCACCGGCGCCACTCCTCTGCGCAGAGTCGCGACCCGCTCCACCACCGCCGCCTCCGCCGCTGCCGCCGCCACCGCCGCCTCCTCCACCTCCGCCTCCTCCACTACCTCTGCCACCTCCGCTCCCTCCGCCACCTCCACCGCCTCCGCCGCCTCCACTGCTGCCACCGCCGCCGCCACCCCCGGCACCACTCCCACCACCACCCCCACTCCCTCCAGTGCCTCCACCACCACCTCCACCGCCCCCTCCAACCCCTCCAGCGCCCTTGCCCCCTTTGCCCTTGCCGGTGCGGCGTCTCCCGCTCGGGGCAGACGCAGCGCCGACCGACTCGAACCAACGAGGTCGGCCGCAGCAGCAGAGGCAACAGAGGACAAGAGGGGGTAGGGAGAACACCCCTCAAAGACGGGGGTGCGGGGGTCACCACGAGAAGCTCCTACAGCGACTATGCTCTTCTCTATCGCTAGGAGGGCCTTCTCGAGGAGGTCAACGGTGAGAGTGGTGGGGCAAACTGAGAGGAAGTGGTCCCTGACTACGCGGAGAGAGTCAGGGAGCCGTGTGACTATGTAGTAGAGAGTGATGTACATGGGGGGGGGGGGGGGGGTCTTGGCGCAGAACTCAGCAGGAAGCGCAGCGTGGTAACGAGTGTCACTAGTGCGGAGGTGCGTAATGAGGTCAGCAACTGTGGGAAAGGCAGCAAGGTCAGGGAAGAGGTACGGTAGCATGAGGCGGCTCAGTGCAGCAGTGGCAGGGGAAGAGTAGCGTGCAACTACAACATCGTACAAGGTCTGAGCACTCTTGTACTGGCTAAAGTGTGCACGCTCAGTGGTCGGTAAGTGGCGGCGCACAGCAAGGCGAGCAGCAGCATCGCGCGTGGCCCACTGTGAGCGAACAGTGGCATCAGCATCAGCAGCAGGGGCAGGAGAGGCACCAGAAGTGAGGTCAAACAGGGAGAGGCCGTCCGCCCTATCGCACTGAAGAAACAGCTGGAGGTCATCGACCCAGACCTCAAAGTCAACGGCACGGCCCTCAGCATCAAAGGTGAGGACACTGGGGGTAGCCATGACTGCAGTGGCCTAGGAGGAAGTGAGCTCACCAGTCCGAGGAAGGAGGGGCCGGGGAGCACCGGTAGGAACAGCAGCTGCTAGACAGTAGGGCGGCTCGGCGGCTTGGCGGCAGGGCGGCTCGGCTGCAGGGCGGCTCGGCGGCAGGGCGGCTCGGTTGTAGGGCGTCGCGGCTGCTGGTCGGCTCGGCTGTTGGGCGGCTCGGCTGTTGGGCGGCTCGGCGGCAGGGCGGCTCGGCTGAAGGGCGGCTCGGCAGCAAGGCGGCTCGGCTGCTGGGCGGCTCGGCTGCTGTGCTGCCCGGCGGCGGCGTCGCGAGTGACGGCGGGGCCGTAGGTGGTGACGGGGCCGAAGAGGGGCCGAAACGGGGCTGTAAAGGGGCCTAGGCGGGGCCGGAGAGGGGTCGTAAGGAGCCTAGGCGGGGCCGTACGAGGCCTAGGCGGGGCCGTAAGGGGCCGTAAAGGGCCAGACGGGGCTGCGGAGGGGCCTAGGAGGGGCCGAAGAGGGGCCGTAAGGGGCCTAGGCGGGGCCGTAAGGGGCCAGACGGGGCCGCGGAGGGGCCTAGGCGAGGCCACGAAGGGGCCTAGGCGAGGCCACAAAGGGGCCGTAAGGGGCCTAGGCGGGGCCGTAAGGGGCCAGACGGGGCTGCGGAGGGGTCTAGGCGGGGCCGTAAGGGGCCAGACGGGGCCGCGGAGGGGCCTAGGCGAGGCCGCGACGGGGCCGTAAGGGGCCAGACGGGGCCGCGCAGGGGCCTAGGCGAGGCCGCGACGGGGCCGTAAGGGGCCTAAGCAAGGCCGTAAGGGGCCAGACGGGGCTGTGAGGAGCCAGACGGGGCCGCGGAGGTACACCATAATGGGTACACCAGACAGGGTGCAGCGGAAGAAACAGTGGCAGGCAAAAGCAGTGGTAACCGGTGCAGAAGTGGCAGAAACAGCTGCAGCCAACCCTCAGCCAAGGAAGAAGCAGTAACAGGTGTGGGAGGCGGCAGGTCGCCTGAGGAGCAGGCTCTGTGGCTGCAACAGGCAGCAGGACAACAGCGGCTCGACGGCAGCACCTGCAGGCCCAAGCAGCAAAAAACAGAAAACAGGGCAGGTGGCGATAGGGGCGACAGCTGGAGGTGGCACAGTAGCAGCGAGCGGCAGCAGCAGATACCCGGCTGTCTTCCGCCACCCTCTCTCACCCTCCCCCTCACAGCGGCACGCGCGACAGTGAGAGAGAGAGGAGGAAGGGCGGCTGCTGGCTTGGTAGAATGTCTCTCGCCACCCCCTCACACTCCCCCCCTTCCCCCATAGCGACAGGCACTGCAGGGAGAGAGAGGAGAGAGGAGGGCGGCGGCTGGTTCCTGCGGGTACACTCCCGCCACCCCTGCACCCTCCCCCCCACAGCGACAGTCGCACATGGGGCGATAAAGGGCGTCGGCAGGCGCTGCTGGCGTCTCACAGCGGTCACCCCGTCACGCCACCTCCCCCACTGTCCGCCACCACCGCCACTTTTCCTCCACTGCCCGCCACCCTCACGACATTCTCTCACAGCAGGAGCGCTCGCGGCAGCTGTAACGGGGCCGGTGGGAGGGAGGGCGGGGACAGTTGCACGGGCGCGACGAGCGGGACAGGGGGCCGGAACGGAGGTGCGACAAAACGGCGACGGGGCGGCATGGCCGCAAACGACAGGCGGAGCCAGCGCGACGGCGGCCCAGCTCGTCGCCACGACAGCCGCGCCCTTCGTTGCGAATGTCGCGACTTTTACAACAACAAGCGTGCGACGGGTAGGGCAAACGAGCGGGACGATGCAGTCCGCAACGGAGGGTGCCATTACGAAAAAGAAACCACAGGCTAGGAATGAAGCATGCTCTGATACCATGTCAGAATCCTAAGTTGACTTAGGACTTAGGTTGAGGGTAGAACGAGAGTTACGAGAGGAAGGGGTCGAGAGATTCGCCAAAAGAGGATGTTCATTATAGAGCGAGCAGTATAAATAGGTAAGAATCAGGAAAGGTGCACCACCAATCAGAAAGTTATATGACTACAGTATTCTACACTACAGGCAGTTATAGAACAGTATATAGAAATATATATTATTCTGACAGCGTGTTCTAGCGAACACCTGCAAACATGAAAGGCACTCATGACAACAAAACTAACTTCAACAAAAACTCGATTGCTGCTCAATTCGTCACCTAGACATCGCTCGCGTGCTATCGCGCTTTGGTATCCATCCGTCAGCTCGCTAGCATCCTCAACAGTTAACCGTCGACATCTGTTTGCGGATGTCGTCGAATCCTAACAGTTGGAATCTTTTATCCAAGCCAAGGGCTGACATGCACCGACATTCAGAGACATGGTCACTTCGGACACGCCCAAAACACCAACTACCACCAGTTTCAACCACTCTCTACTACCGCACCAGCAACCAGCACATCCACCATCTCAAAGGAACGAGTAACCTTCATGCCCAACATTCAGAACCCCATCGACACGGCAATCGCAATCACCAATGACACCCCCTTCAGCACTTCATCGAGGCCATCCATTGCAACTACACGTCTTCAACTGTCAAACGTTATATCTACTATACATGTTTAGGCTGTAATGGGGTAGCCAATATGGGGTACAGCCCACTTTAGGGTTTCATATTTGTACCCAACTCTTCCGATAGTTCAATCATTCCTGCTGCTAAATTCTAACGTGGTTTCAGAGCACTAGGTCCGTAGGACCGTTTTTTTTCGGGCCCACCTACCGTTGCGGTTACCATGCTACCCCGCGTATTGTCTTGAGCCTGCCTGCGTGCCTGCCTTGCCTTGTGCCGTGCAGCGCTGCGCGCGCCGTCCTGCAGCCTTCGCGCTGCCTACTGCTGCCCTAGGCCAGCGCGCCGTCCTTGCAGGCCCGTACGGCCCGCGCGCCGCCCCTACAGCCTTGTAAGGCCCGTGCGCCGCCCCTGCAGGCCCGTCAGGCCCGTTAGCCGCCCCTGCAGGCCCGTCAAGCCCGCGAGCCGCCCCTGCAGGCCCGTCAGGCCAGAGCGCCGCCCCTACAGGCCCGTCAGGCCAGAGCGCCGCCCCTGCAGGCCCGTCAGGCCCGCCAGCCGTCCCTACAGGCCCGTCAGGACCGCTAGCCGCCTCTGCAGGCCCGTCAGGCCTGCGAGCCGCCCCTGCAGGCCCGTCAGGCCCGCAAGCCGCCCCTGCAGTCCCGTCAGGCCAGGTCGCCGCCCTGCGCGTCGCGCTGCAGCCCCGCGCGTCGCGTCAACTATGCACGTCGCGCTGCAGCCCTGCGCGTCGCGCCCGCTGCCCGCGCGTCGCGCTGCAGCCCCGCGCGTCACGTTCGCTGCCCGCGCATCGCGCTGCAGCCCCACGCGCCGCGTTCGCTGCCCGCGCGTCACGCTGCATCCCCGCGCGTCGCGCCCGCAGCTTGCGCAGCGCGCTGCAGCCTCGCGCGTCGCGGCTGCCCCTGGACGCCGCCCTGCAGCAGCTGCCACCGTCGCTCCTGCAGCAGCTGCTGTGGAGCGCCCTGCCACAGACGCGGCCCTACCCAGCAGCAGCTGCCGCGGAGCCTTCTGCCGCCGTCGCGGCCCTGCCCTGCAGCAGCTGTCGCGGAGCCTCCTGTCACGGTCGTGGCCCTGTCCTGCAGCAGCTGCCGCGGAGCCTCCTGCCACGTTCGCGGCCCCGCCCTGCAGCAGCTGCCGCGGAGCCTTCTGCCCCCGTTGCGGCCCCGCCCTGCAGCAGCTGTCGCGGACCTGCCCTACCTCCGACGCGGCCCTCCTCTGCCGCAGCTGTAGCGGCCCCGCCGTCGCCGCCGTCGTGCGCCCGCCCTTCCCGCCACTGGTGAGCACCTACCTTGTTCATGCGCTGCCGCCTGCCTGCCTGCCTACCTGCCTGCCTGCCTACCTCCCGGCCTGCCTGCCTGCCTGCCGGCCGCGCCTGCCCTGCACGCGCTGCTGCTGCTAATACTGCTATTGCTACTGCTGCTATTGCTATTGCTACTACTACTGCTGCTAATGACGGTGGCCAGATGCAGCTCCAGCGACGTCCGCGTGAGTCCCTCACGCCCGAGCAGCTTAGTGAGTGGTACGCTAGTTGGGGTTGTAGGGGTGGCCGCGCTGCTACTGCTGCTATTACTGTTACTGCTGCTACTGCTGCTACTACTGCTACTGCTACTACTGGCGGTGGCCAGATGCAGCTCCAGCGACGTCCGCACGATTCTCGCACGCCCCAGCAGCTTAGTGAGTGGTACGCTAGTTGGGGTTGTCGCGGTAGCCGTCGTAGCTGTCGCCCTGGAGCTGGTCAGTTGGGAGAGTCTGGCAGTGGCCAGCTGCATCTGCAGCGGCGTCCACGCGAGATACTTACGTCCCAGCAGCTTCACGAGTGGTACGCTCAGAGTAGAGGGTTTCTGAGTACCATTCGCTGCCCGTACGTCATTCGCACTGGTGCTCGGACTAGTCAGGCTTGCGGGACGCTCAGTCACACAGAGTCCCGTTGCTTTGCCCGTCTGAGCGACGCCTGGCGTACCGAGTTTGGCGACGAGGCTGAGCTCCCCAACTGGGTGGAGCTCCTTGGGCAGAGGGTAGATATCTTTGCTCTTGACTATGATGCTATTCTCACTGCCATGTATGCATTGCCTACTAGTGCTGACCGTGCCTGTTACCTGTGCGTACCGCCTGACCCAGGTATAGAGCTTGTTGCTCTAGGTGCTGGTGAGGCTGCTTCTCGAGGGGCTAGTGTGTCTCCTGCTCTAGGTACGGGTGCGACTGCTGCTCCAGGTGCTGGTGAGTCTGCTCTCTCTGGTACTGCGCCTGCTCAGGCCTTGTACACCTTCACACTTGACTCTGGTGCTTCTCGCTCCTTCTTTCGCGACAGCACCACCCTCACGCCGCTCAGTCGGCCGGTTCCAGTCTCTCTGGCAGACCCCTCTGGGGGTCGAGTCCGTGCGACCTCTTCCACTGTCCTCCCTTGTCCTGCTGTCCCGTCCGGCACACTGTCGGGTCTTCACCTCCCCTCGTTCTCTACGAACTTGGTGGTGGGTTCTGCGCTCCAGGACGCGGGTGTTCACTAGTTCACCCCTGCCTACGAGCGTGTAACACACTGCACGTGTGCTCAGACGGGTCGTCACCTGGCTACCTTCACTTGGCAGCCGGGGTCGGGCCTGTACACACTGACCACTGGGTCACCTCAGGTAGCAGCGTCTGCGTCTGTGTCAGGTCAGTTGTCGGCCCCCTGCTCGTGTCACGCCTTATCGCACCAGACCCTCTTTTGGCACCACCGCCTTGGTCACCTCTCGGTGCAGCGCCTTCACAGCATGCACCGCCGTGTCCTTGTCTCTGGTCTTCCCAGGGTTCTCCCTCCCTTGCCACCCTCGCCTGCTCCTCCCTGTCTTCCCTGTGTCGAGGGGCGGCAGCGCGCCGCTCCTCACTCCTCCTCGTTCCCTCCCACAGAGGCTCCCCTGCAGACTCTCCACCTGGACGTGTGGGGCCCAGCCCGCGTCCGTGGACAGGGCCACGAGCGGTACTTCCTGCTGGTCGTCGACGACTACACGCGTTACACCACGGTCTTCCCCTTGCGCACCAAGGGTGAGGTCCCTAATGGTTTGATCCCCTGGATCCGCGCTGCTCGTCTCCAGCTCCGCGAGCGGTTCGGTACGGAGTTTCCCGTCCTGCGTCTGCACTCTGACAGAGGTGGTGAGTTTTCCTCCGACCTCTTGGCAGCCTTCTGTGAGGAGCACGGCATCACCTAGTCGTTCACGCTTCTGGCCTCTCCGCAGCAGAATGGGGTTGCTGAGCGCCGCATTGGCTTAGTCATGGAGGTCGCTCGTACCTCCATGATCCATGCGGCTGCTCCCCATTTTCTGTGGCCGTTTGCGGTCCGGTACGCCGCGCATCAGCTCAACCTCTGGCCCCGTGTCTCCTTGCCGGAGACCTCGCCCACACTGCTGTGGACGGGGAAGGTTGGCGATGCGTGCCGTTTCCGGGTCTGGGGTGCTCGTGCCTTTGTCCGCGATACCACCGCGGACAAGCTCTCCACCCGCGCTGTTCCCTGTCTCTTCCTTGGCTTTGTCCCTGACGCGCCTGGTTGGCAGTTTTACCACCCCACCTCTCGCCGTGTCTTCCCCTCTCAGGACGTCACGTTCGACGAGTCGGTTCCCTTTTACCGTCTCTTCCCCTACCGCACTGCCCCTCTCCCTTCCTGCCGCTCTTCCTCGCTCCAGGTGCTCCCCAGGTAGACCCCCTCCCCACTCCCGGTCCTGCTCCTTCAGGTGTGTCTCAGGTAGACCCTCCTCCCTTGAGTGTGCCGGTTGAGGTCACTTGTGACTCAGGTCCTGCTGAGGGTGGTCCTGCTCGTGGTGTTGTTTCTGGGGGTGCTGAGCCTGGGGGTGCGGAGCCTGGGGGTGCTGAGCCTAGGGGTGCGGAGTCTGGAGCTACTGAGGGTGCTTGAGCTGGGGGTTCTGGAGCTGCTGCGGGTGCTAGCGCTGGAGGTTCTGGAGCTGCTGCAGGTGCTGGCGCTGGAGGTTCTGGAGTTGCTGCGGGTGCTGGCGCTGGAGGTTCTGGAGCTGCTGCGGGTGCTGGCGCTGGAGGTTCTGGAGGTGCTGCGGGTGCTGGGGCTGGAGGTTCTGGAGCTGCTGCGGGTGCTGGCGCTGGAGGTTCTGGAGCTGCTGCGGGTGCTGGCGCTGAGGGTTCTGAGTTTGCTGTCGCGCGGTCTCCCTGGAGTAGCCGCCTTCGTCCACGTGTGCCTCTCACCTCACAGCAGTTACACGACTGGTACGGTCGCCGTTTGGGTCGCGCTTTTGGAGCTCGAGGCTCTGGCGCTGGAGGTGTTTCTGCTGTCGTCACAGGAGCTGGGAGTGGTGCTGGTCTCGGAGGTGCTCGTACTGGAGGTACTGGAGCTGCTGGGGCTTGAGGTGCTGCTGAGCCTGAGGGTGCTGCTGCTGGAGACCCTGGGTCTGGGGGTGCTGGTGCTGGAGACACTGAGGCTGGAGACCCTGGGACTGGAGGTGCTGGTTCTAGGGGTGCTGCTGCTGGTGGAGTTGGTCCTGGAGGAGCTGGCGCTGAGGGTTCTAGAGCTACTGGAGGTGCTAGAGCTGCTGGGGGTGCTGGAGCTGCTGGTGCTGGTGGCACTGCACAGCCGCGCCTATTCTTCGCTCCACCGTCTCCGTCGTCTCAGCCACCGCCTGACTCTGTGCTTCGCCAGATTCTTAGTCTCCCTTCGTCTACTGGTCTTCCGTTACAGCCTGGCTCACCGCTGCCTGCTCTTTCTCCGTACACTGAACACACAGGAGGTTTAACTGAGCATCGTGAGCCCGCGTCGCGTCCTATCTCGCCTGTAAGTTCTAGTAGTTCCGGTCGTCGTGTTCCTTGTTCCCGTCAGCCGACTGTCCCCGGCACCCACCTCGTAGTTCGTCGTCTTTCCTCTCCTCCGCAACGTGTCCCCCTGCCGTCCCCTCCTGCGTCTTCTCTGCCTACCGTTCCTGAGCCTGATTCTGACCGCACCCATGCTGCTCACCCTACTGTCACGCGTCTGCTAGCCACAGTTGTCACTGACCCGACGTTTGAATCTGCTGTTGCGTCTGCCTTTGTTGCAGAGCTTGTTGACTTTGCTGCTCCCTGTCGTCTAGACTACGCCGCTAGTCTTGTTGCTGAGTCTGAGTCTGTCTGTCCTCCGTCCGTCGGGGGTGAGTGTGCTCTTGGCACGGACGTCCTTGAGGACAGGCAGGAGGACCTTGAGTGTCTTGCAGCCGCTGTGCCTCACCTCGTGTCCATGCTGCTTGCCCCTGAGGGAGACCCGGATGCTCTAGACATCCCGACCCCGCGCTCTTATGCTCAGGCGATCGCGGATGAGTACTCCTCTTAGTGGCAGATAGCCATGGACGCAGAGATGGCATTCTGGAAGTCCACAGGCACTTACGTTGACGAGGTTCCCCCTCCTGTGGCGAACATCGTTAGTGGCATGTGGATTTTCAGGGTGAAGCGGCCGCCAGGTTCTCCGCCTGTCTTCCAGGCTCGTTACGTCGCTCGAGGTTTCAGTCAGCGAGAGGGAGTTGACTTCTTTCAGACTTTCTCCCCCACCTCGAAGATGACCACTCTTCGGGTGTGTTGTGCCACTCACGAGGTGCCGCTCAGCGTGACTACGAGCTTCACTCTCTTGACTTCAGCACAGCTTTCTTAAAGGGCAGCCTACACGAGGAGATCTGGCTGCGCCGCCCTCTTGGCTTCACTGGGTCGTTCCCTCTTGGTACCCAGTGGAGCCTCCGGCGGCCAGTCTACGGTCTCCGCCAGGCACCACGTGAGTGGCACAACACACTGAGGACTACACTTGCGGCTCTTGGGTTTGCTCCATCGACTACTGACCCGTCACTGTTTCTGCGCACCGACACGTTGCTGCCGCCGTTCTACATCCTCGTGTACGTCGACGACTTGGTCTTTGCCACTGCTGACACTGAGGCTCTCGCCCTGGTGAAGTCGGAGCTGCAGAAGAGACACACGTGCACAGACCTGGGTGAATTGTGCAGCTACCTTGGCTTGCAGATCACCCGGGACAGAGCACGCCGCACCATCACACTAGCTCAGTCACACATGGTGCAGCAGGTCCTTCAGCGCTTTGGCTTCACCTGGTCCTCGCCACAGCACACTCCTCTGGCTACAGGCCACTCGCTCTCAGCTCCACCTTCGGACGAGTCGGTAGAGCCGAGTGGCCCGTACCCAGAGCTAGTGGGCTGCCTCATGTACCTGATGACCTGCACTCGACCTGACCTTGCGTACCCTCTTGGCCTTCTGGCTCGCTACGTGGCTCCTGGTAGGCACAGACCAAAGCACATGGCTGCTGCTAAGAGGGTACTGCGCTACTTGTGCAGTACATCGGGCATGGGGCTCGTGCTTGGAGGGAGGAGCTCAGTTGTTCTCACTGGGCGCTCAGACGCTTCTTAAGTTGACCACCAGGCTACTCAGCGGTCATCACAGGGTTACACCTTCAGCCTTGGCTTTGGTTCAGTTTCTTGGCGTTCTACACATTTGTCTTCAGTTCTCAGCTCCAGTTGTGAGGCTGAGATCTACGCCACAGCCATGGCTGCACAGGAGTAACGCTGGCTCACCTACCTGCTGACCGACTTGGGAGAGCGGCCTCGTTCTCCTCCAGTGCTGTACGTCAACAACAAGGCCGCCATTGCCTTGTGTCAAGAGCACAGACTGGAGTACAGAACGAAGCACATCGCTCTGCGTTACTTCCTGGCTTGAGAGCTCACGTGGCCACTCGGGCCAACACTGCTGATATATTCACCAAGGCACTTCCGTCTGGTGATCATCAGCGTTTCTGCACTTTGTTAGGCCTTGTGCCCACATTTCCTCACTTGCTGTAGACTTTGCTTGTACTGTGATCTATATATACCTGCATGCATGCTCTGCTAGGTAAAAATTACTATGCTGTTGTTGTTGCATGTATACCTCTGTATGTGAACTGGCCTTGTGGCCCTCTGCTTGTGTTCAGTGTGTGTGGTGACGTTGTGATCCAACCTGAGCTTGCTTTGCTTCTCTTGACTGGTCTTGTGACCCCTTGTTCTCCCCCAGTTTGCCTATGGGGGTGTGTCAAACGTTATATCTACTATACATGTTACTCTGAAGTGGGGTAGCCAATATGGGGTACAGCACAACCCACTTTAGGGTTTCATATTTGTACCCAACTCTTCCGATAGTTCAATCATTCCTGCTGCTAAATTCTAACATCAATGTCCCTAGCCACACATGTCTCAAACGACTCAATGTCAGAATCCCAACCACTAGACCATTGGGATAAAATGGCTTGTTTCAGTAGCGGGTCAGTGCGCCCATAACCCCCCATGCGAACGCGTCTGTAACCCTCTCCAGGATCAATCGCGCATCCACAATGCAGATCTACTGACACCCCCCCACACTGGGAGGCCCAGGACTAAGCACAGCAGCAACGGCCTACATGTGCATACACCGGGAATCGAACCCGAGACCGCTCTGATACCATGTCAGAATCCCAACCTCTAGACCATTGGGATAAAAGGTCTTGTTTCAGTAGCGGGTCAGTGCGCCCATAACCCCCCGGGCGAACGCGCCTGTAACCCTCTTCAGGATCAATCGGGCATCCACAGTGCAGATCTACTGACACTCAATTCTAATGTAGCACATTGCCATTGCAAGAACAGAAAGCAAGCTTTCTGAGTATGAATTTTTTTTAAAGTGTGTAACACTTTATCAAAATGCGTATTGTGAAAGCGCAGCTGACTATAGCGCAGCAAGGCAACTGCGAATTAGCATTCGCCGGATACATAAGCCGGTTGGAGGCCGTTTGGCCTCCACCAACGTCTTCATTTCGGAACTTTGCAGTTCCACTCCCCACCCACCCACCCACCCTGATCATTTACATGTATGATTTATAGTGGGATGAGAATGCTGTAATTACTGCAATTCTAATGAAGCACGTTACCATTGCAAGAACAAAAGGCAAGCTTTCTCAATCAGGAATTTCATGGAAAAAAATCCTGATATTGTAGGGCCTGGGTGTATTTAAACATGGGCCACTAAAATATGCAACAACATTCAGGTTGTTTGATGCTTTTCTGTTGGGAATATAAACGCATGACTTAGTGCGTTTCTGTAGTATAGAACCTCACCCGATACTGAAGCACAACAAAAGGGGTATGAAGTCCAAAAGGCGCGTACCACATCAAACCGCAACTGGAGGTTGCGAGCTGTAACCGCCTGGAGGTTACGTAACAGCAAGCGACGCTTCAGTGAATAGTAACCGCCTCGATAATCGAAGCGTTACGCATCTCGATAAACATAACCGCTTCCTGTAATCTATCTTTCCTATATATTCCTGTATGCCCTTTGCTTTAATCAATTACTTGTTCTCACACACTAGCACAAGTACATTCACTCAAGTCTTCCGCTGTGCTACTCTAGCACCTACTAGCCTATTCTCTGCAAAGATCCTAAGGCTGAAATCCTCAGCCCAACATGGTATGAGAGCAGTCAGAGAACAAGGCTCTCGTCACTAAGCCTCTTCCAGGCTACCAATCTGCAAGCAAACAAGAAGTTCAATCTTCATTCAAGAAAGGCAAGACATGGCAAGTGGCAAAGAAAGAAGGTCATCTACGGGATCTACTCTACCCCCGGTCTCCGAGTTGCAGACCGAAGGAGGAACAACGCCCGGATTAACGACGGAACGATCCACCCAGGCGCCAGTAGCGCCGCCAACAAGCTTCGACCCAAGCTTAATGGAGCAATTCTTCAACTTCATGTCGTAGCAGCAGTCCTCACAACCTGCAAACAGCAGCAGCGTAAACAACGGAGCAGCACCAATGAGTATTGACAACTCATCGTTCGGACGACACAATCAACAAACACCGAATTCAGTCTCACCTGGTTCCTTCACGTTTATGCCGCCTCGTCATCCAGCGACTCCTCTTCCCGCCATCAAACGAGACGCCGAAGAAGTTCTGCAAGTACAAGCACAGTTCAACAACATCCTGCGACTGCACACATCCACACCATTCAACGGGAAAGACTTCTACTCTTGGAGCTTCGAGTTTGAACTTCCGATGGAAGGCACGAATCTTCTTGGATTCTTCAACGGTACCTGGCCATACCCACACAACGGCGAAGACAAAGACAAGGAAAATTATACTTATCACTCTCTGATGGCCTACACCGTACTTCTTCGAAACTTATCGCCGAACGAGCAGCGAAGCATCCGGGCCTACCGGAACCACGCAAACTCCGCAGAACTCGCCTATCAACATCTGCGAAGCATTCATCAAGCATCCGACAGCGTCACACGAAGCAGACTCATGGCACAACTGACAACAGTTCAAATGCAACCTGGAGAAAAGGCCATGCCTTACATCAGTCGCTGTCAAGGACTACGCGACAGACTCATTCGCTGCGGAGGAAACTTATCTGAAGAAGCGTTTGTAACCGTCGTTCTCGCCGGCCTTGGACCTCAATGGCGCACCACCCGTTCAATTCTTCGTGCTCACGGTCGACTCTCCGAGATGCATCTCTGCGCCGAACTTCACGCCGAGCAGCAGGAAATGGACCTGTTCGAAGAACGCAACAACAAAAGGCATCATCAACCAGTCGTTCTTTACACCAATCGACGACAGCCACGTTACCAAAATCAAAGACGCGTCATCTGTGTCGGACATCAGGACATACACGCTTCAACTGCCCTCAGCAAGAACGACAACCAGCACCATTCTCTCATCCTCTGCGACCAGTGCCTCCTCACATCGCGTCAACTCAACAACGTCCCGCGACCGTCTCAACGACTACTTCAACGCGACCATCAACTTCCACTTCGGGACTGCACAGACATCAAGAATCGTCGCCATGGCACGAACAACAGAGTCAAACATCGACTCGTGCATTACCGGCTCACCACCGACTTACAGTCCCGACGAGCGACCGTCACCACCACCGTCATCCCTTAATGTGAATCCAACGTACGCCGCCATCGCGAATAGTGCACCCACCGGACCAGACACATGGTTCCTCGACAACTGTTGCGGTCATCACATGTGCTCTTCATCACGGTTTCTTCAGCGCGAACGACGTCACCGTCGCCAACAACGAAAACCTGCGCACCAACAAACAAGGAGTCGTGGACCTTCAGTCAAATGAAACAAATGTGATTCTTCAACTAAACAAAGTACTCGTCGTTGACAACCTCGGCTTCAACTTACTAAGCGTCAGCCAGCTCATGTCGAAAGGCGTTCACCTGGAGTGTGACTCCGACGCCCTGGAAATTCGTCTTTACCACGGAAAAGGGGGGGTCTTCATCGGCCGCGCAATTCAACAAGATGACGTCTTCGTCCTCGATTTCGTCCCCGACAAAGGCACCGCCGACAGCGACGGCATAGTCGCCCTCGCACCTTGGACACACCCGCCAGATCTTAACCCGAATTTCAGTCCCGAAGGCTTTTGGTACTCCCGTACCATTCCCGAATCTGAACGCACCAACGCACTTGCCGTCCTGCAAAAACAAGCAACAACACCAGAGTCAGCACCCGTCATCGAAACAACAACTACACCCGACACAGCACCAACAACCACCGAACCTGCAGTTGAAGAACCAACCGTCGTCGCGGAACCACCTTCCGAAACCTCACGGCCCGGTCCCTCCGTCGCGCCACCACCTCTCATCATCGACACGCCACCGACAGCCGCCCAACAGTTAACGCCAGCACCACGCGCCGTTCATCGAAGTGCAGCAACACACGCCGCCTTCTTCGCCAACGCAGACTTCTATCAACGCTCCGTCGGTCACAGCGCCTCCGAAGACATCTGGCATCAACGTCTTGGACATCCTGGAAACAAAACACTCTATAACACAATACGAGCCGGAGTGTTAGACAAGAACGCCCTACTTCTTCCTAACGGACGTGAACTCAAACGACCACGCGGCACTTGCTTCATCTGCCCGGAAGCGGATCTGCCTCACCAACCGTTCCCGTCACATCACAACCCGAGCGCCCCCGTTTATCAACCACTCGAAAAAAGTCTACAGCGACATCCTATACATACCTCGAACCGAAGGACGTGAAGATCTGAACTACGTCATCACCTTCATCGACGCCGCAACACGTTATGTCTGGCACGTCAACTTACCGTCACGAGATATGGCCCTAGAAGCCTTCACAGCCTGGCTACCTGTCGCTGAAAGAGAATCGGGAGCAAAACTGAAGAGTTTTCAGTCAAATGGCGCAAAGGAGTACCAGTCACACCACTTCACGCAGTTCTTGGCAGAAAGAGGCATCAAACGCCTCATCTCTCTTCCTTACGCTCACCAACAGCAGGGTGTGGCAGAAAGGATGAACAGGACCCTGCAGACAACCATGCGAAAGCTGCTACGTGGAACACGACTGCCCAACTCAGAATGGCCAGCAGCAATGGACCACGCTGTCCTCCTACACAACTTGCTGTCCTCGTCTTCACTGCCCAACAACGCATCTCCGCACCTGTTGTGGACTGGGAAGCTGGGCAACACAAAAATGTTACGAGTCTTTGGGTGTATGGTACAGTACCGCCCACACACTGCACGCGCAGGGAGATTTTCGCAACGTGCACAGTGGGGTCTACACCTCGGGCTGGCAAAACATTACGAAGCCTGGCGAATCTTAGACGTCCACACAAAGGAAATAGTAGCAGCACGTGACGTTATCTTCTACGAGCGACTCACCCTCAACCATTACCTGGACTACTGCCCAACCACCGAGATGGCAGCAGATTATCTCACCAAGAAGCTACCAAAGGGGAAATTCGAGTACTGCATGCTGCTCACCGGATTGGGCCACGTCACCGAAGCTAACCACGTCGACACTCCAGAAACGAAGGGGAATGTTGGGAATATAAACGCATGACTTAGTGCGTTTCTGTAGTATCGAACCTCACCCGATACTGAAGCACAACAAAAGGGGTATGAAGTCGAAAAGGCGCGTACCACATCAAACCGCAACTGGAGGTTGCGAGCTGTAACCGCCTGGAGGTTACGTAACAGCAAGCGACGCTTCAGTGAACAGTAACCGCCTCGATAATCGAAGCGTTACGCGTCTCGATAAACATAACCGCTTCCTGTAATCTATCTTTCCTATATATTCCTGTATGCCCTTTGCTTTAATCAATTACTTGTTCTCACACACTAGCACAAGTACATTCACTCAAGTCTTCCGCTGTGCTACTCTAGCACCTACTAGCCTATTCTCTGCAAAGATCCTAAGGCTGAAATCCTCAGCCCAACATTTTCCTACACCTATAGGGATTTATGCGTTTCATTACTGTTTGTCGGCAGACAAAGCCGTCATCGCAATTGCCGAACTTTTTTGTGCGCACGAACCAAGATGAAATTGTTTTAGTAGGTGTATTTGAACATGTGCTAACCGAATATGCAACAACGTTCAAGTCGTTCTATGCTTTTCCCTACGCCTGATGGGTCAGAGTCCCAAAATCCAATCTGAGTGCCTGTTTGTATGGTCTAGGGTGCTATATCTAGCAGTAAAGAGTCAATGGAGGTTGGCTGTGGTGATTGTTCTCTTCTATGTTGGTTGTGCGCCTGTCTTGTCTCCATACAAAGCCAGCAGTACAGTGCTAGAGTGCAAGTGCTTGTGAATATACTTCACAGCAAGCAACTTGTAGTGACAACAGAGACAAGCCGATCCCGCAGCAATCTAACATGACCTCTCCTCCATCCAGGCACCATGTGCACACTTCCCCATCACCACCTGGCACCGCCACTCTGTACCTCCATCTTTCCCTGCTATCTGCCCTACCCCGGCCCCAAGCTGCCCCGTGCACGGGTCTACCGGTAGCGGCGCAGCGAGAGCATGGTGTTGCGCTTCCAGAAGGCGCGCACGGAGGGGCGGTTCTTGGTGCTCTTGTGCCCCTTGCGCAGCAGCCCGCGGTGGTGGCGGCCGGCAGACGTGAGGCCGCGCAGCTCGCGGTGCTTCATGACGGGGCGGCACAGCCAGTTGATGTGCGCGTCGTTGCGGATGGCCTGGTGGTGCGGGTCCACCAGGATCACCTCAAAGTACTTGAACGCCGAGTCCTGGCAGCGTACGGAAGGGGTGGGGGGAGAAAAAGCGGACAGTGGGGAAGGGAAGAAAAGGTTGGGGAAGTGGAGGATGTGCGTTGGGGAGGGAGGGGGGGGGGGGAGACGGGGCAGGGGGGGGGGAGGAGAAAGGGGGTGATAAAAGGGGGGAGAGGAGGGGATGGAGGGTGGGGTGAGGGTGGCGTGCGGTGGGCGTTGCATGGAAGACAGATGTGGGCGTTTGTTTCACCTACACTCAGTTCGTGCGTGGGGTTGTTGTGAGGGGGAACAGAGGGTGTGCTTTAGTGTATGGGCAGTGGTGGGCTCAAGGGCAAGCGAGCGCGGGCGCGGAGACACACACGCACACACACAAACACCATGGCCCACCCTCACTCCACCGCTTACACCTCCCCCCCACCCCACCCCACACACGCGCGCGCGCGCACAGCGCACCTGGTTGACCCAGTAGGAGTTGAGCACGCGCAGCCCCCCCAGGCGGCGGCCAGCGCGCTCCTCCGCGACGGCGCGCTTGTTGCGTTGGAACTTGAGCTGCGTCACTCCCTGGCTCTTCGGCTTGCCGTACCTGCCGCCGCCACGCGCGCACGATATAAAACACGACGCGCGCACCACCACAACACGACGCGCACACACCACATCACGAAGAAGATGCGGTCGGACAGGTAGCGCGCGACGGACGGGGGGGGGGGGGGGGGGGGGGGGGAAGAATGGAAACGGGGAAAGAGCGTGAAACCGGGGAGGTGCAACGAGAGAGCAGTGGAGAAGCCAAGAGCGACGGCATGAGGAAAACATTTTTTAGGAAACAAGCGCGCGGCACGGAGGAGGCAGGAGGGGAGCGGGAAGGAAGGGGCGAGAGGGCGAGGGGGCGGGGGGCGAGGGGGAGAGGGGGCGAGAGGGCTCCAGAGCGTACACGATACCCTTGGCGACGGGCTTCTTGCGGCCGCCACGGCGCACGCGCACGCGGTACACCACGTAGCCCTGCGCGCGCCCACGCGTCACACCACGCGGGGGGAGCGGAGAGAGCGGGAAGGCAGGGAGCGGGGAGAGCGGGGAGACAGGGAGCGGGGAGAGTGGGAAGCGCGGGGAGAGGGGGACACGGGTTAGATGGGTGGTGAGCTGAGAAAGACGGGAGGGTGGAGCAACGAAGACTGATCGGACATGAGGGATCAGTGGAGGGTGACACGTGGCTGCACGATGGGGACTGTAAACCATGCAGCGATCCACTAGGTCCATGCAGACCGTATTGCACCGCCCGAAGACTATGCGCGACGCGACGATAACTAGCTAATTCTAACAGAATCAGGACGAGACATCGTGCCGCTTGCCCCCGAAAGAATGGCACGCTGCTGCAAGCCGCATCGTCACGCAGGCCGGGTGCCCTCGAGGAATGCGCTGACATGAACAAATTGGGCGCCATGCGAGCGGCGAATCTATGCCGCTTCGCGGATCACCGGCGCATGTGTCTAGAACTAGTTGAATCTCATGATTCGCATGAAGGGGCGCATAGCTGACACAGGCGAGAACGACTGGCGCTTCTGTGACGGCACGCGAGGCGAAAGGGGAGCGCGCGTTTGGATCACGCGCGCGGGGCAGGCGAGGCGGAACATTAAAACGGCAGAAAGAGCAGCATGTCACGACACAAAGAGATCAGGCGGACGGAATGCCGCAGAACGAAGCTTCTCGGCTCCCGGGCACAGTTAAGCATCACGGCTCCGACGAAAGAGGTAAGGCGCCGAGTGGCAGCTGGGTTTAAGCGGCAATGGCGGGCGAGGCGACGGGCGCGCACCTGCTTGGCCTTGTATCCGAGGCGGCGAGCCTTGTCAGGGCGAGTGGGGCGCGAGACGCGGATGATGGAGGGCAGCTGGCGGTACTCCCAGCAGCGCACGCGCAGCAGAAAGCGCATGACGTCTGACTGCTTCTTCTTCCATAGCTCCGACACGTACTTGTACGCTCCTGCCACGCACAACCGCAAGCACGCACACAGCCCCGTGCACGCATGAGGCAGGACGGTACTGTTGGCAAAACTAGGGTTTGCTGGTTCCGCAAAACTGTGAAGGGACGAATGGTGGAGTAGAACCTTCCTTCGACGGCTAAAAAGGACCTTAGAAAATTCCGACCCGTAAGGGAGAGAGATTACCCATGGTGGCCGGTCGTGCCGATACCTCCTAAGGATTTCTGCCTGACCAAAAGGAGAGTAGAAGATGCGATTAGGCGGGATATAGAGGGTTTGGTGAGGGAGAGAGGGGAGAGGGAAGAGGGGGGACAGAGAGACAGCTTATGAGCGATAAACCCTCATCCATCCTAGTCGAGGAGGTCAACGGACGGCCAGGATTACGTCTCTTTAGCGATATCGTGTTTGGTTGAGGGCAGGCTGCTCGAGGACAATCGCAGCCTAATACCTTGGTATGTACAGTAAAAAACAATGTTAATTAATTTATGGATGATGAAGATATGAAGCCTAATGGTGGAAAACATATCCGACATTGAAATTGCCGAATGTATAACAGCTACATTTCAAGAATCAAGATGGTCATCACAAAATGTACCTTTTAAAGAGGTAAATAATTATTTAGGACTATACAATATTAAAATAATGTTGTTTTCGATCAAAAACATAAGGACTTTAATACGAATATAATTATACGGTTTTTATATTAAACTGCACTATTCAAGGTGTAGTAATGGGGCTCGCTATCGGAAATCCGAACACAATATAATGAATAATACATATCGGTATGCTGTTCTGTTTTATTATAGTCCCCAGTATAAGTCGTGATGTCATATAATAATTGTCACAATTATTGTAGTGCCGGGGTCTAGCATTGTTGGAAGGTAGAATTATTGGTACATCATTACAGATGTGAATGGGGTCATCCTGGAAGGGGTAGATAGTGTTGGAAATGAGAACGTTAGAACGAGAACGAAATAACTATGTGAAAGTTGGGTACAAATACAAACCCTAGAAAAGCTGTACCCCATATGTGCTACCCCACTATAGCCTACAATCGCTATGTCATATAAGTCTGACACACCCCCATAGGCAAAGTGGGGGAGTACAAGGGGTCACAAGACCAGTCAAGCAAAGCAAAGCAAAGCAAGCTCAGGATGGATTACAAAGTCACCCCACAGTCCGAGCACAAGTTCAAAGCCAGAAGGCCAGTTCACATGCAAGAGCACATATGTATATAAAAGGCTAAACAAGCAAGAGCAAGAGTATATATATGTGACAGTACAAGCAAGGTCAAGAAGTGAGCAAGTGAGACAAGACAGGCACAAGACCAAGCTGAGTACAGAAGCACTGAGGATCACAAGGCACAAGTGCCTTGGTGAAAACATCAGCAGTGTTGGCCTCAGAGGCCATGTACGCAAGCCGCAACTGACCACGCTACTGTAGCTCACGAGTAAGGAAGTAGCGAAGAGCAATGTGCTTTGTTCTGTGCTCCAGTCTCTGCTCTCGACACAAGGCCAGCATGGCCTTGTTGTCTACGTACAGCACTGGAGGAGAACGAGACGGCTCTCCAAGGTCGGTCAGCAGGAAGGTGAGCCAGCGAAGCTCCTTTGCAGCCATGGCCCCGGCGTAGATCTCAGCCTCACAACTGGAGCCGAGAACAGAAGACGAGCGAGTAGCCCGCCACAAAACAGAGCCGGAACCAAGGTTGAAGGTGTAACCCTGTGACGACCGCTGCGTAGCCTGGTCGTCAGCCCAAGAAGCTTCCGCGTGCCCTGTGAGGACCACTGGACTCTGCCCTCTAAGCACTAGCCCCATGCCCGACGTACTGCACAAGTAGCGCAACACCCTCTTCGCTACAGCCATGTGCTCTGGTCTGTGTCTCCCACGAGCAACATAGCGTGCAAGAATGCTAAGAGGGTATGCAAGGTCAGGTCGTGTGCAGGTCATCAGGTACATGAGGTAGCCAACAAGCTCTGGGTACGGGCCACTCGACTCTACGAACTCATCCGAAGGCAGAGTTGAGAGCGAGTGGCGAGTAGGCAGAGGAGTGGCCTGAGGCGAGGAGTACGTGAAGCGGAAGCGCTGAAGGACCTGCTGCACCATGTGTGACTAAGTCAGGGTAATGGTGCGGCGTGCTCTGTCCCGGGTGATCTGCAAGCAAAGGTAGCTGCGCAGTTCACCCAGGCCTGTGCACGTGTGTCTCTTCTGCAGCTCGGACTTCACGTGGGCGAGTCCAGAAGTGTCAGTAGTGGCAAAGACCAAGTCGTCGACGTACACGGGGATGTAGAATGGCGGCAGAGAGGTGTCGGTGCGCAGAAACAGCGACGGGTCAGCAGTAGAGGGAGCAAACCCAAGAGCCGCAAGCGTAGTCCTCAGTGTGTCGTGCCACTCGTGTGGTGCCTGGCTGAGACCGTAGACTGGCCGTCGGAGGCTCCACTGGGTGCCAGGAGGGAAAGTCCCAGTGAAGCTAGGTGGACGGCGCAGCCAGATCTCCTCGTGCAGGCTACCCTGCAGGAAAGCAGTGCTGAAGTCAAGGGAGTGAAGCTCGTAGTCACGCTGAGCGGCTATGTATAGCAGCACCCGAAGAGTGGTCATCTTCGGGGTGGGAGAGAAGGTCTGAAAGTAGTCAACTCTCTGCCGGTGACTGAAGCCACGACCGACGTACCGCGCCTTGAAGACAGGCGGAGAGCCTGGCGGCCGCTTTACCCTGAAGATCCACATGCCACTGACGATGTTCGCCCCAGGAGGGAGAACCGCGTCAACGTAGGTGCCTGTGGACTTCCAAGAAGCCATCTCTGCATCCATAGCTGCTTGCCACTGAGAGGAGTAGGGACCCTTTACGGCCTCCGCGTAAGAGCGCGGAGTCGGGATGTCAAGTGCATCCGGGTCTCCCTCAAGGGTAAGCAGTACGGACACGAGATGAGGTGAAGCAGTAGCCAGACACTGAAACTCCTCCTGCCTGTCCTCAAGGACGTCCATGCCAAGGGCACACTCACCCCCGACGGACGGAGGACAGACAGACGCAGACTCAACAACGAAACTAGCAGCGTAGTCGAGACGACAGCGAGCAGCAAAGTCGACGAGCTCAGCAACAAGAGCAGACGCAGCAGTGGACTCAAACGAGGGGTCAGTGACAACAGTGGCAAGGAGACGCGTGAGAGTAGGACTGGCAGCACGAAGGGAGTCCGACTCCGGGTCAGAAAGAGCAGGACGAGAGGACTCAGGAGGAGAAGGCAAAGGGGCACGCAGAGGAGCAGTGGATGGACGCAGAGACATCCGGTGCGTGCCAGGGACAGGAGGAGGACGTGGACGCGAACTGCGACCACTAGCGCGAGCAGCACGAACAGGCGACGCAGGACGAGACGCAGGCTCACGACGCTTAGCAAGGCCTCCAGTAGGACCAGTGTAGGGAGAGGGAGCAGGCAGGGGGGAGGCCGCCGGTAACTGTGACTGGGATTGGACAGGCGGTGGACACTCTACAGGCGGAGGAGGACCAAGAACCTGCTGAAGGAGCGGAACGAAGTACGGCCGAGGCCGTGCAGGGACTCCAGACACAGCAGGGACAGCACCAGCACCCGCAGCACCTCTAGCAGCACCAGCGCCAACATCACCTCCAGCTGCAGTACCTCTAGCAGCACCAGCAGGACCCGCAGCAGGACCGCCTCCAGGACTGACACCAGTAGCCTCAGTGCCAGCACCCTCAGTAGCCCCAGCTCCAGTCGGACGAGCACCTCCGGGACCAGCGGCACCAGCACCCTCCGCGGCCGAAGAAGCTCTAGCCCCAGCAGTATGCGGCCAGCGCCGGGCAAACCACTCGCGCAACTCCTGTGGAGAGAGTGGCTCCCGCCGAGAAAAACCAGAAGAACCTCCAGGCCCAGCACCGCCAGACGTCACACGAGCAGGTCCAGCGGCCGCTGGCTCCGCTCCCCCAGGCTCAGCAGCTCCAGACACTGCACCCCCAGGCTCAGCAGCTCAAGACGCAACACCCCCAGGCGAAGGACCCCCAGGCTCAGCACCCCCAGGCTCAGCACCCACTCGCGCAGCACCCCCAGAGTCAGCACCCCCAGGCTCAGCACCCGCAGCAGTACCAGAGTCACCAGCAACCTCGACCGGCTCGACTGCGTCTACCTGGGACACACCTGAAGGGGCAGGACCCTGAGGGGGGGGGGGGTCTACCGAGGGGGGACCTGGTGTCAGATATATATGACATAGCTGTTGTAGGCTATAGTGGGGTAGCACATATGGGGTACAGCTTTCTAGGGTTTGCATTTGTACCCAACTTTGACTTAGTCATTTCATTCCTGTTCTACAAATCTCACATGGTATAGAGCGGGTTCCCGGTGGGAACTTCGCCTAGGGCCCACCGAAGCGCGCCCCGAGGCGCGCTAACTTTTTTTTTCTCTCGCTAGAGCGACCCTCCGTGTCGCCCTTCCCTTGCGGCCCCGCCGCCCCTTCAGACGCGGCCCTGCCGCCCTCTCAGACGCGGCCCCGCCGCCATTTCAGACGCGGCCCCGCCGCCCATTTCGAACGCGGCCCCGCCGCCCACTTCGGACGCGGCCCCGCCCGCCCTTTCAAACGCGGCCCCGCTGCCCGCTCCGACGCGGCCCCGCCGCCTGCTCAGACGCGGCCCCGCCGCCCACTCATACGCGGCCCCGCCGCCTGCTCAGCCGCGGCCCCGCCGCCCGCTGCGACGCGGCCCCGCCGCCTGCTCAGACGCGGCCCCGCCGCCCGCTCAGACGCGGCCCCGCCGCCTGCTCAGCCGCGGCCCCGCCGCCCGTTACGACGCGACCCCGCCACCTGCTCAGACGCGGCCCCGCCGCCCGCTCAGACGCGGCCCCGCCGCCTGCTCAGACCCGGCCCCGCCGCCCGCTCAGACGCGGCCCCGCCGTCCCCTCTGCCGGCCCCGCCGCTGCACCTGACGGCCCCGCCGTCCCCTCTGCCGGCCCCGCCGCTGCACCTTACGGCCCCGCCGTCCCCTCTGACGGCCCCGCCGTCCCCTCTGCCGGCCCCGCCGCTGCACCTGACGGCCCCGCCGTCCCCTCTGACGGCCTCGCCGTCCCCTCTGCCGGCCCCGCCGCTGCACCTGACGGCCCCGCTGCTGCACCTGCCGGCCCCGCCGTCCCCGCCGCTGCACTTGACGGCCCCGCCGCTGCATCTACCGGCCCCGCTGCTGCACCTGAACCGCCGGGCCGCCGCTCCACCAACAGCCGTGCCGCCCGAGCAGCTGAGCCACCGCACAGCCGCACCGCCGCACCGCCGGGCCGCCCAGCAGCCGAGCCGCCCAAGCAGCCGAGCCCCCGCGCAGCCGAGCCGCCGCGCCGCCGAGCCGCCCAGCAGCCGAGCCGCCCGAGCAGCCGAGCCCCCGCGCAGCCGAGCCGCCGCGCCGCCGAGCCGCCCAGCAGCCGAGCCGCCCAGCAGCCGAGCCGCCCGAGCCGCCCGAGCCGCCTGAGCCGCCCGAGCCGCCCGAGCCGCCCGAGCCGCCCGAGTCGCCTGCACCGCCCGGTACCTGCACTACCCGACCTTCCCTGTCTGGTGAGCGCAGAGCTTTCCTCTCCGCACTGCCCTCACCCTACTGCTAGTCTACTACTGCCATGGCTACCCCCAGTATCCTCACTTTTGACGCTGAGGGTCGAGCCATTGACTTTGAGGTCTGGGTAGACGACCTGCAGTTGTTTTTACAGTGCGATCGGGCAGACGGCCTCTCTCTCTTTGACCTCACCTCTGGCGCCTCTCCTGCCCCTGCTGCTGATGCTGATCCCACTGTGCGCTCTCAGTGGGCCACCCGCGATGCTGCTGCACGTCTTGCTGTGCGTCGCCACCTCCCTACCTCTGAGCGCGCGCACTTTAGTCAGTACAAGAGTGCTCAGACCTTGTACGACGCTGTAGTTGCGCGCTACTCCTCCCCTGCCACTGCTGCACTGAGCCGTCTCATGCTTCCCTACCTCTTTCCTGACCTCTCTGCCTTTCCCACTGTCGCTGACCTCATTACGCACCTCCGCACTAGTGACACTCGCTACCGCGCCGCCCTTCCTGCTGAGTTCTGCGCTAAGAAACCCCCCCCCATGTACATCACTCTCTACTACGTAGTCGCGCGCCTCCCTGACTCCCTTCGCGTAGTCAGGGACCACTTTCTCGCAGTCTGTCCCACCACCCTCACCGTCGACATCCTCGAGAAGGCCCTCCTCGCGGCGGAGAAGAGCATCGTCGCTGTAGGAGCTTCTCGTGGTGACCCTCGCACCCCCATCTTTGAGGGGTGCTCTCCTTCCCCCCTGCTGCCCTCTGTTGCCTCTGCTGCTGCTGCCGACCTGCTTGGTCTTGAGTCGGTCGGCGCGGCGTCTGCCCCTAGTGAGAGACGCCGCTCTGGCAAGGGCAAGGGGGGCAAGGGCGCGGGTGGAGCTGGAGGGGGCGGTGGAGGTGGCGGCGGAGGCGGCGGAGGGAGTGGGGGTGGCGGCGGGGGTGGTGGCGGGGGTGGTGGTGGTGGTGGCAGCGGCGGCGGAGGCGGCGGTGGTGGCGGCAGCGGTGGTGGTGGTGGCAGCGGTGGAGGTGGAGGCGGCGGAGGAGGCGGAGGAGGAGGCGGTGGTGGCGGAGGGGGTGGAGCTGGTCGGGGTGGTACCCAGCAGCGGAGCGGTGGTGGTGGTGGTCAGCGCTCGCAGCAGCAGCAGCAGCAGCAGCGTTCGCGGGACATCCCTCCGCCCCAGCAGCTTCGTGAGTGGTACACTCGACGTCAGAGGGGTGGGGGTGCAGGTCCGTGTGCCTACGTCCTTCGTTCCGGCGACCGCGCGGGTGAGCAGTGTGGGGGTGCCCACCCCACCCAGCGCTGCTTTGGCCGCCTGACGGACGCCTGGCGTCAGCAGTTCCCCGAGGCTAGTGAGATTCCCCGTTGGGATGAGCTTCTTAGGGCTGGTGTAGCGATCTTTGATCTTGACTATGATGCTATCCTTGCTGCTATGTATGCTGTGACTATTAGTGAGGAGGGTGACTGTTACCGGTGTTTCCCGCCCGACCCGGGCATTGGTACTGCTGCGCTAGGTGCTTGTGAGGTTGCTGCTCTAGGTGCCAGTGCGTCTGCGCTCTCAGGTACTGGTGAGACTGCGCTCTCAGGTACTGCGTCGCCCTCGTCCTCCCTCACTTTCACACTTGACTCCGGGGCTTCTCGCTCCTTCTTTCGAGACCGCACCACCCTCACGCCGCTTGGCCGGCCGGTTGCGGTCTCCCTGGCTGACCCCTCTGGGGGTCCTGTCCTCTCTCACTTCTCCACTGTCCTCCCGTGTCCGGCTGCCCCTTCGGGCACCCTGTCTGGTCTGTACCTTCCCTCGTTCTCTACGAACTTGGTGAGTGGTGCGGACCTGCAGGATGCGGGGGTTCACCAGTTCACTCCTGCGAGTCAGCGGGTGACCCACTGCACGGACGCACGCACAGGCCGACACCTGGCCACGTTCTCGCGTCGGCCGGGGTCGAGCCTCTACACCCTGACCACTACGTCTCCTCCTGTCCCCGCGTCTGGTCAGGTAGCTGCGTCAGGTCAGGTGCTTGCTGCTGCGTCCCGGTCAGGTCCTGAGTCTGCCCCCTGTTCTTGTCGCCTCCTGTCTCACGAGACTCTCCTGTGGCACCACCGTCTTGGCCACCCCTCCTTGCCCCGTCTTCGGAGCATGGCTTCTCGTGTCCTTGTCTCTGGTCTTCCCCAGTCCCTCCCTCCCCTTCCCTCCGGGCCAGGACCTTCCTGTGTCCCCTGTGTCGAGGGGCACCTCTGGGCTGCTCCTCACTCCTCCCAGTTCCCCCCGACAGAGGCTCCTCTGCAAACGCTTCACATGGACGTGTGGGGCCCAGCCCCCGTCCGTGGACAGGGTCACGAGCGCTACTTCCTGTTGGTGGTTGACGACTACTCGCGTTACACCACAGTCCTCCCCTTGCGCAGCAAGGGTGCTGTCACTGAGGTGCTGATCGACTGGATCCGTGAGGCTCGTCTCCAGCTCAGGAAGAGCTTCGGCTCGGACTTTCCTGTTCTGCGTCTGCACTCGGACAGAGGCGGAGAGTTCTCCTCTCGCCTTCTGCGAGACTACTGTCGTGCACGGGGGATCCGCCAGACCTTCACGCTTCCGGACTCTCCACAGCAAAATGGGATTGCTAAGCGCCGCATTGGCATGGTCATGGATGTCGCTCGTACGTCCATGATGCATGCGGCTGCCCCCCATTTTCTGTGGCCGTTTGCAGTGAGGTACGCGGCGCATCAGCTCAACCTTCACCCCAGGGTCTCTCGGCCCGCGATGTCCCCAGTCTTGCTGTGGACGGGGAAGGTTGGCGATGCGTCGGCGTTCCGTGTCTGGGGATCTCGGGCGTTTGTCCGCGACTTGTCTGCAGACAAGCTGTCCCCTCGTGCTGCTCCCTGTGTCTTCCTTGGCTTCCCCACTGACGCTCCAGGGTGGCAGTTTTACCACCCCTCCTCTCGTCGTATTCTGTCCTCCCAGGACGTCACGTTCGACGCGTCAGTCCCCTTCTACCGCCTCTTCCCCTACCGCACTCCTTCCCTCCCCCCTCCGCCGGACTTCCTTATGCCAGTTCCCCCCCCGGTAGACCCCCTCCCCCCTCAGGTTCCTGCCCCCTCAGGTGTGTCCCAGGTAGACGCAGTTGACCCGGTCGAGGATACTGGTGACTCTGGTACTGCTGCGGGTGCTGAGCCGGGGGGTGCTGACTCTGGGGGTGCTGTGCCCGGGGTGGCCGAGCCTGGAGGTGCTGCTACTAGGGGTGCTGAGTCTGGGGGTGCTGGGCCTGGGGGTGCTACTGCGGAGGGTGCTGTGCCTGGGGGTGCTGAGCCGGGGGGTGCTGTGCCTGGAGCTGCTGAGCTAGGGGGTGCTGGGTCTGGGGGTGCTGAGTTGGGAGCTGCTGAGCCTGGGGGTGCTGAGTTGGGAGCTGCTGAGCCTGGGGGTGCTGAGTCTGGAGCTGCTGTGCCTGGGGTTTCTCCTGCTGCTACGTCTCGACGGGAGCCCCTCTCTCCACAGGAGCTGCGCGAGTGGTTTGCTCGCCGCTGGAGGCGTGCTGCTGGAGCTGGAGCTTCGTCGACCGTCGAGGGTGCTGGTGCTGTCGGTTCTGGAGCTGCTGGGCCTGCGGGTCCTACTGGAGCTGGAGCTGCTGAGCGTGTTGGTGCTGAGACTACTGCTGTCTGTCCTGGCGGTGGTTCTGCTGCTGGTGCTGCTGGAGGTCCTGCCGCTGGAGGTGTTGGTGGCGCTGGTGCTGCCGCTGAGGGTGCTGGTGCTGTCCCTACTGAGTCTGGAGCTGCCGCGCGGCCTCGGCCGTACTTCGTTCCGCTCCTGCAGCAGGTTCTTGGTCTTTTTCCTCCGGTAGAGTGTCCACAGCCTGTCCAGTCGCAGTCACTGTTGGAGCCTACCTCCCCACTGCCTGCTCCCTCTCCTTACACTGGTCCTACTGGAGGTCTTGCTGAGCGTCGTGAGCCTGCGTCTCGTCCCGCGTCGCCTGTTCGTGCTGCTCGCGCTAGTGGTCGCGGTTCGCGTCAGCGTCCTCCTCCTGTCCCTGGCACGCACCGGATGTCTCTGCATCCATCCACTGCTCCTCTGCGTGCCCCTTTGCCTTCTCCTCCTGAGTCCTCTCTTCCTGCGCTTGCCGACCCTGAGTCGGACTCCCTTCGTGCTGCCAGTCCTACTGTCACGCGTCTGCTTGCTACTGTCGTCACTGACCCCTCTTTTGAGTCCACTGCTGCGTCTGCTCTTGTCGCTGAGCTCGTCGACTTTGCTGCTCGCTGTCGTCTAGACTACGCTGCTAGTCTTGTTGCTGAGTCTGCGTCTGTCTGTCCTCCGTCCGTCGGGGGTGAGTGTGCTCTTGGCACGGACGTCCTAGAGGGCAGGCAGGAGGAGTTACAGTGTCTGGCTGCTGCTTCACCTCATCTCGCGTCTGTACTGCTTGCTCCTGAGGGAGACCCGGATGCACTAGACATCCCGACTCCGCGCTCTTACGCAGAGGCCGTAGAGGGTCCCTACTCCTCTCAGTGGCAGGCAGCTATGGATGCAGAGATGGCTTCCTGGAAGTCCACAGGCACCTACGTTGACGCAGTTCTCCCTCCTGGGGCGAACATCGTCAGTGGCATGTGGATCTTCAGGGTGAAGCGGCCGCCGGGCTCTCCACCTGTCTTCAAGGCGCGGTACGTTGCTCGTGGCTTCAGTCAGCGGCAGGGAGTTGACTACTTTCAGACCTTCTCTCCCACCCCGAAGAAGACCACTCTTCGGGTGCTGCTGCACATAGCCGCTCAGCGCGACTACGAGCTTCACTTTCTCGACTTCAGCACTTCGTTCCTACAGGGTAGCCTGCACGAGGAGATCTAGCTGCGCCGTCCACCTGGCTTCACTGGGACTTTCCCTCCTGGCACCCAGTGGAGCCTCCGACGGTCAGTCTACGGTCTCCGCCAGGCACCATGTGAGTGGCACGACACACTGAGGACTACGCTTGCGGCTCTTGGGTTTGCTCCTTCTACTGCTGACCCGTCGCTGTTTCTACGCACCGACACTTCACTGCCGCCGTTCTACATCCTCGTGTACGTCGACGACTTGGTCTTTGCCACAGCGGACACTGCTGGACTCGCCAACGTGAAGTCCGAGCTGCTGAAGAGACACACGTGCACAGACCTGGGTGAACTGCGCAGCTACCTTGGCTTGCAGATCACTCGGGACAGAGCACGCCGCACCATTACCTTGACTCAGTCGCACATGGTGCAGCAGGTCCTTCAGCGCTTCGGCTTCACGTACTCCTCGCCTCAGGCCACTCCTCTGTCTACTCGCCACTCGCTCTCAGCTCTGCCTTCGGATGAGTCGGTAGAGTTGAGTGGCCCGAACCCAGAGCTTGTTGGCTGCCTCATGTACCTGATGACCTGCACACGACCTGACCTTGCATACCCTCTGAGCATTCTTGCACGCTATGTTGCTCCTGGGAGACACCGACCAGAGCACATGGCTGCAGCGAAGAGGGTATTGCGCTACCTGTGCAGTACGTCGGGCATGGGGCTAGTGCTTGGAGGGCGGAGTCCAGTGGTCCTTACAGGCCACGCGGACGCTTCTTGGGCTGATGACCAGGCTACGCAGCGGTCGTCACAGGGTTACACCTTCAGTCTTGGTTCCGGCTCTGTCTCGTGGCGGGCTACTCGTTCGTCTTCGGTTCTCGGCTCTAGTTGTGAGGCTGAGATCTACGCCGGGGCCATGGCTGCACAGGAGCTTCGCTGGCTCACCTACCTGCTGACTGACCTTGGAGAGTCGCCTCGTTCTCCTCCAGTGCTGTACGTAGACAACAAGGCCATGCTGGCCTTGTGTCGAGAGCAGCGTCTGGAGCACAGAACGAAGCACATTGCTCTTCGCTACTTCCTTGCTCGTGAGCTACAGCAGCGTGGACAGTTGCGGCTTGCGTACGTGGCCTCTGAGGCCAACACTGCTGATGTGTTCACCAAGGCACTCGCGCCTTGTGACCATCAGCGCTTCTGCACCCAGCTGGGTCTTGTGCCTGTCTTGCCTCACTTGCTCTCCTCTTGACTTTACTTGTACTGTGACATATATATACCTGCTCTTGCTTGTCTAGTTTTATATATATATGTCTGTACTCCTGCATGTGAACTGGCCTCTGGCCCTGCTCTTGTTCTCGGACTGTGTGGTGACTTTGTGATCCTTCCTGAGCTTGCTTTGCTTTGCTTGACTGGTCTTGTGACCCCTTGTTCTCCCCACTTTGCCTATGGGGGTGTGTCAGATATATATGACATAGCTGTTGTAGGCTATAGTGGGGTAGCACATATGGGGTACAGCTTTCTAGGGTTTGCATTTGTACCCAACTTTGACTTAGTCATTTCATTCCTGTTCTACAAATCTCACACCTGGCACAAGGAAGTGCGGTGGTGGGGGGAGGGAAGGAGTGCGGTAGGGGAAGAGACGGTAGTAGGGGACCGACTCGTCAAACGTGACGTTCTAGGAGGACAGAACACGACGAGAGGAGGGGTGGTAAAACTGCCACCCTGGTGCGTCAGGGGGGAAGCCAAGGAAGACACAAGGAGCAGCACGAGGGGACAGCTTGTCCGCAGACAAGTCGCGGACAAATGCCCGAGAACCCTTAGACACGGAACGCAGACGCATCGCCTACCTTCCCCGTCTACAGCAGAGCTGGGGAGGTCTCCCGCATGGAGACCCTGGGGTGAAGGTCGAGCTGATGCGCCGCGTACCGAACCGCAAACGGCCACATAAAATGGGGGGCAGCCGCATGCATCATGGACGTACGAGCGACGTCCATAACCATGCCAATGCGGCGCTCAGCAATCCCATTTTGCTGTGGAGAGTCCGGAAGCGTAAAGGTCTGGCGGATGCCTCGTGCACGACAGTAGGCTCGAAGAAGGCCAGAGGAGAACTCTCCACCTCGGTCTGAGTGCAGACGCAGAACAGGAAAGTCCGAGCCGAAGCTCCTCCTGAGCTGGAGACGAGCTGCGCGGATCTAGTCGATCAACACCTCAGTGACATCACCCTTGCTGCGCAAGGGGAAGACTGTGGTGTAACGCGAGTAGTCGTCAACCACCAGCAGGAAGTAGCACTCGTGACCCTGTCCACGGACGCGGGCCTCGCCCTACACGTCCATGTGAAGCGTCTGCAGCGGGGCCTCTGTCGGGGGAAACTGAGAGGAGTGAGGGGCAGCCCGGAGGCGCCCCTCGACACAGGGAACACAGGAAGGACCAGGCCCCGAAGGAAGGGGAGGGAGGGACTGGGGAAGATCAGAGACGAGGACACGGGAAGCCATGCCCCGAAGACGAGGCAGGGAGGGGTGGCCAAGACGGTGGTGCCACTGGAGAGTCTCGTGAGACAGGAGGCGACACGAGCAGGGGGCAGACTCAGGACCAGACCTGGACGCAGCAGCAAACACCTGACCTGACGCAGCTACCTGGCTAGACGCAGGGACAGGGGGAGACTCAGTGGTCAGGGTGTAGAGGCTCGACCCCGGCCGACGCGAGAACGTGGCCAGGTGTCGGCCTGTGCGGGCGTCCGAGCAGTGGGTCACCCGCTGACTCGCAGGAGTAAACTGGTGAACCCCCGCATCCTGCAGGTCAGCACCACTCACCAAGTTCGTCGAGAACGAGGGGAGGTAAAGACCAGACAAGGTGCCAGAGGGGGCAGCCGGACACGGGAGGACAGTGGAGAAGTGAGAGAGGACAGGACCCCCAGAGGGGTCTGCCAGGGAGACTGCAACCGGCCGACCAAGCGGCGTGAGTGTGGTGCGGTCTCGAAAGAAGGAGCGAGAAGCCCCTGAGTCAAGTGTGAAGGTGAGGGAGGCCGAAGCCGACGTGGTACCTGAGAGCGCAGACTCACCAGCACCTGAGGGCGCAGACGCACTGGCACCTAGAGCAGCACCCTCACCAGCACCTAGACCAGCAGTACCAATGCCCGGGTCGGGCGGGAAACACCGGTAACAGTCACCCTCATCACTAATAGTCACAGCATACATGGCAGCAAGGATAGCATCAAAGTCAAGATCATAGATAGCTACACCTGCCCTAGACAGCTCTCCCCAGCGGGGGATCTCACTGGCCTCCGGGATTTGCTGACGCCAAGCGTCCGTCAGGCAGCCAAAGCAGCGCTGGGTGGGGTGGGCACCCCCACACTGCTCACCCGCGCGGTCGTCGGAGCGAAGGACGTAGGTGCACAGACCAAAACCCCCACCACGCTGACGCTGCGTGTACCACTAACGGAGCTGCTGAGGGGGGGGGGATGCCCGATAACGCTGTTGCTGCTGCTGCTGCTGGCGCTGACCACGACCGGAGCCGCTCCGCTGCGAAGCACCACCCCGACCAGCTCCACCTCCTCCACCACCGCCTCCCCCACCTTCGCCACCACCGCCGCCTCCGCTCCCACTGGTGCTGCCACCGCCGCATCCGCCTCCACCGCTGCCGCCGACACCTCCACCCCCGCCACCACTCCCACCGCCACCCCCACTCCCTCCGCCGCCTCCACCGCCACCCCCACCACCCCCGCTAGCTCCACCCGCGCCCTTCCCCCCCTTGCCCTTGCCAGAGCGGCGTCTCCTGCTAGGGGTAGACGCCGCACCGACCGACTCAACGAGGTCGGCCGCAGCGGCAGAGGCAACAGAGGGCAGAAGGGGGGAAGGGGAACACCCCTCAAAGTTGGGGGTGCGAGGGTCACCACGAGAGGCTCCTACAGCGACTATGCTCTTCTCTGCTGCTAGGAGGGCCTTCTCTAGGAGGTCAACAGTGAGAGTGATGGGACAGAACAGCTGCCCTATCGCACTGTAAGAACAGCTGCAGGTCGTTGACCCAGACCTCAAAGTCAATGGCTCGACCCTCAGCGTGAAAAGCGAGGACACTAGGGGTAGCCATGACAACAGTAGACCAGCAGTGTAAGCAGTAGGGGAAGGGCAGTGCAGTGACAGAGGGGCTGTGCTCACCGGACAGGGCTGCTCAGGCGGCTCGGCAGTAGGGCGACTCGGCGGCTCGACGGCTCGGCTGCTGGGCTGCTCGGCTGTACGGCGGCTCGGCTGGTGGGCGGCTGGGCGGCTCGGCTGCAGGGCGGCTCGGTTGCTCTGCTGCTGGGCGGCTCGGTTGTGCTGCTGCAGGGCGGCGCGGCGGTCGTCGGCTCGGCTGGATGAGGCGGCTCGAGCAGCTCGGGCGGCGGGCGGCGCTGCAGTAGTTGAGGGCGGCGGGGCCGCAAGTGAGGGCAGCGACGGGCCGCAGGTGAGGGCGACAGGGCCGCAATTGAGGGTGGCGGCGTCGCAGGTGAGGGCAGCGACGGGCTGCAGGTGAGGGTGGCGACGGGGCCGCAGCTGAGGGCGGCGACGGGGCCGCAAGCGAGGGCGGCGGGGCCGCAAGTGAGGGCGGCGGGGCCGCAGCTGTGGGCGGCGGCGTCGCAGGTGAGGGCGGCGACAGGCCGCAGGTGAGGGTGGCGACGGGGGCGCAACTGAGGGCGGCGAAGGGCCGCAAATGAGGGCAGCGGGGCCGCAACTGAGGGCGGCGAGGTCACAGGTGAGGGCGGCAACGGGCCGCAGGTGAGGGCGGCGACGGGGCTGCAGCTGAGGGCGGCGACGGGGCCGCAAGCGACGGCGGCGGGGCCGCAAGTGAGGGTGGCGACGGGCCGCAGGTGAGGGCGGCGACGGGGCCGCAACTGAGGGCGGCGACGGGCCGCAAGGGAGGGCGGCGGGGCCGCAATTGAGGGCGGCGGGGCCGCAAAGGAGGGCGGCGACGGGCCGCTTAGGGTGGCGACGGGCCGTGAAGGGCGGTGACGGGCCGATCGAGGGCCGCGACGGGCCGTAAGGGCGGCGCAAGGGAGGCCGCTAGGGGTGACAGACGGGGCCGCTAGGGCGGCTCGACGAGGGGAGAGAGGGGAGCGCGACTCGGGGAGCGCGCTCCGGTCAGGAAACAAAAATCTTGATGTGGTGGGCCCTAGGCACAGTTCCCACGAGGGAACCTGCTCGATACCATGAGAAAGTTAGAATAAGAATGAAATGACTAAGTGAAAGTTGGGTACAAATACAAACCCTAGAAAAGGTGTACCCCATATGTGGTACCCCACTATAGCCTACAATAGCTATGTCATATAAGTCTGACAGGAAACAATCGGTCCTAAGCGCCTCTGTCGTGTCGAAACACCAAGTCAGAAGCGAAGCGAAGTATATCGAAGCACCGGCGAGTCAACCCTCAGAGGTTGAGCGGTAACCGCTAGAGGTTACGCGAAAGTCAAAGGTTGGCGACCTTTGACCTAACAAGTACAGCACGACAGCAAGGACACAAAACTGACTCGCTACAAAGCAGTTGCCCGAGTCTTCACTGTATCGAACCGCAACAGCAACAGTAAAGTAGTTATAACCGTATCTCTTCGTATTCCTTGTACCCTTATGTAATCTTGTATCTCTTTGCTTTAATCAACTCACTTTGCCCTCACATACTAGCGCAAGGTGGTTCACAACCCTTTAATTAACGCTTCCGCTACTACTCCAGCTCTACCCAGAGTTCACCCCTGCAAAGATCCTAAGGGCTTCTCAGCCCAACAGATAGATGCACAAACGCCCCGCTGTGCCACTTCTTCGGCATCATTCTACAATTCAATTCTCAATTCTTTCAAATGCAAGCTTTCTAACGTGTTATTTCTACAAATACGTTTCCTCTACGTTGGCACTATGCCTTTCTAAAACTCGCTATATCAAAGGTGTTGACCCTGGTGGCGAGCTACATGGGTGCAACCGTGCACAGCGGTTGCAACCCTTATGGCAGCTAAGGAGTCAATTCGACAGTGGGCAAACTGCACTGTACGCGTACCGGTAACCTGAGAAAACTTGAACGAGCAATGAATGACTAAGTGAAGGTTGGGTACAAATACAAACCCCTAGAAAGCTGTACCCCATATGTGCTACCCCACTATAGCCTACAATAGCGATGTCATAGGCAGAGCTGAGAGCGATTGGCGAGTAGGCAGAGGAGTGGCCTGAGGCGAGGAGTACGTGAAGCCGAACGCTGAAGGACCTGCTGCACCATGTGTGACTGAGTCAGGATAATGGTGCGCTGTGCTCTGTCCCGGGTGATCTGCAAGCCAAGGTAGCTGCGCAGTTCACCCAGGTCTGTGCACGTGTGTCTCTTCTGCAGCTCGGACTTCACGTGGGCAAGTCCAGCAGTGTCAGCTGTGGCAAAGACCAAGTCGTCGACGTACACGAGAATGTAGAATGGCGGCAAAGAAGTGTCGGTGCGCAGAAACAGCGACGGGTCGGCAGTAGAGGGAGCAAACCCAAGAGCTGCAAGCGTAGTCCTCAGTGTGTCGTGCCACTCACGCGGTGCCTGGCGGAGACCGTAGACTGGCCGCCGGAGGCGCCACTGGGTGCTAGGAGGAAAAGTCCCAGTGAAGCTAGGTGGGCGGCGCAGCCAGATCTCCTCGTGCAGGCTACCCTGCAAGAAAGCAGTGCTGAAGTCAAGAGAGTGAAGCTCGTAGTTGCGCTGAGCGGCTATGTGCAGTAGGACCCGAAGAGTGGTCATCTTTAAGGTGGGAGAGAAGGCCTGAAAGTAGTCAACTCCCTGCCGCTGACTGAAGCCACGAGCCACATACCGCGCCTTGAAGACAGGCGGAGAACACGGAGGCCGCTTCACCCTGAAAATCCACATGCCACTGACGATGTTCGCCCCAGGCGGGGGAACCTCGTCAACGTAGGTGCCTGTGGACTTCCAGGAAGCCATCTCTGCGTCCATAGCTGCCTGCCACTGAGAGGAGTAGGGACCCTCTATCCCCTCCGCGTAAGAGCGCGGAGTCGGGATGTCAAGTGCATCCGGGTCTCCCTTAGGGGTAAGCAGTACGGACACGAGATGAGGTGAAGCAGCAGCCAGACACTGGAACTCCTCCTGCCTGTCCTCAAGGACGTCCGTGCCAAGGGCACACTCACCCCCGACGGACGGAGGACAGACAGACTCAGACTCAGCAACAAGACTAGCAGCGTAGTCAAGACGATAGCGAGCAGCAAATTCGACGAGCTCAACAACTAGGGCAGACGCAGCAGTGGACTCAAAGGAAGGGTCAGTGACGAGAGTAGCAAGGAGACGCGTGATAGTAGGACTGGCAGCACGAAGAGGGTCCGACTCAGGGTCGGCAAGAGCAGGAAGAGAGGACTCAGGAGGAGAAGGCAAAGGGGCATGCAGAGGAGCAGTGGACGGACGAAGAGACATCCGGTGCGTGCCAGGGACAGGAGGAGGACGCTGACGCGAACCGCGACCACTAGTGCGAGCAGCACGGACAGGCGACGCAGGGCGAGACGCAGGCTCACGACGCTCAGCAAGACCTCCAGTAGGACCAGTGTAGGGAGAAGGAGCAGGCAGTGGGGAGGCCGGCTGTAACTGTAACTGGGACGGGACAGGCTGTGGACACTCTAAGGGAGGAGGAGGACCAGTAGAAGGCGGGAGACCAAGAACCTGCTGAAGGAGCGGAACGAAGTACGGCCGAGGCCGCGCGGCGACTCCAGACACAGCAGGGACAGCACCAGTACCCCCAGCAGCAGCACCAGCGCCAACAGCACCCCTTGCTCCAGTACGTCCAGCAGCACCAGTAGCACCCCCAGTAGGACCACCTCCACGACCGACACCAGTAGCCTCAGCGCCAACACCCTCAGCAGCTCCAGCTCCAGTCGTACCCGCAGGCCCAGCAACTCCAGTACTCCCACTACGAGCACCTCCGGGACCCGCGGCACCAGCACTTTCAGCAGCCGAAGAAACTCCAGCTCCAGAAGCACGCCTCCAGCACCGGGCAAACCACTCACGCAGCTCCTGTGGAGAGAGTGGCTCCCGCCGAGACGAAGCACCCGGAGAACCTCCAGGCCCAGCACCGCCAGACGCCACACGAGCAGGCCCAGCGCTCGCAGGCTCAGCACCTCCAGGCGTGGCACCCCCAGGCTTAGCACCTCCAGACGTAGCACCCCTAGGCTCAGCACCCCTGGCGTAGTACCCCGAGGCTCAGCACCCCCAGTCTCAGCACCCCCAGACTCAGCACCCCCAGTAGTAGCACCCGTAGGCTCAGCACCCCCAGTCTCAGCACCCCCAGACTCAGCACCCCCAGTAGTAGCACCCGTAGGCTCAGCACCCCCAGGCGTAGCACCCACACGCTCAGCAACCCCAGAGTCAGCACCCCCAGGCTCAGCACCCCCAGCAGCACCAGAGTCACCAGTAACCTTGACAGGCTCGACTGCGTCTACCTGGGACACACCAGAAGGGGCAGGACCCTGAGGGGGGAGGGGGTCTACCGAGGGGGGACCTGGCACAAGGAAGAGCGGTGGCGGGGGGAGGGACGGAGTGCGGTAGGGGAAGAGGCGGTAGTAGGGGACCGACTCGTCAAACGTGACGTCCTGGGACGACAGAACACGGCTAGAGGTGGGGTGGTAGAACTGCCACCCTAGCGCGTCAGGGGGGAAGCCAAGGAAGACGCAGGGAGCAGCACGAGGTGACAGCTTGTCCGCAGACAAGTCGCGGACAAGCGCCCGAGATCCCCAGACACGGAACGCACACGCATCGCCAACCTTCCCCGTCCACAACAAAGCTGGGGAGGTCTCCTGCATGGAGACCCTGGGGTGAAGGTTGATCCGATGCGCTGCGTACCGAACTGCAAACGGCCACAGAAAATGGGGGGCACCTGCATGCATCATGGACGTACGGGCGACGTCCATGACCATGCCAATGCGGCGCTCTGCAATCCCATTTTGCTGTGGAGAGTCCGGAAGCATAAAGGTCTGGCGGATGCCTCGCGCACGGCAGTAGGCTCGCAGAAGGCCAGAGGAGAACTCTCCGCCTCGGTCAGAGTGCAAACGCAGAACAGGAAAGTCCGAGCCGAAGCTCTGCCTGAGCTGGAGACGAGCTGCGCGGATCCAGACGATCAACACCTCAGTGACATCACCCTTGCTACGCAAGGGGAAGACTGTGGTGTAACGCGAGTAGTCGTCAACTACCAGCAGGAAGTAGCGCTCGTGACCCTGTCCACGGACGCGGGCCGGGCCCCACACGTCCATGTGAAGCGTCTGCAGCGGAGCCTCTGTTGGAGGAAACTGGGAGGAGTGAGGGGCAGCCCGCTGCCGCCCCTCGACACAGGGGATGTAGGTAGGGCCAAGCCCCGGAGGAAGGGGAGGGAGGGACCGGGGAAGACTAGAGACAAGGACACGGGAGGTCATGCCTCGGAGACGAAGCAGGGAGGGGTGACCAAGGCGGTGGTGCCACAGGAGAGTCTCGTGAGACAGGAGGCGACACGAGCAGGGGGCAGACTCAGGACCAGACCTGGACGCTGCAGCAAACACCTGACCCGACGCAGCTACCTGACCAGACGCACGGACAGGAGGAGACGCAGTGGTCAATGTGTACAGGCTCGACCCCGGCTGACGTGTAAACGTGGCCAAGTGTCGGCCCGTCCAAGCGTTCGTGCAGTGGGTCACCCGCTGGCTCGCAGGAGTGAATTGGTGAACTCCTCCATCCTGTAGGTCAGCACCACTCACCAAGTTCGTAGAGAACGAGGGGAGGTAGAGACCAGACAAGGTGCCAGAGGGAGCCGCTGGACACGGGAGGACAGTGGAGAAGTGAGCAAGGATGGGAGCCCCAGAGGGGTCTGCCGGAGAGACTGCAACTGGCCGACCAAGCAGCGTGAGTGTGGTGCGGTCTCAAAAGAAGGAGCGAGAAGCCCCCGAGTCAAGGGTGACGGTGAGGGAGGCCGAAGCCGACGCGGTACCGGATAGCGCAGACTCACCAGCACCTGAGGAAGCAGACGCACTGGCACCTAGAGCAGCAGCCTCGCTAGCACCTAGAGCAGCAGCCTCACCAGTACCTAGAGCAGCAGTCTCAATGCCCGGGTCGGGCGGAAAGCACCGGTAACAGTCACCCTCATCACTAATAGTCACAGCATACATGGCAGCAAGAATAGCATCAAAGTCAAGGTCAAAGATAGCTACTCCCGCCCTAGACAGTTCACCCCAGCGGGGGATCTCAGTGGCCTCTGGGAACTGGTGATGCCAAGCGTCCGTCAGGCGGCCAAAGCAGCGCTGGGTGGAGTGCGCACCCCCACACTGCTCACCCGCGTGGTCGCCGGTGCGTAGGACGTAGGTGCACGGACCAGTACCCCCAACCCGGTGACGTGCAGCGTACCACTCAAGGAGCTGCTGAGGGGGGGGGATGTCACGAGTGCGCTGCTGCTGCAGCTGCTGCTGGTGCGGACCACCACTGGAGCCGACCCTCTGCGCAGCGCCACCCCGACCAGCTCCACCTGCTTCGCCACCGCCTCCTCCACCACCGCCACCTCCGCCACCTCCGCTCCCACCGCCACCGCCGCCGCCGCCTCCGCCTCCACTGCCGCCACCGACACCTCCACCCCCGCCACCACTCCCACCGCCACCCCCACTCCCTCCGCCGCCTCCACCGCCGCCTCCACCGCCCCCGCTAGCTCCTCTTGCGCCCCTGCCCCCCTTGCCCTTGCCAAGGTGGCGTCTCCCGCTAGAGGTAGACGCCGCACCGACCGACTCAAGCCCAACGAGGTCGGCCGCAGCAGCAGAGGCAACAGAGGGCAAAAGGGGGGAAGGGGAACACCCCTCAAAGATGGGGGTGCGAGGGTCACCACTGGAGGCTCCTACAGCGACTATGCTCTTCTCTGCTGCTAGGAGGGCCTTCTTGAGGAGGTCAACGGTGAGAGTGGTGGGGCAAACTGAGAGGAAGTGGTCCCGGACTACGCGAAGAGAGTCAGGGACCCGGGTGACTATGTAGTAGAGGGTGATGTACATAGGGGGGGTTCTTGGCGCAGAACTCAGCAGGGAGCGCAGCGCGGTAGCGAGTGTCACTAGTGCGGAGGTGCGTAATGAGGTCAGCGACTGTGGGAAAGGCAGCAAGGTCAGGGAAGAGGTACTGTAGCATGAGGCGGCTCAGTGCAGCAGTGGGAGGGGAGGAGTAGCGTGCAACTACAGCGTCGTACAAGGTCTGAGCACTCTTGTACTGGCTAAAGTGCGCACGCTCAGAGGTAGGCATGTGGCGACGCACAGCAGCATCGCGTGTGGCCCACTGTGAGCAAATAGTGGCGTCAGCATCAGCAGCAGGTGCAGGAGAGGCACCAGAGGTGAGGTGAAAGAGGGAGAGACCGTCCGCCCTATCGCACGGTAAGAAAAGCTGCAGGTCATCTACCCAGACGTCAAAGTCAATGGCCCGATCCTCAGCGTCAAAAGCAAGGACACTAGGGGTAGCCATGACAGCAGTAGACTAGTAGCGCGAATAGTGGGGTAAGGGCAGTGCAGTAGTAGAGGCGGTGCTCTTACCGGACAGGGTGGCTCGGGCGGCTTGGCGGCTCGGCGACTCGGCGGCTCGGGCGGCTCGGAGGCAACTGCGGCTCGGCGACTCGGCGGTTCGGGTGGCTCGGGCGGCTCGGCGGTACGGCGGCTCGGCGGCAACTGCAGCTCGGCGTGCGGCGCCCCGGCGGCTCGGGCGGCTCAGGTGGTGCGGCGGCTCGGTGGTGACGGCGGGGCCGCGTGAAGGCGGGGCCGGGGCCAGGAAGGGCGGGCGACGGGGCCAGCAGCGGCTGGGCCGGGGCCGGGAAGGGCAGGGCCGGGGCCGAGAAGGGCGGCTCGGGGCCGCAGGGGTAGGCGACGGGGCCAGCAGAGGGCGGGCCGGGTCGGGAAGGGCGGCGTCGGGGCCGGAAAAGGGCGGCGGCGGTGCCGCGGGGTAGGCGACGGGGCCAGCAGAGGCTGGGCCAGGTCGGGAAGGGCGGCGTCGAGGCCGGGAAAGGGCGGCGCGGGGGCCGCGGGGTAGGCGACGGGGCCGCAGGGCGGCGGATCGGGGCTGGGAAGGGCGGCGCCGAGGCTGCAGGGCTAGGCGACGGGGCCAGCAGAGGCGAGGCCGGGTCAGGAAGGGCAGCGCCGGGGCCGCAGGAGTAGGCGACGGGGCCGCTAGGGCGGCGGATCGGGGCCGCGAGGGCGGCGTGACGCAGTCGCTAGGGCGGCGCGACGGGATGGGACCGCGAGGGCGACGCGATGGGACCGTTAGCGCGACGCGACGGGGCCGCTAAGGCGGCGCGTCAGGGTCGAGAGAGGGGAGCGTGACTCGGGCAGGGGTTGAGCGCACTCCGGGCAGGAAAAAAAGTCGAATCGGTGGGCCCTAGGAACAGTTCCCACGAGGGAACCTGCTCGATACCTGCTCGAATCGGTGGTTCGTGCAGGGCGCGACAGAATACCGCGCCTTTGCTGAAGCTGAACAGTCACGCCAGCGCGACTGTAACGTGGCAACTGAAGCGATGCAACGCAACCGTTATACAATTGCGTTGCGGTAACCACACGTCTGATCTGTTTGCTATATAACTCAATGTATTGCCATGCTACTATCAAACAATTCTCATCCATATGTCTGGCCTATCCTCGGCCATCGCTTTGGCACCACGTTACAAGCCAGAGCTACCTCTTAGTGGCCATAGCCCTGCCACAGGGACGTCGTTATCTTCCTCGAGCTTCAGCTGCGCTCTAGCGATTTTCATCTCGTATGAGCCATTCATCCAATGCTTGCATTATCATACATTTTTGTCCATTTCTCAACGGAGTGTCAGACATATATGACATAGCTATTGTAGGCTATTGTGGGGTAGCACATATGGGGTACAACTTTCTAGGGTTTGTATTTGTACCCAACTTTCACTTAGTGATTTCATTCTCGTTCAACTCTTCTCATGGTATCGAGCAGGTTCCCCTGTGGGAACTGCGCCTAGGGCCCACCACTTCGACCTTCTTTTTTACTTCCCGAAGCGCGCTCATCCCGAGTCGCGCCTTGGGCTATTAACTCGACGATCCGCCCTAGCGGCCTTCCCTCCCCTAGCGGCCCTGCCGCCCTATTGTCGCGGCCCCGCCGCCCCTGATTCCGGTAGGGGTGGAGCTGGTAGGGGTGGTGCCCCGCAGCGGAGCGGCTCTGGTGGTGGTCAGCGCCAGCAGCAGCAGCGGCAGCGTTCTCGGGACATCCCCCCGCCTCAGCAGCTCCGTGAGTGGTACACGCAACGTCAGCGTGGTGGGGGTTTTGGTCCGTGCACCTACGTCCTTCGTTCTGGGGACCGCGCGGGTGAGCAGTGTGGGGGTGCCCACCCCACCCAGCGCTGCTTTGGCCGCCTAACGGACGCTTGGCGTCAGCAGTTCCCCGAGGCTAGTGAGATTCCCCGCTAGGGAGAGCTCTCTAGGGCTAGTGTAGCTATCTTTGATCTTGACTTTGATGCTATCCTTGCTGCCATGTATGCTGTGACTATTAGTGATGAGGGTGACTGTTACCGGTGTTTCCCGCCCGACCCGGGCATTGGTACTGCTGCACTAGGTACTTGTGAGGCTGCTGCTCTAGGTGCCAGTGCGTCTGCGCTCTCAGGTACTGGTGAGGCTGCGCTCTCAGGTACTGCGTCGGCTTCGACCTCCCTCACTTTCACCCTTGACTCAGGGGCTTCTCGCTCCTTCTTTCGAGACCGCACCACACTCACGCCGCTTGGTCGGCCGGTTGCAGTCTCCCTGGCTGACCCCTCTGGGGGTCCTGTCCTCTCTCACTTCTCCACTGTCCTCCCGTGTCCGGCTGCCCCCTCCGGCACCCTGTCTGGTCTGTACCTCCCCTCGTTCTCAACGAACTTGGTGAGTGGTGCTGACCTGCAGGATGCAGGGGTTCACCAGTTTACTCCTACGAGTCAGCGGGTGACCCACTGCTCGGACGCCCGCACAGGCCGACACCTGGCCACGTTTTCGCGTCGGCCGGGGTCGAGTCTCTACACCCTGACCACTGAGTCTACTCCTCTCCCTGCGTCTGGCCAGGTAGCTGCGTCGGGTCAGGTGTTTGCTGCTGCGTCCAGGTCTGGTCCTGAATCTGCCCCCTGCTCGTGTCGCCTCCTGTCTCACGAGACTCTCCTGTGGCACCACCGTCTTGGCCACCCCTTTTTGCCTCGTCTTCGGGGCATGGCTTCCCGTGTCCTTGTCTCTGGTCTCCCCCGGTCTCTCCCTCCCCTTCCTTCGGGGCGAGGACCTTCCTGTGTCCCCTGTGTCGAGGGGCGGCTCCGGGCTGCCCCTCACTCCTCTCAGTTTCCCCCGACAGAGGCTCCTCTGCAGACGCTTCACATGGACGTGTGGGGCTCGGCCCGCGTCCGTGGACAGGGTCACGAGCGCTACTTCCTGCTGGTGGTTGACGACTACTCGCGTTACACCACAGTCTTCCCCTTGCGCAGCAAGGGTGATGTCACTGAGGTGTTGATCGGCTGGATCCGCGCAGCTCGTCTCCAGCTCAGGAGGAGCTTCGGCTCGGACTTTCCTGTTCTGCGTCTGCACTCTGACCGAGGTGGAGAGTTCTCCTCTGGCCTTCTGCGAGCCTACTGTCGTGCACGAGGCATCCGCCAGACCTTTACGCTTCCAGACTCTCCATAGCAAAATGGGATTGCTGAGCGCCGCATTGGCATGGTCATGGACGTCGCTCGTACGTCCATGATGCAAGCGGCTGCCCCCCATTTTCTGTGGCCGTTTGCGATTCGGTACGCGGCGCATCAGATCAACCTTCACCCCATGGTCTCCCGGCCGGAGACCTCCCCAGCTCTTCTGTGGACGGGGAAGGTCGGCGATGCGTCTGCGTTCCGTGTCTGGGGATCTCGGGCGTTTGTCTGCGAGTTGTCTGCGGACAAGCTGTCCCCTCGTGCTGCTCCCTCTGTCTTCCTAGGCTTCTCCCCTGACGCACCAGGGTGGCAGTTCTACCACCCCTCCTCTCGTCGTGTTCTGTCCTCCCTATACGTCACATTCGACGAGTCAGTCCCCTTCTACCGTCTCTTCCCCTACCGCACTCCTTCCCTCCCCCCGCCGCCACACTTCCTTGTGCCAGGTCCCCCCCCGGTAGACCCCCTTCCCCCTCAGGGTCCTGCCCCTTCAGGTGTGTCCCAGGTTGATGCAGTCGAGCCGGTCGAGGTTGCTGGTGACTCTGGTACTGCTGCGGGTGCTGAGCCTGGGGGTGCTGACTCTGGGGGTGCCGTGGGCGTGAGTGCTGAGCCTGGGGGTGCTGAGTCTGGGGGTGCTGCGACTGGGGGTGCTGAGCCTAGGGGTGCTGAGCCTGGGGGTACTGCGACTGGGGGTGCTGAGTCTGGGGGTGCTACGTCAGGAGCTGCTGCGCCTGGGGGTGCTGCGTCTGGAGCTGCTAAGCCTGGAGGTGCGGAGCTTGCGGCCGCTGGACCTCCCCTTGTGGCGTCTGGCGGTGCTGGGCCTGGAGGTTCTCCGGGTGCTCCGCCTCGGCAGGAGCCACTCTCTCCACAGGAGCTGCGCGAGTGGTTTGCTCGCCGCTGGAGACGTGCTGCTGGAGCTGGAGCTTCTTCGGCCGCTGAGGGTACTTGTGCCGCCGGTCCCGGAGCTGCTGGGCCTTCGGGTCCGCCTGGAGCTGGAGCTACTGAGGGTGATGGTGCTGAGAGTGCTGCTGTCCTTCCTAGCGGTGGTCCTACTGCGGGTGCTGCTGGTGCTGATGGAGATTCTGCAGCTGGAGGTGCTGTTGGCACTGGTGCTGCCGGTGAGGGTGCTGTGTCTGGAGTTGCCGCGCAGCCTCGGCCGTACTTCGTTCCGCTCCTGCAGCAGGTTCTTGGTCTTTCTCCTCCTGTAGAGTCTCCGCCTGTCCAGTCACAGTCACAGTTAGAGCCAGCCTCCCCACTTCCTGCTCCCTCTCCTTACACTGGTCCTACTGGAGGTCTTGCTCAGCGTCGTGAGCCTGCGTCTCGTCCCGCGTCGCCTGTTCGTACTACTCGCGCTAGTGGTCGCGGTTCGTGTCAGCGTCCTCCTCCTATCCCTGGCACGCACTGGATGTCTCTGCGTCCGTCCACTGCTCCTCTGCGTGCCCCTTTGCCTTCTCCTCCTGAGTCCTCTCTTCCTCCGCTTGCCGACCCGGAGTCGGACTCTCTTCGTGCTGCCAGTCCTACTGTCACGCGTCTCCTTGCTACTGTCGTCACTGACCCCTCTTTTGAGTCCACTGCTGCGTCTGCGCTTGTTGCTGAGCTCGTCGACTTTGCTGCTCGATGTCGTCTAGACTACGCTGCCAGTCTTGTTGCTGAGTCTGCGTCTGTCTGTCCTCTGTCCGTCGGGGGTGAGTGTGCTCTTGGCACGGACGTCCTTGAGGACAGGCAGGAGGAGTTCCAGTGTCTGGCTGCTGCTTCACCTCATCTCGCGTCCGTACTACTTGCCCCTGAGGGAGACCCGGATGCACTTGACATCCCGACTCCGCGTTCTTACGCGGAGGCCGTAGAGGGTCCCTACTCCTCTCAGTGGCAGGCAGCTATGGATGCAGAGATGGCTTCCTGGAAGTCCACAGGCACCTACGTTGACGCGGTTCCCCCTCCTGGGGCGAACATCGTCAGTGGCATGTGGATTTTCAGGGTGAAGCGGCCGCCGGGCTCTCCACCTGTCTTCAAGGCGCGGTACGTTGCTCGTGGCTTCAGTCAGCGGCAGGGAGTTGACTACTTTCAGACCTTCTCTCCCACCCCGAAGATGACCACTCTTCAGGTGCTGCTGCACATAGCCGCTCAGCGCGACTACGAGCTCCACTCTCTTGACTTCAGCACTGCTTTCTTGCAGGGTAGCCTGCACGAGGAGATCTGGCTGCGTCCTCCACCTGGCTTCACTGGGACTTTCCCTCCTGGCACTCAGTGGAGCCTCCGACGGCCAGTCTACGGTCTCCGCCAGGCACCGCGTGAGTGGCACAACACACTGAGGACTACGCTTGCGGCTCTTGGGTTTGCTCCCTCTACTGCTGACCCGTCGTTGTTTCTTCGCACCGACACTTCCCTGCCGCCGTTCTACATCCTCGTGTACGTCGACGACTTGGTCTTTGCCACAGCGGACACTGCTGGACTCGCCTACGTGAAGTCCGAGTCGCAAAAGAGACACACGTGCACAGACCTGGGTGAACTGCGCAGCTACCTTGGCTTGCAGATCACTCGGGACAGAGCACGCCGCACCATTACCTTGACTCAGTCACACATGGTGCAGCAGGTCCTTCAGCGCTTCGGCTTGACGTACTCCTCGCCTCAGACGACTCCTCTGTCTACTCGCCACTCGCTCTCAGCTCTGCCTTCGGATGAGTCCGTAGAGTCGAGTTGTCCGTACCCAGAGCTTGTTGGCTGCCTCATGTACCTGATGACCTGCACACTACCTGACCTTGCATACCCTCTTAGCATTCTTGCACGCTATGTTGCTCCTGGGAGACACCGACCAGAGCACATGGCTGCAGCGAAGAGGGTGTTCCGCTACTTGTGCAGTACGTCGGGCATGGGGCTAGTGCTTGGAGGGCGGAGTCCAGTGGTCCTCACTGGGCACGCGGACGCTTCTTGGGCTGACGACCAGGCTACTCAGCGGTCGTCACAGGGTTACACCTTCAGTCTTGGTTCCGGCTCTGTTTCGTGGCGGGCTACTCGTTCGTCTTGTGTTCTCGGCTCCAGTTGTGAGGCTGAGATCTACGCCGGGGCCATGGCTGCTCAGGAGCTTTGCTGGCTCACCTACCTGCTGACTGACCTTGGAGAGCCGCCTCGTTCTCCTCCAGTGCTGTATGTAGACAACAAGGCCATGCTGGCCTTGTGTTGAGAGCAGCGCCTGGAGCACAGAACGAAGCACATTGCTCTTCGCTACTTTCTTGCTCGTGAGCTGCAGCAGCGTGGTCAGTTGCGACTTGCGTACGTGGCCTCTGAGGCCAACACTGCTGATGTTTTCACCAAGGCACTTCCGCCTTGTGATCATCAGCGCTTCTGCACTCAGCTAGGACTTGTACCTGTCTTACCTCACTTGCTCACCTCTTGATCTTACTTGTACTCTTGCATATATATATACCTGCTCTTGCTTGTTTAGTGTTATATATATATGTGCACTCCTGCATGTGAACTGGCCTTGTGGCCTTGACCTTGTGCTCGGACTGTGTGGTGACTTTGTGATCCACCTTGAGCTTGCTTTGCTTTGCTTTGCTTGACTGGTCTTGTGACCCCTTGTTCTCCCCCACGTTGCCTATGGGGGTGTGTCAGACATATATGACATAGCTATTGTAGGCTATAGTGGGGTAGCACATATGGGGTACAACTTTCTAAGGTTTGTATTTGTACCCAACTTTCACTTAGTGATTTCATTCTCGTTCAACTCTTCTCACGGAGCGCGACAGCCCGCGACAGGGCGTGACGGGGGGATGCTGTTAGACTGTATTTGTCATATATATTGTTATACTATGTTTCACAGATTGAAATTTGAAACTGCCTGCAATGAGTACAACATTGTTGACATGAACAATACATGCCCTTGTATTAGTCATTTTGTTGTCTTACAATCCAGCAAAAGAGAGGGGTATATATTTTTTTTCAACCTTTTTTCCCACCCCAAATATATCAAATTTTCGGATGTTGCTGCACATCGCAGGACGACGTGACAACAAGCTCCAATAACTTAACTTCTCCATTGCCTTCCTTCAAGGTAGTCTTTACGAGCAGATCTGGCTGCGCAGCACTTGTGGTTTCACTAGGTTGTCCCCCTTTGGCACCTAGTGCAACATTCGACAGCGTGACTAAAATTTGCGTCAGGCTCCACGTTACAAACTTCGCTCGCTCCTCTTGGTTTCTTTGTCCTCTTCTGGCCCTTCTTTCTTCGTCCCCTGTGGCTCGTCGCCATTCAACGTTCTTCCCTATGTCGACGCCCTCGTCTTTGCTACTCACTGGCCTTAGTGAAGGCATAACTGCAGAGGAGTCACATACCCACTCATATGGGTGAGCTGCATTGCTATCTTGGCTTGCAGACCACTCGGGACAGAGAAGCACACACCACCACAGTAACTTAGTCACACATGGTGGAGCAGATTCTCGAACGGTTCGACTTTCAATCCTCTTCTCCACATGCTACATCTCTTACTGTCGACCATGAGCTCACGGCTCATCTCCCCAACGAGCCTTCAGAGCCTAATGGTCAGTACACAGAGTTGGTGGGGTGCCTCTTGTACCAGATGCCTTGCACTCGTCTAGATCTTGCATACCCTCTCAGAATCCTTGCTTGCTTTATGGCGACTAGAAGACATCGGCCCGCTCACCAGTCGGCCGCTAAGAGGGTTATGCGCTATCTGGTAAGCATGTCAGGCATGTGGCTTGTGCTTGGGGGGAAAACAACCAGTTAGCCTCACCAAGCTCACTGGCACGTCGTGGGCGAACGACGACGCGAGTTTGAGGTCTTCACAGCGCTACTGTTTTAGCCTTGCTTCACGAGTTGTCTTTGTGAAGAAATGAGGAATGAATGAACTAGCAAGCAGGTGGGTACAAGTAGGAAAACCTAAAAGTGTTGTACCCTATATTGTCTGCCCCACTACAGCCTACACAGACTATAGCATATGAGTTTGACACACCCCCATAGGCAAACTGGGGGAGAAAAAGAGGTCACAAGACCAGTCAAGCAAAGCAAAGCAAGCTCAAGGTGGATCACAACGTCACCACACATTCCGAGCACAAGATCAAGGCCACAAGGCCAGTTCACATGCAAGATCATATATAAAGGTAAACAAGCAAGTGCAGGTATAGAAAGATCACAGTACAACCAAGGTCATGAGGTGAGCAAGTAAGGCCAAGTAGGCACAAGACCTAGCATCGTTCAGAAGCGCTGATGATCACAAGGCGGAAGTGCCTTGGTGAAGATATCAGCGGTGTTGGCCTCAGAGGCCACGTAAGCAAGGCGCAGCTGACCACGCTGCTGTAGCTTACGAGCAAGGAAGTAACGAAGAGCAATGTGCTTTGTTCTGTGCTCCAGTCTCTGCTCTCAACACAAGGCCAGCATGGCCTTGTTGTCTACGTACAGAACTGGAGGAGAACGAGGCGGCTCTCCTAGGTCAGTCAGCAGGTAGGTGAGCCAGCATAGCTCATGTGCAGCCGTGGCCCCCGCGTAGATCTCAGCCTCACAGCTGGAGGCGAGAACAGAAGACGAGCGGGTAGATTCCCACGAAACAGAGCCGGAGCCAAGGCTGAAGGTGTAACCCTGTGACAACCGCTGCATAGCCTGGCCGTCAGCCCAAGAAGCGTCTGCGTGACCTGTGAGAACCACTTGACGTCGCCCTCCAAGCACTAGCCCCATACCCGACGTACTGCACAAGTAGCGCAACACCCTCTTCGCTACAGCCATGTGCTCTAGTCGGTGTCTCCCAGGAGCAACATAGCGTGCCAAGATGCTAAGAAGGTATGCAAGGTCAGATCGTGTGCAGGTCATCAGGTACATGAGGCAGCCAACAAGCTCTGGGTACGGGCCACTCCGCTCTACGGACTCATCCGAAGGCAGAGCTGAGAGCGAGTGGCGAGTAGACAGAGGAGTGGCCTGAGGCAAGGAGTACGTGAAGTCGAAGCGCTGAAGGACTTGCTGCACCATGTGTGACTGAGTCAGGGTAATGGTGCGCTGTGCTCTGCCCCGGGTGATCTGCAAGCCAAGGTAGCTGAGTAGTTCACCCAGGTCTGTGCCCGTGTGTCTCTTCTGCAGCTCGGACTTCACGTGGGCAAGTCCAGCAGTGTTAGCAGTGGCAAAGACCAAGTCGTCGACGTACACGAGGATGTAGAACGGCGGCAAAGAGGTGTCCGTACGTAGAATCAACGACGGGTCGGCTCTAGAAGGAGCAAACCCAAGAGCCGCAAGTGTAGTCCTCAGTGTGTCGTGCCTCTCACGGGACGCCTGGAGGAGACCGCTGGAGGCTCCACTGGGTACTAGGAGGAAACGACCCAGTGAAGCCAGGTGTGCGGCGCAGCCAGATCTCCTCGTGCAGGCTGCCCTGCAAGAAAGCAGTGCTGAAGTTAAGAGAGTGAAGCTCATAGTCGCGCTGAGCGGCTATGTGCAGCAGCACCCAAAGAGTGGTCATCTTTGGGGTGGGAGAGAAGGTCTGAAAGTAGTCAACTCCTTGCCGCTGAGTGAAGCCTCGAGCCACGTAACGCGCCTTAAAGACAGGCAGAGAACCCGGCGGCCGCTTCACCCTGAAAATCCACATGCCACTGACGATGTTCGCCCCAGGTGGGGGAACCTCGTCGACGTAGGTGCCTGTGGACTTCCAGGAAGCCATCTCTGCGTCCATGGCTGACTACCACTGTGAGGAGTAGGGACCCTCGATCGCCTCAGCGTACGATCGAGGAGTCGGGATGTCTGATGCATCCGGGTCTCCCTTAAGGGCAATCAGCGTGGACAGGAGGTGAGGCAAAGCAGCAGCAAAACACTGGAACTCCTCCTGCCTATCCTCAAGGACATCCGTGCTAAGAGCATACTCACCCCGGACGGACGGAGGACAGATAGACTCAGACTCAGCAACAAGACTAGAGGCGTAGTCTAGACTACAGGGAGCAGCGAAGTCGACAAGCTCAGCAACTAGAGCAGACGCAGTAGTGGACTCAAAGGAAGGGTCAGTGACAACAGTAGCCAGGAGACGCGTGACAGTAGGACTGGCAGCACGAAGAGAGTCAGACTTCGGGTCAGCAAGAACAGGAAGAGAGGACTCTGGAGGAGACGGCAACGGGACACGCAGAGGAGCAGTGGAAGGACGCAGTGCCATCTGGTGTGTGCTTGGGACCGCAGGAGGACGCGGACGCGTAGCACGACTACTAGTGCAAGCAGCACGAACAGGCGACGCAGGACGAGACGCAGGCTCACGACGCTCAGCAAGACCTCCAGTAGTACCAGTATAGGGAGAAGGAGCAGGTAGGGGGGAGGCGGGCTGTAACTGTGACCGCGAATGGACAGGCTGTGGACACTCTAAGGGAGGAGCAGGACCAGTAGAGGGCGGGAGACCAAGAACCTGCTCAAGGAGCGGAACGAAGTACGACCGCGGCCGCGAAGCGCCTCCAGAGACAGGAGGGACAGCACCAGTACCCCCAGCGGCAGCACCAGCGCCAGCAGCACCTCGAGCTCCAACAGCGCCAACTCCAGCACCCTCAGAAGCACCAGCGCCAGCAGCACCGCCAGCGCCAACACCCCCAGCAGCTCCAGCTGCTCCAGCAGCACCAACTCCAGCAGCTCCAGCAGCACCAACTCCAGCAGAACCGTCAGCTCCAGTACCGCTAGCAGCTCCAGCAGTACCTCCAGCAGGACCAACCCCAGCAGCCCCAGCAGCACCCCCAGTCCCAGCAGCTCCAGTACTGCGAGTACGAGCACCTCCAGGACCAGTGGCTCCAGTAACTCCAGTGCCGACCCCAGGGTCAGCAGTAACAACACCACCTCCAGCTCCAGCAGCACGGCTCCAACGCCGGGCAAGCCACTCGCGTAGCTCCTGTGGAGAGGGTAGCTCCCGCCTCGACAAAGCACCCGAAGGGGCCCCAAACCCAGCACCGCCAGAGGCCACACGAGCAGACCCAGCACCCCCGGGCTCCGCACCCCCAGGCTCAGCACCCCCAGGCTCCGTACCCCCAGGCTCCACACCCCCAAGCCCAGCACCCCCAGGCTCAGCACCCCCAGGCTCCGCACCCCCAGGCTCAGCACCCCCAGACTCAGCACCCCCAGACTCAGCACCCCTAGGTTGAGCACCCCTAGCAGCACCAGCGTTAGTAGCTACCTTGACAGGCTCGACTACGTCTATCTGGGACACACCTGACGGGGCAGGACCCTAAGGGGGGAGGGGGTCTACCGGGGGGGACCTAACGCAAGGAAGAACGGCGGCAGGGGGAGGGGCGCAGTGCGGTAGGGGAAGAGACGGTAGTAAGGCACCTACTTGTCAAAGGTGACGTCCTGAGAGGACAAAACACGGCGCGAGGTGGGGTGGTAAAACTACCAACCAGGCGCGTCAGGAGGGAAGTTAAGGAAGACGCAGGGAACAGCACGGGGGGACAGCTTGTCCGTAGTTCAGTCGCGGACAGACGCCCGAGATCCCTAGACACGAAACGCAGACGCATCGCCAACCTTCCCGGTCCACCGCAAGGTCGGGGAGGTCTCTGGCAAGGAGACCCGGGGCTGAAGGTTGATCTGATGCGCTGCGTACCGAATCGCAAACGGCCACAGACAATGGGGGGCAGCGGCATGGATCATGGACGTACGAGCTACGTCCATGACCATGCCAATGCGGCGCTCAGCAATCCCATTTTGCTGTGGAGAGGCCGGAAGCGTGAACGTCTGGTGGATTCCTTGTGCACGACAGAAAGCTTACAGAAGGCCAGAGGAAAACTCCCCGCCTCTGTTCGAGTGCAGATGCAGAACAGGAAAGTCCGAGCCGAAACTCTATCTGAGCTGGAGACAAGCCGCGCGGATCCAGTCGATCAACACCTCAGTGACGTCACCCTTGCTGCGCAAGGGGAACAGCGTAGTGTAACGCGAGTAGTCGTCAACCACCAACAGGAAGTAACGCTCGTGACCCTGGCCACGGACGCGGGCGGGGCCCCACACGTCCATGTAAAGAGTCTGCAAGGGAGCCTCTGTCGGAGGAAACTCGGAGGAGTGAGGGGCGGCGCGCTGCCGCCCCTTGACGGAGGGAACGCAGGTAGGGGCAGGCCCCGGAGGGAGGGGAGGGAGGGACCGGGGGAGACCAAAGACAAGGACATGGGAGGCCATATCTTGGAGACGAGGCAGGGAGGGGTGACCAAGACGGTGGTGCCAGAGGAGAGTCAGGTGGGACAGGAGACGACATGAGCAGGGAGCAGACTCAGGACCAGACCTGGACGTTGCAGCAAATACTTGACTCGACGCAGCTACCTGACCAGACTCAGAAACTGGAGGAGACTCAGTAGTCAGTGTGTACAGGCTCGACCCCGGCCGACGGGCAAACGTGGCCAAGTGTCGGCCCGTCCGAGCACACTTACAGTGGGTCACCCGCTGACTCGAAGGAGTGAACTGGTAAACCCCCCCATCCTGTAGATCAGCACCACTCACCAAGTTCGTAGAGAACGAGGGGAGGTAGAGACCTGATAGGGTGCCAGAGGGGGCTACCGGACACGGTAAGACAGTGGAGAAGCGAGCAAGGACAGGACCCCCAGAGGGGTCCGCCAGGGTGACCGCAACTGGCCGACTGAGCGGCGTAAGTGTGGTGCGGTCTCGAAAGAAGGAGCGGGAAGCACCCGAGTCAAGGGTGAAGGTGTGTAAGGCCTGAGCCGACGTGGTACCTGAGAGAGCAGACTCACCAGCACCTGAGGCAGCAGACGCACTAGCACCTAAAGCAGCAGCCTCACCATCACCTAGAGCAGCAGTCTCAATGCCTGGGTCAGGCGAAACAGACAGGTAACAGTCACCCTCATCACTAGTAGACACAGCATACATGGCAGCACGAATAGCACCATAGTCAAGATCAAAGATAGCAACTCTCGCCCTAGACAGCTCTCCCCTGCGAGGGATCTTAGTGGCGTCAGGGAACTGGTGATGCCAAGCGTCCGTCAGGCGGGCAAAGTAGCGCTGGGTGGAGTGCGAGCCCCCGCACTGCTCACCAGCGCAGTCGCCAGTACGGAGGACGTAGGTACAGGGACCAGTACCCCCACCTCGCTGACGCCCAGCGTACCACTCACAAAGCTGCTGGGGGGACGGGGTCTCACGAGTGCGCTGCTGCTGCTGGCGCTGACCACCACCTAAGCCGCCTTGCTGCGCAGACCCACCCCGACTAGCTCCACCTTCTCCGCCGCCACCTCCGCCACCGCCGCCACCGCCTCCTCCTCCGCTCCCACCGCCACCGCCGCCGCCGCCTCCGCCGCCACCGCCGCCATCGAAGCCCCCACCCTGGCCACCACTCCCACCACCACCCTCACTCCCTCCGCCTCCTCCACCTCCACCTCCACCGCCCCCGCCAGCCCCTCCAGCGCCCTTGCCCCCCTTGCCCTTGATGGTGCGGCGTCGCCCGCTAGGGACAGACGCAGCGCCGATCGACTCGGTGCCAACAAAGTCGACGGCAGCAGTAGAGACAACAGAGGGCAAAAGGGGGGAGGGGGAGCACCCCTCAAAGACAAGGGCACGCGGGTCGCCTCGAGAGGCTCCTACAGCGACTATACCCTTCTCAGTTGCCAGGAGGCGCTCCTCGAGGAGGTCAACGGTGAGTGTGGTGGGGCAAACAGAGAGGAAGTGGTCCCTGACCGAGCGAAGGGAGTCACAGAGCCGGGTGACTATGTTGTAGAGGGTGATGTACATGGGGGAGGGGTTCTTGGCGTAGAACTCAGCAGGAAGCGCAGCGCGGTAGCGGGTGTTACTAGTGCGAAGGTGCGTAACGAGGTCAGCGACAGTGGCAAAGGCGGCGAGGTCAGGAAACAGGTACACCAGCATGAGGCGGCTAAGAGCAGCAGTGGCAGGGGAAGAGTAGCGTGCAACTACAGCATTGTACAAGGTCTTAGCGCTCTTGTACTAACTAAAGTGCGCACGCTCAGCGGTCGGTAAGTGGCGATGCACAGCAAGACGGGCAGCAGCATCACAGGTGGCCCACTGTGAGCGAACAGTGGTGTCAGCATCAGCAGGCGGGGCAGGAGAGGAACCAGAGGTGAGATTGAACAGGGAGAGTCCGTCTGCCCTATCGCACTGTAGGAAGAGCTGTAGGTCATCGACCCAGACCTCGAAGTCAACAGCACGACCCTCAGCATCAAAGGTAAGGACACTGGGGGTAGCCATGACAGCAGTGGTCTAGCAGGGAGTGCTCTCACCAGTCCGGGTGGGTAGGGCCAGGGCGCGCCGGTAGGAACAAGGCTGCAACCGCAGTGGCAGCGATTCGGCAGTGGCAGTAGCGGCTCGACGGCGGCTCGGCGGCAGCGGCTCGGTAGTGGTGGCTCGACGGCGGCTTCGGCGGCTCGGCGGCTCGGCTGCTCGGCGGCTCGGCGGTTCGGCGGCTCGGCTGCTCGGCGGCTCGGCTGCTTGGCGGTGAAGGGGCTGGGGAGGGGCCAAAGGGGCGGCGACGGGGCCGCAAGGGGCGGCGACGGGGCCGCTAAGGGCGGCGACGAGGCCGCAAGGGGCGGCGACGGGGCCGCAAGGGGCGGCAACGGGGCCGCAAGGGGCGGCGACGGGCCCGCTAAGGGCGGTGACGAGGCTGCAAGCGGGCGGCACTGGGGCCGCGAGAGGGCGGCGACGCGGCCGCGAGAGGGCGGCGACGAGGCCGCGAGGGCGGCGGCGGGGCCGCGAATGGCGGCGATGGGGCCGCGAGAGGGCAGCGACGGGCCGCGAGAGGGCGGCGACAGGGTCGCGAGAGGGCGGCGACAGGGCCGTGGAGGTGGGGCCGCAAGGGGCCGCTGAGGGCGGCGCGAAGGGCCGCTTAGGGCGGCGCGACAGGTTGCTAGGGGGCGGCGACAGGGTCGCGAGGGGCCGTGAGAGGGTGGGGGCCGCTAAGGGCGGCGCAACGGGTCGCTAAGGTGAGGGCGGCACACAGGGCGCGCCTCGGGCAGGGGCGGCTCGATCTCAGGGCAGGAAAAAAAAAAACTCGATTTTCAGTGGTGGGCCCTAGGAAAAGTTCCCACTAGGGAACCTGCTCTATACCATGTGAAGAAATGAGGAATGGAATGACTAAGGAGAATGTGGGTACAAGTAGGAAACCTAGAAATATTGTACCCTATAGTGTCTACCCCACTACAGCCTAGATAGGCCATAGCATATAAGTTTGACAAACTGTCCCACCCCCCTTTCACACACCCCTTGCTGCACCCCTGGTTCCACTTCCACGTCACCCCCCTAGCACCACTCCTTCGGCTCCCACACACCCACCCCCCTCAGCGGCAGCTGCAGCAGTGGGAGACGGAGGAGGAGGAGGAGCAGGGGACGGCTCACACACCCGCCACCCCCATACCCGTCACCCCCATACCCTGAGTGTGCGGTAAGCGAGCTCAGGTGTGCGCGAAGGGTGCACAAGCGTGCGGGAAGCGAACTCGGGTGTGCGGAAAGCGAACTCAGGTGTGCGGGGAGGGGGGCCGTAGGGCGACGCGCGGGTCGACGGGGACGGGCGCACGGGTCCCGGAGAGCGGCGCGCGGGTCGACGGGGCCGCCGCGAAGGGCGACGCGGAGCTGCGCGTGGGTCAACGGGGCCGCCGCGAAGGGCGACAGGGAGCCGCGCGTAGGTCGATGGGGACGGGCGCGTGGGTCGACGGAACGCGAAACCGCCGCGCACGCCCAGGGTGCGCGGCGGGCAGGAAACCGTCACGTGTCCCGAGCGCATGGCGGGCAGAAAACCGCCACGCGCTTGGGTCGCGTGGCGGGAAGAAATAATGAACATCGCACGCCACGGGGCGCGCGACAGACAGTAGGGCAGCGGAAGCAGGCGAGCCCACAGGCCAGGAGAGTAACCACTCTGATAGCTTGTCACAATAGTAGTTAGAATGAAGGAGCCATAGCTAGGGTTTACCTAGCTAGGCAAGAGAGAGATAGGCAAAAGAGAGGGTCTGACTAGAAAGGAGGGAGGTACAAATAGCAAGCCCTAAAAAGGGTATACTAGGGTTTAGGGTACCCCACTACAGACTAGACAAGCATTGTATTCTGACACTACGGCGATTGTAGTTTCTTCTTCCATTCACATTTGAGCGGACTTGTAGGCTAAGACTACAAAGCAAAGGGTCTATACCAGAGGGGCGTACCGAAATGTATCAGGCCTGGACAACCTGGACGAGGAAGTACAATGCATATGAAATTTTCAGCAGAGCCTTGTACGTGGTCACTGGATTTCTCCTCCATTCGGCCAACCCAAGGAGTGTTTCACAGTCTCCCCGAGAAGGCCACATGGGTATGTTTGTCGTGCTGTTACGAGTGCAATTGAGTGAATGAACGATAATTGCACTATCGAAGCAAGAGTACAATGAGCGAAGGCATGAGCGAAGAATATATAGCGAAACTACAGTGGTAACGGTAATGGATTGTGGTTGTCGCGCGACGGGCCTGGGACTGAGGTTGGGAAAAGTGTCGAAGCGGAGGCCCGGAGCGCGGGTTACCCGCCGAGCCGTGAGGTTGGGGTGCAATGTGCGAAAGTGGCGGGCGGATTGTCGATGCGAGGATCGCGAGTGGTAACGGTGCTGACTGTGGTGCTACAGTGATGTACGCGTTGAGCAGGGATGCGAAGTAAGGAAAAGGGATTTTCCTTACACTACCCCCCCTCCTAAGGAGGACCTCCTTACGAAAGTGCGTGGACATCCCTGAAGTTTCGGCTGCGCAGATACTCGGTGAGGACGGGGTGGTTTCGATTCTGTCTAGGGGAACCCAATTGTCTTCGGTGGGTGTACGGTCTTTCCAGTGGATTAGGAACTCGGTCTTTCGGGCTCCTCGAGGGTCACGAACTCTGTGGCTCAGGATTTTGCTGGGGGTGATGATTGGTTCGGTTGGCGGTCGTGTCATGCTGGCGGGGCGATTGCGTGGAAGTTGGCTTGTGGATGGGCCGTAGGGGCGAAGCAGGCTGACATGGAACGAGGGGCTGACGTACCAGTCAGCAGGGAGGAGGAGGTGCACGGTGACGCGCGTTATCATATGGCTTATTCGAAATGGCCCACAGTATCGAGGGCGGAGTTTGGGGGTGATGGGCAGGCGGAGGTTCTGAGTGTCGAGTAAAACTAGGTCGTCGGGCTGGTAAGTGACAGGTCTGCGGTGGCGGTCAGCATTGCGTTTAGCGATGATGTTCGATTTTTTTATTGCGTCTGCTGCCATGGTCCGTGTTGCTTGCAAAATTTCAGCGAACTGTTGCGCGCGTGGAACTGGGTTGTCGGGATTCGGGGTCATGGGTACCGTTGGGTCTTGTCCGTAATTCAGGTAAAACGGTGACTGTTGAGTCGTGGCGGATGGGGCGTTGTTGTATGCAAATTCGATGAGTGGCAGTTGTTGTTCCCACGTGTTTGGGTCGTCGCACGTGGCCCTCATGAGTTGTTCCATGGTCTGATTTGTCCGTTCTGTCTGTCCGTCGGTTTCGGTGTGATACGATGAACTAAACTGTAGTCGCGTGCCGAACTGCTGCCACAGGTTCCGCCAGAAGTTGCTGGTAAATTTCGTGTCTCTGTCGTTGATGATTGATGCTGGTATCCCGTGCAGTCGAACGACGGTAGAGATGAAGAGGCGGGCTGTTTCTTCGGCTGTGATTGATTTTTTGCAGGCTGCGAAGTGTGCCATTTTCGTCAGTCGATCGACGACGACCAGGATCGCGTCATTCCCACTCGCCCCGGCCGGTAACCCCGTGACGAAGTCCATTGTCACCTGCTGCCAAGCACGCTCTGGAGGTGGGATCCGTTGCAGCTGTCCCGCCGGCCGCTTCCGGGTTGACTTCATGACCTGGCAAGTGGGACACGATGCCACGTGTCGCTGCACGTCGGTCAACATTTCGGGCTAGTAATAATACCGCTGCAGCTGCTGCCGTGTTTTCTCTACCCCGAAATGTCCCGAGGTAACTCCGTCATGTGCCTCCTGTAACAGTAATTCCCGTAGCAGTGTGTATCCTAGTACCCAGATGCGCTCGGTTCCGGCTTTTACGTAATAGACTCCCTTGGCTGCTGCGAACTTCTGCGAATTTCCTCCTGTAAAGAATGGGTCCGTTTGATATCCGTGGGTAAATAGTCCTGTCAGTAGCGGGCTGGTCTGGGCGAGTAGTATCGCATGGATCTGGGCAGTGGGGCGGGTCAGTGCGTCGGCAATGTTCGAGGGTCCCTTTTTATATGTGACTGTGTAGTGGAAATTTGACTCGAGGAAATCAAGCCACCGAATCTGTCGTGGGTTGAGGTGGGGCTGTGCGCGGAGGTACTGTAGTGATCGGTGGTCTGTCCGTACTGTCACATCTGCGCCTATGATGCTAAAGACGCTCGGAGGACGCTGCGTCCTGCGTCTGGACGCAGCGTCTGGATGCTAGGACGCAAGACGCGCGTCCAGACGCAGGACGCAGCCCGAAAATTTTTCGGGCTGCCCCGAATTTTTTTTTTCCCGATTAAGAATTTCAATCTCGCGATTTCGACGCGAGTGTCGAAATCGCGAAATTTTGACCCCACATTGCCTTCCTGGGAAACAGCCTGGTGTTCCAAAATGTCAAAATGTGGGGTCAAAATGTGGAAACAGCCCCAAGGGGTCAAAATTTCGACATTTTGACCCCATGTTGGGGCCAAGTTTGCCTTGAAAGTGTGGAACGTTCCCCCCCCCCCCCCCCCCCCCCCCCTCATCCCATGCCCTATAACAAATTTTTTTGCCTGCCCGGGGGTTTTTTTTTGCCTCCCCGGGACTGCGTCTTTTGGTGCGTCTTTCTGGTCCTGGTGAAGCGTCCTGCGTCCAGGACGCAGGACGCATCTTTCGCATCATAGATCTGCGCCGGTCAAGTAGCAGCGCCACACTTTGAACGCATGCACGATCGCGAGCATTTCGCGGTCGTGTATCGGGTAATTTCGTTCGAGCGGATGCAGTTTTCGTGACTCGTATGCGATGGGCTGTAGGCCGTTGCCGAAGTCCTGTAACAGTACGGCTCCAATGGCGATGTCGCTTGCGTCTGTAACAACTTCGAAGGGGTGATGTGGGTCAGCGATGCGCAGGACGGGTGGTGAACAGAGAACATTTTTCAGGGCCCTTCCTCGTGCGACGTGGGCCCGTGGGCGCTTCCTCGTGCGACGGTGGCTCGTAGGCGCGTGGCGACGTCACGATGACTCGCCACCAGTCCATGGCGGGGCCCCTTAGCAGCGAAACTGCATACCGAATCTTCGCGGCGTCCGACTCAACGTAGTTCGCGTCGAAGAAGACGTTCATCGTGAAGACCCACGATTGAACCGTTGGACCTCCACGTTGGCTTGGGTCGAAGCAGGGCGTGCGGCTTGAGCGGCATTGGTGCCATAATGGCCTGTTGCCACTTGTCGCCGCAAATTCCACGTGTCGACGGGCTTCACGGGGCTCCTGCGGGCTTGGTGCGACCCTGCTTCCTCCCATGCCAGGCATCGGCTAGGCGGCGCCATCACTGGCTGCGCCTGAGCGTTGTCCCATACTGTCGTGTTGCGTTGGTGTGCCGGACGAAATGACGATCGGCTCGTCCGATTGTGCAGATGCATTTGTCGGTGCGTGTGATGGCGCTGGAATGTTCACCATGGATTGTTGACGGGCGGAGTCGCGTTCCGCCGTGAGCGTCGCGATTTCGAGCGCCGAATCTTCAAGTTGGCGCACCAGACGATCAAGCTGCTCCTGCATCAATGTGGCGAGAGTGAAGTCGGCCATGGCGGGGGTGTCGGGCGAGCTCAGCGAGAGCCTCAGTCGTGGTCGTGCGTGCTTACGAGAGAGCACTACGAGCGGCGGTGCTGTGTCGCTGAGAGACGTCTACCCCCCCCAAAAAATTGAGATAGTGGGGAAGCGAAGGTGTGGGTGCGGTCCGAGAGGAGATCGTAGGCTCTGAATACCAAGTGTTACGAGTGCAATTGAGTGAACGAACGAGAATTGCACTATCAAAGCAAGAGTACAATGAGCGAAGGCATGAGCGAAGAATATATAGCGAAACTACAGTGGTAACCAGGGCAAATTTTTGGATTTGGCATACCCTTAAGATCAGTGTACCCCTATCTCAAAAAACTGATTATCAGTGTGACCCCCTACAGAAAAACTTTCACATCAGGGTATTGTTAACTTGTTAAAAATTTACCCTGTCGCATCAGTGTAAGATTATTGTAAAGCCTGGTCATTTTATTTTAATGCTGCACGCAATACAGATCCTACTCATCATCAGACATGGCCCAAGGGTGTTCATCGTGGTCACTTCCCTCCTCTGACTCTGGTGCCTTCTGCTTCCCCTTCCGATCCACAGGTATCGGGGGCGCAACTGATTTCGCAGGCTTGCGCGTTTTCTGCTTGCGCCAGATGTCCACCACGTCTGGCCAGACGTAGGGGTACTTCAGCATGTGCAGCGTCATCAGGTCGCCAAGGCGTGCATCGCACAGCGATGTACGCATCCAGCTCTTTATGATATTCTGGCGACTGAACCCTCTCTCACACTCCACTGTGCTCAGTGGCAGCACAGCGAGGGCCTGCCAGAGTGTCATTAGGTTCGGATAGCTGCGTCGCCAATCCCGGCTCTTCAACATGCTGTGAAGACCCTGGTGGAAATTTTCTCCCGCGTGATGGCGTGGCATGATGTGACAAAAGCTCCTCAGCTCCTTCTTGGCGGCCTTGAAATCGAATCCTGGCGGAGAAGGGGTTTGGGGCGGTGGAAGTAGTTAGCGGTGGTTGTCCGATGACATGCATGAGACAATACGTGTCAAAGGAAATGAAACATCACAGCTCACCTGGTAGCATGCCGCCAAACAACTCGTCGTTTGCGGCCAGCCACTCGAGGGTCTTCAATTCGCGCTGGTCATCTCTGCTCGGCCACGATTCAACTTGAAACAGCTTAGCGCCGCCCAACTGCTGCGAGTCCCACATGCGGTACTTCATGCGTGCGACAATTTCCTTCGCGAACCCTGTGCAGAGCTTCTCGCAGTCAGCAAGCGTGCCCCCAAACTTGTGCTTCTTGATTGGGGTCTCGCTCAGCTCGAACTTGTGTGATGTCTGCCGCCCCTCCGAGTCAATGCCTTCAACCACCACCGTCCGGTTGTCACCACCGTGCTGCTTAATGAACTTGGACAAGTGCTTGCTGGCCCCGCCGCCAAAGGTGTCTTCGTACTGTATGTAACGGTGAGTGATGATGGTGATCGTGTGGTCGACTTCTTTGGCCACTAGTGTGATGTCCACCTGAACACAACGGGCACGTGAAACATGTTAGTCGAGGAACAATTTAGTGTTACCACAATAACGACCGGTACAAATGGAACTTGCCTTGCGGTGCTGGAAGAAGCGGTTGAGAGAGTTGAGCACAGCAAGAATGTCTGCGAGGAAGTACAAACAGAAGTGAAATTTGAAGGTCTGTACTGTTGCAGCAATTTTGTGGCGGTACTCAACAATCATGACGATCGCCGCCCCAAGTACTCTGCATAGCTTCGCTATAGCATCTCCGCGTGATAGCCAACGGACGTTGAAAATTCCCTGGTGTTCAAGATTTGTCTTGTGTATCTCTTGTTGCAGCTCCTTGAATCTGTCGTACCAAATGTTGGAACGGCAGATAATCTCTCCCACGGCTCGCACTGCAGCGTCGATCATGTTCAGGTCGGGGAAAGCCTTCGCAGCATCCTTGACCACGAGTGCTTCCCTGCAACACATCCAAGTGGTAGATTAGTTAAGCTTAACGATGAACGGTTTTACAGCATTGCATGCGATGATTGTCGAAAACGCTTAAGCGAAGCTCACCGATGCGCGACGCAGTGACATCCGACGAGATGCGGCACGTGCTCTTGCAAACGGCTAACCAGACCCTTCTTCTCCCCCGTCATCACAGAAGCTCCGTCGGTGCCGATGCCGGAAACCCGCTTGATGTCCACCCCAACAGACTCCAGGTGGCTTGTGAGCACAGTGAAAAGCGAGGAAGCATCGCACTTGTGCACCGTCAGTAGCGCCAGAAATTCCGTGACGGACACGCCATTTTTGAGGAAGGTGGCAAACACGATCAAATGTTTGCCGCGAGCGCGATCGGTGCTCTCGTCGCAAGTAATGCCGATGAATGGTGAAGCGAGAAGATGCTGCAGCTGCTGTGTTTTCTGGTACTTAGCCATCGCCGAGGCCATTTCGTTGAATCCGTACCTGCCACAAGCCGAGGTGAAAGCGCTTAGACACAAATGGAATGCGGAAACATTGGTTGCAACCTGGTATTTTGGCACACGCTTACTGTGTGATGTACACGCCGTAGGACTGAAGCGGTATGTCCTCTACTCCCTCCTCTGCGAGGAAGCCTATGAGCTTCTGAAACATCGCGATCGGTGCGTCGTTGTTGCAGATAAACTCCACGCCGCGCATGAGACGGGTCAGCCGCGCCCCCTCTTTGTCGGTATTGGCGAAGTCGTCGATCCTCTTCTGGTGCTCGATCTCCGCCATGAGCGTCCGCTGCCGCTTCATCGCTTCCTCGTGGCGGCCGCTCAGCTCGTGGCATCGCATTGATCCGAGCTGCAGATCACGGCCCCCCGTTCCGTTCCGTCCGAATTTCGCATCGTCCTTTCCATGCTCCACGAAGATGCTGCATCGCAGAATGGGCAGGCCGTCGGCGTTCTTGTCCAGCAGCAGCCAGCCAAATTTCGGCAGCCACTGCGTGATGTATAGCTGCTGCGCCTTCAAAAATCTCTCTTCAGCCTTCTCGGCGTCGGTGAGTTCACGGGAGACTGGCTTCGGAACTTGGAGTGGAGCGGGCGGCGGAGTCGGTTTCGCTGGTGGCGTGCCGAACGGTAGAACGGCCTGCGCGTAGCGACGCCTCTTCTTCGAGGCTGCAGACGATGATTCGCCCACCTCTGATACGCTGACAGTGGCGGGAGCACTGTCTGGCGTGACGGCATTGGAAGCAGGCGGGGGTGACAGACTCTGTTTCCCTTGCAGCAAGAAGACGGGCCTGGAGTGAAGACAAGCGGAGGGTTCGCATGCACCGCGCGCAGGAAATACAGGCCTGTTCGTGCGGGCACATCCTTCGATGGCTCGTCAACAGCTTCTCCGTCACTGTCCTCTGCAGGAGCCATGGCTGCTTAAGGACAGCAGGAGAACCGCCAACGTTGCTCTACTTGGCGTGAGTGCTGTGTTCTTGCGAACTGAAACCTCGCATGTGTTCATGACCCCTGTCATTTCGTGCCTCTGTTTCCTAACGTGCACGCAAACAAGCAGCGGAGCCTGCCTCAGTCGTGCAAGGAACGCGGTGCCCAGTGGGCTAGTGGGCACCGAATTGTTGCTGCAGTCAGCCAAGTTTCCAGCCAACCCGGCCTTGTTGTCAAGTCTTACAAACAGACCAACTAGCGGAGGTGGCGGTGCCAGCAAAGAAACTGTAACCCTGGCCAATAGTGGCCCTCTGTGTGCCAGCACAGGAGTTGTCAAGGCCGAAATTCCGGCCTCAGTGGCCTTGGTGGAATCCCAGGTTACGGGAAAGTGGGGGTGGGTGAACCGGGGGGAGGGGGGGGGGGGGTAGGGTACGCGTTACAGGGTAAAACTTGTTACGGGATCCGTAAACCCTTGGCCATCAGTGTGCCTTACAAAAAAAGCCTGACACATCAGGGTAAATCAACCTCCCAAAAAAAAAAACCCTAGCCCATCAGTGTAACCATCAAAAACCACCTTGATTATCAGGGTATCAGGGTGATTTACACTGATAAAATTAGGCCTGGTGGTAACGGTAATGGACCGTGGTTGTCGCGCGACGGGTCTGGGACTGAGGTTGGGAAAATTGTCGAAGCGGAGGCCCGGAGCGCGGGTTACCCGTCGAGTCGTGAGGTCGGGGTGCGACGTGCGAAAGTGGCGGGCGGATTGTCGATGCGAGGATCGCGAGTGATAACGGTGCTGACTGTGGTGCTACAGTGATGTACGCGTTGAGCAGGGATGCGAAGTAAGGAAAAGGGATTTTCCTTACACGTGCCTTCAAGCCTAAGCAGTTTAGATAAAATCAGAAGTGTACATTCCCTAAAGGCGTGCATCCCCCCCCCCCCCCCCCCCCCCCCTACCGTCCGGACGGTTGTGTAGTTATCGAAGTTGTTAAAGCTCGCCAACCGATTCGTCAGGAACTAAGCGACGCCCCATGTGTCGTATTGCATCCATACGTCGTCGCCTGCGTCGCGTAACGACTGTGCGATGTCGCACGCGTCCGGACTACGTCTGGACTTTCAGAGATTTTGGAAAAAGTACACGCCCTTAGCAATCAGGGTTGTGCAATGGGAGAGAAGACTGGTCTGGGGTTGGTTGGTGTATGCTTTTTGCGGTTTTGGTCCCATCCAATCTAACCACTTGCGAGGGCAAGGAAATTCGCTACAGTTCAATAGGATTCGATCGTACTATTCCGGCAGCTTTTAGCCGCGATCACAATCATTCGCACGTGTAACAGAGGTTTCAATTGAGGGGGAAAACCAAAGGCATTGCCACATTGGCGTGCCAGGGTGGCACGGAAATACAACTCTCCTCCACTCGTAATCGTGGACATGCAGCATGGACGGGTTACCCGGCATAGGCACCTCGAATTCCTTCCGCAGGCACTGAATTCCTCACCTCGTTCCGCAAATTCCGTGTTGATTGCGTTGCGAACGCGATGATCCCTGGGTCAGCACTGAACTGTGCACAAACATGAAGGCCAAACCATGGACAATGCGAAACGGGTTTTTATATGGGCCATCATAAAACATTTCGCTGTTATCACTAGCCGTAACGGCGCTATCATAAACGGTCACAAGACCCGCCAAATATATCACGAACCATCACACGGGTATCACCCGCCGTCACTCAAAGGCACTAAAATCTATCACGGGTAGTCACACCCGAGAGTTTGCTCTCACAGATGAGCCCCGTCATCATTTCGTTGACCCGCCCTGAAACACTGTACAGATTTAGGGACTATATTTTGGGCTGGGTGTTTTTGTTCTGTATACGCGACCATTTTGGTCGCAAAGGTACCTGGTTACGTTCGGTTCGACGTAACACACATTAATAAAAACAAAATCAATGAATCAATTTCAACGCATAAATACATTGCCAGAGTTCACAATTAATTGAATCTGCCTAAATGTTTATCGAGATGATCAACTATCAATGACTTGGAACGTACAATTTATATTTCGTTAAACAGCTGATACAATATTCAGAATGAGAATAATCTCACCGTAATACAGTAACACTAGCCGTCAGTTACATACAATATACATATAATAATTTGCACGCCAACCTATCCCCTCTCGCCAAGCTCTAAACATTAAGCGACAAGATGTTTAGGGTTGATGGCATCATGAATTGATGCCTTTCAGTAGAAGGATTATTTGTAATTGCGCTCGGGTCGCAAGCTCTGCTAGGTGGTGTCGTTTGTCTGTGCGTTTAAATTCTGAGGAAATAGGATGGCGTGGAAATTATGATACGTGTATTGTATGCAACTGAGGGCTAGTGTTACTGTATTACGGTGAGATTATTTTCATTCTGAATATTGTATCCGCTGTTTAGCGAAAAAAATTGTGCGTTCCAGGTCATGATGGTTTATCATCTTGTTAAACATTTAGGCAGATTCAATAAATTGTGAAATTTAGCAATGAATATATGCGTTAAAATTCATTCATTGTTTTTGTTCTATTAATGTGTGTTACGTCGAACCGAACGTAACCAGGTATCTTTGCGACCAAAATGATCGTGCATACAGGACAAAAACGCCCAGCCCGAAATATAGTCCCTAAATCTGTACAGTGTTTCAGGGCGGGTCAACAAAATGATGACGGGGCTCATCTGTGAGAGCAAACTTTCGAGTGTGACTACCCGTGATAGATTTTAGTGCCTTTGAGTGACGGCGGGTGATACCCGTGTGATGGTTCGTGATATATTTGGCGGGTCTTGTGACCGTTTGTAATAGTGCCGTGACTGCTCGTGATAACTGCGAAATGTTTTATGATAGCCCATATAGAAACCCATGCGAAACAGCACAATGAGGAAGTTTCAAAACCGATGCGAATCACCAGCATCACGCCTCTATCCTTCCCATGCTAGCTGCCATGCACAGTACACACACGTATTCCATTCCAGCAGCCTTGGAATTTTCTGGTGGTCCTGTTTTCCTTACGGGACGTGGATGGCTTGGCTTTCCACTCTTCACCTCACACTTCTAGTTTGGGTTTGCCCGTTAGCCTGCTCCGACCTGGGCCCTGCGGAATCTTGTCCAAGCACAGGGAAGTTCGAGAAATTCCTCCCCCGAGATCACCAGGCACAGTGAGCTCGCCAGCGTGATTTCGTGAATGGAGTTGGTTGTTTGCACGTCATCTCTCGGAGTTGGTTGTTTGCACGTCATCTCTCCTCCCCCAGTTCCAGCTCCTGCCTCCGTTTCAAACCCTAGATTTCGTGGCTTCACTAACCGTCACTCAACTCAGCATCTCTCACCTCCGCGCATGGTTCGTTTGCAATGGCGGACGTCGCCACGTGTGCAGCTCCGCCGATAGACCACACGCATTTGCACCAGCACGCGCAGCTCTCGCAGCACCATTCCCCCCAGCAGCAGGGAGCAGTCGCGGAATCGCGCGGAGGCCACTTGACCCGCCGACTGCTAAGCCTCGCTTTGCCGCTCCGCGCGGCTACTAAGCGCACCATGCCGCCCGGCGATTCGCCCAGGCGTCGCTGGGTGGTGGAAGTGCCTCTGTCCACCGCTCTCAACGCCACCGACCGCGAGTCGACGGCGGCACTGGGTCGATGCGTGGAGGACGCGTGGACTGTGGTGCAGCGCGCCGTTGCTGACGTGGCTCGGCAACAAGCCACGTCGCAGGTGGTGCTGGTGCTGGTGCTGGTGGTGCCATCGTCGGCCGCGGGAATTCCCGGCGAGGGGGATAGAGGGGAGGAGGGGAGGCAAGACGGCGAGCGCGAGGGGGAGGAAGGCTTTGAGGCGTGGGTGGTGCAGCGCGTTCTCCGACCGCTGGTGCAGCGAGCGACGCGAGCCAAGGTGCGTCACGCAGGTAAAGGTGAAATCTGCCAGGGAAACCTTCCCGCTGCTCGCATTTCTGTCACGTTCGCCTCATTTCGCGTCCGTGCGCCAACGGGCGTCACATTCTGATGCCACTCTTCCTTTCCCCCCACCCCCCCTCTCCCTCTCCCCCTTCCCCTCTCCCTCTTCCCGGCCCCTGTGCCCCGCCTCCCTCGTTATCTCGCAGGTGCTGGCCGCCTTCCACGTGGAAAGGTCAGCGTCGCAGGGCGGAGCTGGCAGTTCGCGTTTGCCACATCAGCAGCAGCGTGTGCACGGCGTGTGTGCCGCTGCGCGCCACTTCGACGCGGCGCGCGTGTACCTGCCATCCAACCTCTTCACCGCATCCAACGCCGTGGACTCCGCCGCTGAATCTTTCGCCGAATCCGCCGGTTGCCAAGCTTCACAGGTAGCAGAATCGCCCCGCGCAGCCCTCGCGCCTCCCCCGTCGCCTGCGCTGATGCGCGCGCTGCTGCCCCCCCAGTGCGCGCTCATCATGACCGCCTCCGCGCGCCATCAGCCCGACGGGGCGAGAATAAGCGGGGGGGCGGTCGGTGAGGTGGGGCGGGGGGAAGCAGGCCTCCGCGACGGCAGTGGCGGGCGCGAAGGGTTAACGGCGGTGGCAGGCGCCAGTGACTTCCACGGCGACCTGTTCCCGTCGCCCTCTCACACCACGGCAGATGGTGACGGCGGTGCTGCTGGCAGTGTTGCTGTTGGTTTTGGTGGTGTTGCTAGTAGTGACGGTAGTGGTGGTGGTGGTGGCGCTGCTGCTGCTGGCTCTGCACGTGCCGCGTTGGGCGAGCAGGTAGGACGGCGGGGGGGGGCTCGCGGGGGTAGTGTTCCGCCCGCCGCCATCGCACGGGCGCGCCTACAGCAGCCAACCGCACAGGCGGAGATGATGCGGCAAGGCCAGGGGCAGGCGCAAGGAGTGGGGAGGGAAGCAGGCGGAAGCGGCGCAGGATCAGCGGGGGAGATTGCTTCCTCCGAGCGGATGCGGAGGGCGCAGGAGGAGCGCGGTGCGGTAATGAGACGCGAGGGCGGTGACAGGGTGGGGCCGGGGGAAGGCGATGGAAGGGTGGCGGGGGGGAACGGCGGAAGTGCGCAGTGGCGCTTACAGAACTCCGCCATGCCGCTGCAGCGCCGTGGAGGGGGAGGGGCGCACGACGGCGGCGGCGCGGCTCGTAGTGCCGGGCGGGAACCGCCTGTGCAAGGGCGCGCGTTAGCGGACAGGCTGTCGAGCGCGGGGAACTCGAGGAGTGGGCCACTGCCGTCTGTGCCCACAGCAGAGCGCGGTGACGGTGCGGTGCAGGCGCGGAGAGAAGGGGAGGGCGCGGGATGGATTCGCGGGGTCGCGGGTGGGGAGCAGGATAGAGAGGGCGGAGTAGTGAGACAGGCAGGCGGCGCTGGGCAGTCGGCAGTGGGGGCGCGGTCGGGGCCAATGCAGCTGCTGGGTGCCGCCACGCAAGGCTGGTCGCAACCTGGGAAGCAGCAGCTTCAGCCGCAGCAGGGGGGGCAGCAGCGGCAGGGTAAGGGGGAGCGTGAGCGGTGGCAGGATGTGTTAGCGGGGGTGGGTGGCGGAGAGGCATGGGTGGAGGCGGCGGAGGTGGATTCGCAGCTGACGCAGTGGCTGCTGGGGAAGGCGGCGCCCGCGCCCCTGTCCCCGTCCCCGTCCGTTCCCCCGCGCTCACTTTACTCTCTCAGCGCAGGCCACGGCATGCCGTCGCCCCTCTCCTCCCCGCCCCCCCTCTATCCCAGCTTCGTACCCGCCAGCCACACCATGCCCGTAGGGCCGTCCGCGGCCCCGGGCCACGCCATTCCCCCCTCCGTCTCCGCTCCCCCGGGTGCGCCCATGCCTGCTCCATGCGGGGCCACCTCGCCCGCCACCCCTCCGCGTGCCGCACAGTGCGTAACAGGTTCAGGCAGTGGCAGCAGCAGCAGCAGGTACGGTGAAGAGAATATGCTTGTTAATTCCGCAGCAGCCGCAGCAGGTGCTAGTGCAGGCGTGACAACATACCCCTCCCCCGCCACCACTTCCCCCTCTCTTTCCCCTTCCCCGTCGACCATCACGCCCCCCCGATCCCCCTGGTCTCTCCCGCGCGCTCCCCGCCTCCCCGCCGCCACGCCGCTCCCCGCTGCGCCTCCGCCGGTGGTGAAGGAGCGCCCCAAGGGCGGGCTGTTTCAGCGCCGCCAGCTCAAGCGCGGCGGCAGCGAGGGTTGCCGCAGCGTTCTCGACGCCGTCGCTGTAGCCTCCTCCGCCCGCTCCCCCGCCGTTCCCCCTTCCGCGCATTCCTCCTCCGTGCTCCCCATCTCCCCCATTTCGCCTCACACCTTCTCCGTCTCACTCTCCGCCGCCGTCTCCCCCATCCGCGCGTCGCTCTCTCCGGATCCCTCCGCCGCCGCGGGCGCGGCACCTGGCGCGCTCATATGGGGCGGGGAAGTGTTTCCGCATGGTGCGTGGAACGGAGCGGGCGCGGCGGGAGTGACTGGGGAAGCGGTGAGCGAGGAGCGCGAGAAGGGGGAGTGGGAGATGGCGGGGCGGCAGCTGGTAGTGCAGGTGCGGGAGGTGGAAAAGGGGGAGGGTGCGCGCAAAGGGCCAGTGGGGGGCGGGAAGGCGGAGGTCGGGGAGGAGGGCAAGGGGAGGAAAGAGGCGCCTTGCCCGAGCGAGGGGGAGAGCGAGAGGGCACGAGAGGTGGTGGCGGCGGCGGCGGCGCGGCGGTGGCTGATGGACGAATTGGCGGCGCTGGGCGTGAACAGCGGGGAGGAGAGCGGGGCGGGGGAGGGGGAGGAGGAGGGGGAAGGGGAGGGCGTGAGGGAGAAGGGCGCGCGGGAGCGGGGCGTGCGAGTGAGCGGGCTGGAGAGACGCGTGGTGAGCCGGCGGTCGCCCACCAGAGAGCAGTGGGCGGACGAGGTGAGTCCCTGCTGCTGCCGCTGCTGCTGCGCCCCCCCTTCTTATCTGTGCATCTGCGCCTCCCCTCCCTCCCGCCCCCGCCCACCCCCTCCCCCCTCTTGCTGGCTTCCCCACTCTGTGCGCCGCAGTCTCGGCCCCACGCGCGCGCCCTCGCTCCTCAGCCATGTCTGTACCTCCAGTCCCCTTCACCCGCCCCCACGGCCCTCATCTCACATTCCTTCTCCTTCCCCTCTCTCCCTCCTTGTCTTTCCCCCCGCTTCCTTCTCCACTTGATTCCCCCCGTTCCCTCCTCCCCCGCATCCCTGTCGTTACAGCGTAATCCCAGCCGTCTATCGCGCTCCTCGCTCTCCCTGCCGCGCCACTTCGTGCCGCTGCCCGCCCAAGTGACCCCCCCAGCACCCGCGCCCGCCGTCGGCTCCTTCTCGGGCCCGCTTCACCTGGGCGCCGCCAATACCGCGGGTAGCGCGGGCGCCGCCAGCAGCGCGGGCAGACGGGCGGCGGGCGCAGGGGAGCGACAGGGCGAAGGGGGAGCGGGAAGGGAAGGGAGTGAGAGGCAGCGAGCGTGGGAGGGGGCAGCAGGGGGGCCGGGCGAGGAGAGCGGGGAGGGAGGGGGGATTCGAGAGCAGCAGGTGAACGCACATACTGGCGGCAGTGCTGGCGGGGATGGTGGCATTCATGGTGGTAGCGCGGATGGTGGCGGGGGTGCCTCCAGCACGTTGCTTGAGCGCCCGCCCTCCCCCGCTCCCTGGGTATGTTTCGCTCATGCGCGCCCGCTGCGACTGCCCCGCACGCCATGCCATCCCGCAGGCCATTATGCCATCCCGAACTCTATGCCCCGCCATGTGTTCTGCAATCCCCTCAGAATCACTTTCTCCTCTGCATCTCACATTTGTCTCACCCTCTCCTCCCCATTCCTCTTCCCCCGCTGCCCATGCCAGGTCCCTCGCCCCGGCCAGTCGTCCGCGCGCCTCGCGCGCACCAGCAGCTCCATCTCCTCTGCTGCGCGCCCGCCCTGCGCTGCTGCCCCGGGGGGGCGACCTGGGGGGAGCATTGGCGGGAGCACAGGCGGAAGCGCAGGCGGAAACACAGGCGGGAGCATGGGGGGCATGGGGACAAACATGGGGGGGAGCATGAGCGGCAGTTGGATCAATCCGAACATGCGCGCCGGCACAGCGGCGGCGGGGGGAAGGAGGGTAGCAGGGGCGGGGAGACAGGGACAACCGGGCATGGGTGGAGTGCGGCGACCAGCAACAGGAGCAGGCAGCGTAGGCAGCGTGGGCAGCACAGGCAGCACGGGCATGAGGGGCAGCATAGGCGGGAGGAGCGCGAGCATGGAGGTGGCGCGCGCGCGGCTGCTGGCAGAGGACGCGGCGCTCACAGACGCCATCCTCACTGGCGCCCTCATGCCGCCCCCCGCCTCCTCCTCGGCCTCCGCCTCCCTGCGCTTCCCCCAGCGCTCGCAGCAAGGCAGTACGGCCAGTGCTAGCAGCAACGGCGGTGGTATGGTTGGCAGCAGCATGTGTGGCAGTCACAGCATCAGCGTGGTGATTGGGCGGCGCAGCCTGGACAGCAGCAGCAGCAGCAGCGGCGTGGTGCTGCAGAGACAGGCCAGTGCGGCGCTCAAACGACAGGGCAGCATGCGGCAGGGCGGCGGGCAGGGCGGTGGGCAGGGCGGCATGGGGCAGGGCGGCATGGGGCAGGGCGGCATGGGGCAGGGCGGCATGGGGCAGGGCGGCACGGGGCAGGGCGGCAAAGCCTTGAGCAGGCAGAGCAGCAATGCTTCCCACAGGCTCAGCAGCAGCAGCAGCAGCAGCACGGGCATGAGAGCCGCAAGCAGCACACGCAACACCACCCCAACCACTCCAACCACTCCCACCACCCCCACCCGTGCCACTGCACCCACCACCCCCACCACCCCCCCAACCCCCACGGCTACCAGCATTGCATCAGCAGCAGGCAGCCCCCTCCACAGCACCGCCACCACTCCCACGGGCGGCAGCGGCAGAAGCAGCGGCAGCGGCAGCGGCAGGAGCCCAGCGAGGCTGCCAGCAGGGCAGCGGTCGCGCGTGTTCACCCCCGCAGACCTCGCCCGTGCCACCGACAACTTCCACTCGTCCCGCCTGGTGGGGTCGGGTGCGTACGGCCCCGTGTTCCGCGGCGCCATCCACGGCTGTGACGTGGCCGTCAAGCGCCTAAGGGCGCGAGAGGGGCGCGCGCGCAGCGAGGGGCGAGAGGCGTTCAAGCGCGAGGTGCAGGTGCTGAGCCGCGTGCGGCACCCCAACGTGGTGCTGCTCATGGGGTGCTGCCCGCAGGACCTGTCGCTTGTCTATGAGTTCATGGCGGGGGGGAGTTTGCAGCACCGGCTGGCAGCGCAGCACAAGCGGGGCGCGCAGGAGCAGGAGAAGGCAGCGAGCAGCAGTGGCAAGTCCCCGTCCTTCTCCTCTTCCTCCTCCGGCCAGCTCTCCTCCCTTTCCCCCGTGTCCCCTTCCCCCCCCGCCTCCCCCATCGCGTCGTCGCCCCCGCCCCTGCCGTGGCACGACCGGCTGCGCATTCTCTCCGAGGTGGCCTCGGCGCTGCTGTACCTGCACCGCTGCTCACCGCCCATCGTGCACCGCGACTTAAAGCCTGACAACATCCTGCTGGACGCGCACGGCACCAGCAAGATCGCGGACGTGGGGCTCGCATGCCTGCTGCGAGACGGGAGCACGGTGGTAACCACCCACCGCATGCGCGGCACCGTGGGATTCATCGACCCGGAGGCCATTGCATGCGGCGAGCTCTCCCCCGCCTCCGATGTGTATGCGCTGGGGGTCGTGGCGCTCATGCTACTCACCGGTGCTGATTCCCCCAAGCACGTGCACCGCCTGCTCGCCCTCTGCCCCACCACCATCTCCTCCCCGCCTCCCCCCTCCCCCACCACCCTGCACGCCACCGCTGGCACCGACAGTGACAGCGACCCGCCTCTGACGCCCAGGAGCGCCCTGCCGGCAGTGCCCACACGTGACCTGCCGCAGTCAGTGGCCATCCTGCAGCCGCACCTGGACACGCTGGCGGGCGCGTGGCCTGCTGACGTGGCGCAGCGCGTGCTGCGGGTGGCGGTGCGGTGTGTGGAGCGGGATGCGCGCATGCGAGCGGACCTGGCGGGGGAGGTGGTGCCGGCGTTCAGTGAGGCGGCTGCTGCTGGCCGGGCCGATGTGACTCGGCGCAGTGATGCTCTTGAGAGCACTCTCGTGTGCCCGCTCTCCAAGGTACTGCTGGGTTGCTGTCGGGTGCTGTTGGGGAATTTGTCGCGATGCTGTTGGCGTCTGTGTATTGTCGGGTGCTGTGGGGGTGCTGTGGGTGGGGTGCTTTCAGGGTGCTGTTTCAGGTGCCGCCAGCTCGTTTCCTTCCACTCTCCAATGTTCCGTTCCTCACTAAACCCCTCCCTTCCCAACTACCAGTTCACTCACTCGCTTCCCCTGTCTTCTCCCCCCTCCCTCCCTCCCTCCCTCCCTCCCTCCCTCCCTCCCCGCCCTTCACTCCACACAGCAACGCATGGAGGACCCGGTGATAGCAGCGGACGGGTTCACATACGAGCGGCGCCACATGGAGGCGTGGCTGGCATCGTCGCTCCTCTCGCCCTCCACCGGCCAGCCCCTCCCCCACCCGGGCCTCACCCCCAACCACCTCCTGCGCTCCATCATTCTGGGATCCCAGGGTAATCAGGCCTCCCGCAACTGAGGCATGTCCCAGGTCAGGTATCTTCCAGGGGAGGTAGCATCCAACAACCTGGCCAACTGCAAGTGAGGCATGGTGAGTTAAGGGGCCAGGCATGTTCAGGGCAGTGAGGCCAACCACCTGCTGCGCTCCATCATCCTCGGACCTCTGCTCCCAGGGCTCCCAGGCCTCCCGCTACTGAGGCTGAAGCAGGGGACGTAGCATACAGGGCAGGGGAGGCAGCATACAGGGCAACAACGGCTGAAGCGCCATAGAGGGGAGGAAGGGGTGAGCATGGCGCCTGGATGTGGTGCGGGGTTGCAATGGGGGGATGGACTAAGTGGAGTGGGGGGAGTGGAGGCGAGAAGTGGAGTGGAGGGGTGAAGACGGGGTGAAGAGGAGGCCTTTGTTTTTAGCACCTGCGCTCTGTTTTGCACTCTGTTTACGTGTTTTTACGGCAAGATAATTTTGCCAGCTTAGCATTAGGTACGATAATAGGAGTTTAATTATTGTATTTATTAGAGTATAATTCAAATAGTGGTGCCATTTTACACTATGAATGCGACATATCTTAAGTGTTTCCTGTTGTAATGCAACACATGCACGCACGCACTCAGCTCCGCATCCCGCTCTCCAGCGCGCCCTTACTGTAATCTGCTCGTTTACTCCCCTCACCCCTCCCCTACAAGCCGGCACACCTGCTCTACACTCCAAGCAGCACCCGCCCGCGTGCGCCCTCTATTCCCACCGCCGCGCATCTTCTCGTGCCCCCTGCCACTGCCACGTCTCGCGTCGCACGTCCCCGTTTTCCGTCCACTTCCCTTTCCTGGTAGACGCCCCTTTCCGCGGAATCCTTCCCCACTCTCGCGGTTCCCTTTTCCGCACCTTCTTTTCCTCCTTCTCGCTCCTCGCCTCTTTGCGCGCATCTCATTCGCGCGCGTTCCGCATTCGGCGCGCCTGCGCCTTCGGGAGGGATGAGTGCCCCGTCGTCGCTCGCCGTGCCACCTGCCACCCTGCCTGCCGGCGGCGGAAAGCAGCGGGGGGAACGGCGTCGGGAGGGCGCGCGGGGCAGCAAGGGGGACGCCTCTGCGGACTGGAGCGAGATTGTGGAGGCGGGGGAGGGACGCGGCGCTGTCGGGGGGAATTCGCGCAGCAGAGGCGCACGATGTATGCTCGGGGGAGGGGAGTGGTGCGGGGAAAGAGGGGCGGGGCGAGGGGTTTGTTGGCGCGGGTGTGTGAGGGGGGAAGTAAACGCGGCTGGGTTGGGCTGGGTGAGCGGGTCGGTGGGTCGCAGGGGTGTGAGCCGCTGGCTGTGGTGGCCCGGGGAGAGGCAAACGGTTGCCGCCCGCATGGCCATGTCCCATGCCATGCCGCCACTTTCACCCTCTACTTACACTCTCTCCTTCTCCCTTCTCTTTCCTCCCTCCTCTCCCTTCACCCCAACTCATCACCTGTCCGCAGCGCCCACCTCGCCACGCTCCCCCACGCGGGCAGCTGTGTCTCCGCGTCACTCGACCCAAGCGCCCCTCTCCCCCCGCCCCGCCTCCCCTCGCCATTTTTCCTACAACCTGCGCCTCCCTTGCGCGACTTCCATCGCCCACCCGCTCCTCACCATCCCGCGCGCCCTGCTGCTCGCGCTGCTCCTCGCTGGGGCCCTCGCTCTGTTCGCCCTCCTGCCGCCCTCCGTACGATTTTCTGCTCTATATTGCCCTGCCGTGCCGTACCATGCCGTGCCTTGCCGTGCCGTCCCTTGCTGTGGCGATTCGTGATGCCAGTCTGTCAGCATTTCGCTCGCCATGCCGCCTGTTTGTGCTTCCACCGTTGTGCTATTCTACATAGTGCTGCCGGAATCACACCATGCTGCTTGCTCCACCGCACCATTTCGTCTTTCCTCTCACTTCCTCCCATCGTTCCATACACCCTCCGTCGTCCCATCACCCTCCCCTCAGGCCCATCATAGCACCTCCTCCGAAGCAACCCCGCACTCTGCCGCTGCTGCAGGCACCACCCCCGGGTACTGCCCTCCCTCGCCCCCACCCCATCGCTCATATTACATCCCACCATCCCCATGCCAGATTCTCTTTCCCCACCCCATCCGTCCATCCGTCCATCCGTTCCACCATCCCTGGTCCGTGCGTCCCCCTGCCACCCATCTCTCTCTTCTCTCCATTTCCCGCTTCCCCTCTGCCCATGCGCCCTCTCCGGTGCTTCCGCACGTGTCCCTGCCTGCAACCCCCTGTAGTGCCTCACCCCAGCAGTCGCGGCTGTGGCAGCTGCTGCAGCGCCAGCAGCACCTGCACGCACAGCAGGAGTGGGGGCGACTGCACCAGTCGCTGCTGCTGCCGCTGCACCACCGCTTCTCCCGCTGGTCGCTCTTTGCCTCTCTCTTCCATGTGCGTGTGCCCTCTGCTCTGCTCTGCATTTGCGCATGCTCTGCCCGCTGGTTTCTCAATGCTCCCTGTCACGTCACATTCTGCATTTTGCCATCTGTTCTCCACTCCCCTCTTCTCACCTTCCCACTACATTTTTCTCTCTTCTTCTCCTTGCCTCCTCCTCCATCCACTCTCCCTTCCTTCCCATCAGCACGTACGTGTGGGAGGGGAGCGACTTCTCTTTGTCAACGCCTCTCTGCCCCCCTCCGCGCTCCCCCCCTCCGCGCTGCCCTCCCCCTCACTGCCACGCTCCCCCTCCCCGTGGCTCAACGCGGGGGGGAGGCTGGAGGAGTGGGGCGGGGGCGAGGGGCAGTGGCGGCGGGTGGCATGGAGGGGCGTGAGGGAGAGGGCAGCAGCGTGTGTGACGCTGAGAGACACATTTGATACTGCCAGGGAAGAGTATCAGCAGGCGTTGCAGCTCCACCTGCAGTCCCTGCTCCCCCCGCTCTCCCCCCCTTCCCCCTCTTCTCCTCCCCGCCCGCCCGACCCTCCCCCGTCCGCTCTGCGCTCCTCCCTCTCAGCCCTGCGCCAGCGCCTGCTTACCGAGTGTGCTTATAACGGGGACGAGCTAGACTTGCCTGCAGAAGAGAGAGGGACGCTTAGACTGAGGGAGGAGGAGAGGAGGACGGGTAGGGGGAAGGCGGGGGAGGGGGGGGGAGGGCAACGGGAGAGGCCGGGAGAGGGTTTGCTAGAGGCAGACGGGGGGTGGCGGTGCAGGGGGGGCGAGCAGGGGAGGGAGGCGCGGGCGTGTGTGGGCGTGAGGGCGGGCGTGCATGTGTGGCAGCGGCGGCGGGAGCTGTTCCCACAGGCGGCAGTGGGCATGTCGCTGCTGCTGCAGTTCTTCCAGCAACCCTCCAACGTGCACCCCCTCGTCTCCCGCCTGCACGCCTGCGCTGCCAGCCGTGGTGGTGCTGCTGCTGCTGGTTCTGCTGGGAGCGTGGGGGAGGAGCAAGGGCGTGGGAGTGGGGGTGGAGGTGGGGGTGAGGGAGCAGGAGAGGCGGCGTGGGCGGGGCTGGGGGGCGAGGTGAGTTGGGATGAGCGAGGGATGGGGAAGGGAGGAGGTGCAGGGGCGGGGGCGGCGGAGGATGGGAGCATGGCAAGGGGTGTGGGTGACATGCCAGTGGGGGAGGGTGGCAGCGGGCAGGCGGGGTACGGGATAGAGCTGACCGCCAATGTGGATGAACCCTCGTCCTGGCCGCTCTGGCTGCAGATGTGGCGCGACACGGGGGGAGGACAGGGCGGGCAGGGAGGGCAGGGTGGGCAAGGGGGAGGGCAGGAGAGAGGACAGGGGGGAGGGAAGGGGGAAGGGCAAGAGGGAAGGGCGGAGGGAGGGCAGGGGGTGAGCCATTGGGCAGGGCTGTCACTGCCACCGCTACCCACTCTACCACAACCACAACCACGCCCCGACCCTACCAACACCACACTCCTACCCCCCTCACATCCCCCTTGGTGCGGGCATGAGAGGTGCACCCAAAGCTCCTTCCTGCGCGTCATCTTCCGCCACAACACCCACGAGGTCTTCGCCTTCAACCGCGCTGCCTCCGCCTCCCGCGCGCCCCTGCTCGCCCTGCTCCAGGACGACCTCCTCCCGCCCGCCTCCTGCCGCTGGCTGCACGCCATCCTGCACGCCCACGCCGCCCAGCCGTCCCTTGCAGCACTGGGGTACCGCACAGGCAAGGTGGATGTGGACAGCCGCGGGGGCGAGGGCGTGAGGGCGTACCAGCGGCAGAGCCGCGCGCTGTGGGCGCAGCCGGCGTGGGAGGCGCGGGCGGGCGTGCGCGGGTACATGGCGGGGGTGGTGGACTCGGGACCGCTGGTGGTGCGGCGCGCGGTGTGGGAGCGCATGGGGGGGTTGGATGAGGGCATGTCGACGAGAGGGCAGAGCGCCATGGTTGCTGACTGGGTGCTGGCGTTCCATGTGTGGATGGCCGGCCACAAGGTGCGTGCATGGGCCATGCGTGCATGGGCCGAGCGTGCGTGCATATGCGCCCGTGCTGCTGCTGTGCTGCTGCAGTGCTGCTGCTGTGCTGCTGCAGTGCTGCTGCTGTGCTGGTGCTGTGCTCCTGCAGTGCTGCTCCTGTGCCCTCACACTCACTCACTCCCTCCTGCATTGTGCCTCCATCTGCTTCTCCTCTCCTCGAAACCAACCTTCATTCTGACCCCCCCTCTCCTCACACCCCCACCTTTCTTCCCGCCCACCCTATTCCCCTCCTCTCTCATCCCCATGCCCTCTCCCCCCGGCCCCCTACCCCCTGACAGGCGGTGCACATGGCATGGGAGCGGGGGCAGGGCATGGAAGCAGCGGGGCAGGGGGGCACGCACAAGGGGGTGCAGCGGGCGGTGAGGCAGATGCAGAAGGTGGTGGGGATGGCGCAGTTCCAGCGCCACACCGTGGACGTGTATAACGGGCGGCAGCAGCAGGAGGTATACCGCACCAACCTCATGCTGCCACTGCTGGATGTGTGGCAGTGATGGGCGACAGTGAAGGGTTCCGGTGACAGGTGGAAGTGATGGGCAGCAGGCAGTGAGGGCGAAGCAGAAGGAGGTGGGCGTGGCGCTCGTCCAGCGCCACACCATGGACCAGTACCATGGACCGGTGCCATGGATCTCTGCAATCGCCGCCAGCAGGGCGCGGTGCCCCGTGCCAACCTCGTGCTGCCGCTGCTGGATGCGTGGTAGTGACGGGTGAGAGGGTGGCGGTGATGGGTGGCGATGGTGGGCGGCAGTGACGGTCGACAGTGAAGGGCGGAAGCGACAGGAGATGATTCGCTTGACTGCGCATGAACCGAAGCTGGATGTGTGGGATGGGGGTGATGCACGCTGCTGCTCGTCTGCCTGACCACCATGCTACAGCACAGCCACTGCAGCCTCGCCCTTGCAAGCATCACGACTCACCACAATCAGTGCATGGTGAGAATAAGCATGTTTAAGCATTCCATTCGACATGTTGTTTGCACTTTCAGCCCAGTATTCTGACAGCAGGGCGCTGTGGGAAGGATGGGATGGGTGGGATGCAGTGTGAGTGGCGGCACTTACTGAGGCGCCATGCTTTTCACATGTCAACCCATTCTGCAACGCCTTGTCGGTGCTGACATTATCAACATTATTTAAAAAGAATATGGTACAAGAACATCGAATCAGTGAATTTGTAAAGCCTGGCATGTGAGACAGAGCATCAGCTTGGTATACCGGCAGTGCTTCAGCTTGTTGCCAGTCGGCGTGCACGTCACTGCAGCAGCATCGCCAGCACCACTCAGTCGCTCTGGGAGGGCAGGCAAGCACGAGGCGTCTGTAAGCTGTGAGGCGTCACTCCCCACACCTTACTGATTCCCCACACCTCAACGGCGCAACCTGGACGTGGGGTGGGGGGTGTCACTCAGTGTCAGGCATGGAGCAGTCGAGGGCGGGCAGGCTGTGCAGCAGTGAGAAGATCTGCTCCACATCAAACGACGCCTCCCTCCCTCTTACTGGCCCCACTCCCTCCCCCTTCCCACTCCACCGCATCACTGGGCCATGGGGTGGCATCACTCAGGCATGGGGCAGTCGAGAGCGGGCAGGCTGTGCAGCAGGGAGAAGAGCTGTTCTGCATCAAACGACGCCTTCCTCCCCCGCCCCACCCCGCCACCCTCCCCCCCCCACACCACCTGCTCCTGCTTCTCCCCCTGCTGCTCCTCCTGCCTCGCCGCCCCTGCCCCCACCTGACTCTCCCCCACTGTCTCTCCCGCCCACCCTCCTCCCATCTCTGCCCCAACCCCTCCCGCCATCACAGCTGCATTCCCGCCTGCCACCCCTCCCACCACAGCTCCGCCACTCTCACCTGCGCCCTCCTTCCCGCTGCCCACGCACACCCCCGCGCCTGCACTCCCTGTGAGCACATTGGTCACCACCAGCGCGCCAAAGCTGTTCTCCGAGATCAGGATCCGCCTCGGCCCGCCCTCCCCCTCCCCCTCCCCCTGCGCCAGCCCCTGCCCCTCTCCCTCCCCCTCCCCCTGCGAAAGCTGCCACGCCACGCTGCTGCGGCAGCGCTGCAGGCGCCGCAGCCAATCAGGCATGGCGGCTGGGTCGGTGGGGGCGTCTCCGCCCGTGAGAGGCGGGAGGGAGGAGTGGGGGGGAAGCGGGGGGAGCGGGGGGAGCGGAGGGGGCGGGGGGAAGGAGGGCGTGAAGTGCACGGGAGCAACGGTGGGTTGAGAGAAGGCGAGTGTTGTGAAGGGGAGAGGGTCCGAGGGGCCTGCGAGGGGGGAGGTGAGGGCAGCGGGAGCAGAAAGCGGCAACTCCAGGGGTACTGCGTCATGCGCAGGCTGTGCCACGGGCGGACGGGGGTCCCAGTGGGCGGCATGCGCGGCCATGGAATGCAGGTCGTCCGCGGACAGCCGTGCATCCGCGCGCCTCAGACGGGCCACTGCAGGCGGGGCTGACGCTACAGCGCTCACGGCTGCGTGCACTTCTGCGCCCAGCGCGGCGGGCTGAGTTGGCTGGTTCAGGTGCACTTGAAGGTGGTCGCTGCTGTACTGTTGCTGCTGGCCCTGCGACCACTCGGCTGCTGCGCCAGCCATCTGCACCTGCTGCTGCTCCTGCTGCTGCTGCTGTGGTTGGTCGTGTTGCACCGGGTACTGAAACTGAAGCTGCTGTTGGTGCCATTGCTGCTGCTGCTGCTGTTGCTGCTGCTGTTGCTGCCATTGCTGCTGCTGATGCTGCTGCTGGTGCTGTTGTTTCTGTTCATACTGCTGCTCGTGCGCCCAGTGGGGGGGCTGCTGCTGTTGCATCAATTGCGCATTCACCCGCTCAGTGCCGCACGTGCACTCGCTGCACCGTGCCTCAACAACAGCAGGAGCGCGTTCCGCCGCACCCACGCGTCCCGCGCACGCCTCGTCCGCGGCCCATGGCAAGCCGCACGCAGCGGGGCCCTGAGGGGTGACGGGGGCGGAATCCGAGGCGGGGTGCTGCCACCCAGCGCTGCTGCTGGGGGGCGGGGGAGACGCAGAGGCGGACGCGGACGGCGGATGGGGGGCGGGAGCAAGCACGAGCATGGGCTGCTGCGCTCCACTCGCCCCCAACCGATCCGCACCCTGCTGCGGCCCCATAAAGTCACCGCTTCCTCCTCCGCCCCCTCTTCCTGCTGCAGCTGCAGCTGACCCCGCCGCCGCCCCCCTCATCTTCTCCTCCTGCTGCCTTTCGTGCCACTGAGCCGCTAGCCCAGCAGCAGTGGCGGTGGCCTGATCCGAAGCACCCCTCCACCCAGCACTGGCAGCAGTCGCACCTGCTGCCGCCACGCCCCCTGACACTTCCGCAGCAGAGCCCATCGCCTGGGGGACGCCCGCCTCCTCCGCCCATCCGCCACTCTCCGCTACACAGTCCCGCTCCGCGGAACGCCGCTGCTCGCCGCCCAGCGACGCGCCTGCCCACCCGCTGCCGCCGCCAACAGGCGACGCATCAGCAGCGGGGTGCGGCGAGGGGAGCGCGGCGGGGTGCATGCCCATCATGATGGTGGCGGGCGGCGCGTGCAGGTGCCAGCCGCTGTACGAGATGGCGAGGTCGCTCGCGGGCGAAATCTTGTTGAAGTCCACCACGCGCTTCGCATCGCACTGCTCGTCGCCCACGCGGTGCGCACAGCGGAAGTAGTGCCTGGGGGGAGGAGGAGATGGGGGGAAAAGGGAAAGGGAAAAGTTAGGAACAGGCATGGCACAAGAGACGATATCTTGGGAGGCTCCCTGAAAAGAACATGCAGATTAAGTTGGGAATATGCTTGCTGCTTGCGGCAAGGGAAAGGGAAAAGTTAGGAACAGGCATGGCACACGCGACGACATTTTGAGAGGCTCCCTGAAAAGAACTTGCAAATTAAGTTGGAAATATGCTTCAAGCATGCATGCATGCGTGCAAGTTGCTGCATGCGGCTGGAACACTTTCAGAGCAATCTTGGGCTTTGAACACGGTCACAACCTTTCTCAGTTCCCTTCCAGATGAAGGAGAAATTCGTGCAGGGCCTTACCTGGTGTGCGTGCCTCCTGATAGTTCCTTCTGGCCGTACTTGAGCCACACGTGCCCGTCGCGCGGCAGCCGGTGCTCAAACAGGATCAGCTTCGACCGCTTGCACGGCCGCGCCGCGCTCGACGATCCCGCCATCTTTCCCGCCGCCGCTTTCGGCGACTTCACATCGGACGACTCGTTGATTGCGTCGCCTGCCGCTGTGGGTGGAGTCAATGAAGTAACTATTACTACTGGAGGCGCCTCTTCTGCCGCCAGAGAGTCTTCGCTTCGTTCTCGCTTGATCGCGCGACCCTCCTTTTTGGTCGACTCGGCTTGGAGCCCTCCAGAGCCGTTAGTCTTTCTTCGATCTTCTTCCATGGTGATTTTGCCACCGAATCTGGAGCCGGCGTGGCCGGCGCAGCGTAGGGATATTGTACTTGAAATGCCTCCTCCAAGGAAGAAGCGGGGCTTGGAGTCGCGTGTAAGAGTTTCTAACTCAGCACACGGAGGCATGGTGGTGTCGCCTACGAATCACGTGCAGAATATTGAGCTTAGAGCGAATACATTGGTGTCGAGGCGAAATAACAAAACGCTGTTTTTGTAAGGCCACATGTCGAGGGCGGTGGTAGAGATAGAACGGTCCGCGTGATGTTGCTTGCTGGCTGGCAAAATGGATGTGCAAACGGGACTGTGTGGCAGAACTACGCGTTGGAACGTTCGCTGACAATTTTCAGGCTACCCGACAATATTTATTTTTTTCTGGAATGCGAAGTTCTGTTAGAGCCAACGCTATAAGATGAATTTCCATCTTGCGACCAAACGGCTCAGTTATCTTCCACCATTTTCTACAACTGATTGCGGGGCAACCATCATTTTTGTGGACGTTACTAGAAAGAAACACATTGTGAAGTGAGGCACGCCCAAACCAGTTTCCAGCCCACAATAGCATGTTGCTGGCTGACACGACACTGCACTCCACCCATGGTTGCGACTCGGAGTGGACTTACGCACCGTACTGTATCTCGTCAACCTCCGACAGTCTGAGCCCAGACAACGTCGCCGCTTTCCAGTTCACAAAACACGATGCCAGCGCACAATCAACGCGGACTTCATCAATGCCGTACGCGGTACACCTTGAGCGCGGATTCAATTCCATAGAGACGAATGAAGCCAAAAGCAACCGTGTGCTGTCAGCGACCCGCGTTTCACTTCACTCACGCGGAGAGTGTAGAAACGACATAAACATTACTGTTTCTGAGTACATGTTCTAAGCACAGAGCACTTTCAACAAAACATAGAATGCGTGACCTGACATCCATTCCATAAATCGTTTCACTACAGTTGTGCCATTCCATGTAAGCAGCAGGCAGCAGCGAGAAAATAGTAATAGTGACGACTTCTTTACGTTAATTCACAGTTGAGCTGTCGCTAACTATATTTAAAGGTCTGTACAGAAATTTGTTCTCTATTTCCTCGAGAAGTCGTGATGTTGTCTGGGCTTGTTCAAACATCAAACCCATGTACTGCTCAATCTTCGTCTTGTACCTACCTACTACCTAAACTGACGACCATACTGTACATGATGCAATATTCACGACACGACACGACCTTCGGTATGGAACAAACTGAGCCAAAGGGGCTTCTGGTCGGTGCTGTGCAAGCACGTACACAGTCACTGCTGCTGATTTCGTCACCCCATTGGCAAGGTTGGCGAGTGGGCCTGTCGCCACTGTACACTCGAATGCTGCACAGAAGCTGAGATTTTGATCGGAAAGCACATGAAAACTCAGGTGGAGAGCGCGAAAGCATAATACACCTGATGCCTATTTCAGTCCCGTTCCCCATCTTTCTCTGTGCTCCTCCCTCGAGCGCGTGCCCGCTAGGGGGGAAATGGGACTGAATGTAGAACAGTTGCCACAATTGTGGGTAGCCCAGCTTGTTTTGTCTGGGAAACTCGAATAACTTATTCGAGGTCAAGAATATCCTGGTTTTGTCGTGGGCCAGTAACGAGCGGGCCGTTGGCTGTGAATGTCGACCATTGGGAGTATGGAGTGGCAGTACCAGGGCTCAGGTTTGCAGTGTAATTTACCCTTCTACACTGATTACAAGGGTGAAATTTTGGGTCTACACTGATGTGCTGGGGTAATTTTTTTATGAGTTAGTGTTACACTGATCTGTAAGTGTATCGTTCTAGGCCACACTGATGCCTTGGGGTAATTTTTTACTTATCGTAGATTACACTGAAGTGCGTACAGAGCACCCCTCCCCCCCCCCCCCCCCCCCACGTACTTGCGTTGGCCGCTGTCATGTGTCCGATTGGTCAGTTAGGAATAATTCCCTTGCCAGCACGACACGCAATCCCACATTGGCAGCAACTACAGTATTGCTGCTTGAACTAAGTCCTGGGAGTGGGACCACATTCAGATTGTCGGTGCTTGGAGATGCAAACCACGGTCCCCGACCGTGGCGCTCTGTGAGTTTCTGTCCCGAAGCTTTGCCGTGTGGGCTCGGCAAGCACAGCTAGCAGTATCGTATGACACCGACCACCACCCCAAAGTCGCTCCTGTTTTAACCACTCAATCTAACAACTGAGCGACCACCACCTGGTAGCCATGGCTGCGCCTGGAGCACTGCCAATGCCGATGATGGCGACCCCTCTTGTAGCTATAGGCCAAGGACTGGTCTCGAGTTTTTGCGAGGCCATGTAACCGAATCTGCACCTCGCCCTTTGCCTGAGCCCTCGGATGACAGTGAGGGCTGGCAATTTCCTGTGCGCAAAGCTGTGTCACGGTCACCCCCGCCTGAGCAGGAGCTAGCTTCAGACGACGCTGAGACGCAACGTCCCACAAGCAATGAGGCAGACCTCGACGTTCACGGTGACGTGGAGACGACGGACATCGTCACCGAAGCCCCGGAGTCTTCTAATTCGGCAGCGCTGAAACGTCGCCGCTACACGCAGACAACGATTGGGTTCGGCGCCGGCACGCCGCTTGTGAAACCTCCTCCTCCGCCACCTCCCGCGGTCACTCCAGCGCCATCACCTCTCAAGCTGACTGCTGCTAAACGCGCTGAAGCAAAGTTCCAGGAAGCCAAGAGAAACTACATTACGAAATGGCTCCCGATGTTTGACTGGCTGTTGCTCGACAAGGCTGATGACGGCATGCCTTGCTTGCGTTGCAGTGTGTGCAGTGAACACGGCCCAGACAACGCACGATAGGGGAGGAATGGAAGCGGTGGCCGCGACTTGCAGCCAGCGTCGATGCGCGCGCACCAAGAAAGCACTCGCCATGAGGAATGCATCGACCGTCAAAAGGGGCTCCTCGACAAGTTGGCGGCGCAGAAGAAAATTGACGACTATGAGAGAGCGGACGTGGAGGGCGCGCGGGTGATCAGGCTCATGCGGAGCATTCAATTTGTGTGCGACGAAGACGCACCCATTGCTATGTTCCCGCGGATTGTGGAGTTTCTGGCTAGGGAGGGTGTGCCTGACATCCCTCGACAGGGCTACGGAGTTTACATCACGGAGTGAGTACCTTTTTTTATTCTTGGGTGATATTTTTCTATGCACGCTACGGAGGCTAATTTTTGGTTGCGCATCTTGCAGGTACGGTTTCAAGGAGATGGTGAAGGCTATGTGCACCTACCAGCAGCAGCAACAGATGATGTACATCCACGCGTTGCCTTGGATCGGCCTCAGTTGTGATGAAAGCACCGACAGAGCTCGCGGGAAGCATCTCGTGGTGTTAGTGACCTTCTTGAAGGACCGACAGGTTGCAACCGAGTTTCTGGCGCTCCTAACCGTCCAGAAGTGTGACGCGGCATCAATTTTCACCGTCTTACTAAGCCACCTAGAGACTGTCGGTCTGGATCTGCAGAGGATCGTCGCAATCAGCACCGACGGCGCGGGTGTGATGGTAGGCACCGAGCGGGGGCTTGTGGTGCATCTCCATCAGCGCATTCCTCATCTCGTCGGCACGCATTGCATCGCTCACAGGTATGGTGTTCAAATTCGTTGACTTGGGTTTATACCCACATACAAGTACTGTTCTAACCAATATGTGTTTACCTGTGCAGAGAAGTTTGTCAAATTATAATGTTGTCTAGGCTTTAGTGGGGTAGCCCATATGGGGTACACATTTCTAGGGTTGCATATTTGTATCACTTTCATTCCATAGTCAATCCATTTCTCGTTCTAATTTCCTCATGGTATCGAGCAGGTTTCCCCGTGGGAACTGTGCCTAGGGCCCACCACATCCAGTTTTTTTTTTTTCCTACCCGAAGCGCGCTCAGCCCGAGTCGCGCTCTGGGCTCTAACTTCGTCGAGCCGCCCTAGCGGCCCCAACGCCCTAGCGGCCCCGCAACCCGTCGATTCGGCCCCGCAGCCCTTCACTGCGGCCCCGCCGCCCTTCACTTCGGCCCCGCCGCCCGTCTCAGCGGCCCCGCCGCCCTTTGCTGCGGCCCCGCCGCCTCTCTCGCTGCGGCCCCGCCGCCCTTCTCAGCGGCCCCGCCGCCCTTCGCTGCGGCCCCGCCGCCCTTCGCTACGGCCCCGCCGCCTCACATTGCAGCCCCGCCGCCCTTACCTGCGGCCCCGCCGCCTCACACTGAGGCCCCGCCGCCCGTCTCAGCGGCCCCGCCGCCCTTCGCTGCGGCCCCGCCGCCTCTCTCGCTGCGGCCCCGCCGCCCTTCTCAGCGGCCCCGCCGCCCTTCTCAGTGGCCCCGCCGCCCTTCTCAGCGGCCCCGCCGCCCTTCACAGCGGCCCCGCCGCCCTTCTCTGCGGCCCCGCCGCCTCTCTCACTGCGGCCCCGCCGCCCTTCTCAGCGGCCCCGCCGCCCTTCACGGCGGCCCCGCCGCCCTTCACTCCGGCCCCGCCGCCCCTCCCACTGCGGCCCCGCCGCCCTACCAGCGGCCCTACCGCCCTACACCGCCCGCGCCGCCCAAGCCGCCCGAGCTGCCCGAGCCGCCCGAGCCGCCCGAGCCGCCTGAGCCGCTGAGGAGCCGAGCCGCCCGAGCAGCCCGAGCCGCCCGACCTGCCCGAGCCGCCCGAGCCGCCTGAGCCGCTAAGGAGCCGAGCCGCCCGAGCCGCCCGACCCGCCCGAGCCGCCTGAGCCGCCCGAGCCGCCTGAGGAGCCGAGCCGCTGGTGCCGCGGAGCCGCAGTTGCTGCTGAGCCGTTCGAGCAGCCGTGTTGCCGTGTTGCTGTGCTACTGAGCTGCCCGAACCGCCCTGTCTGGTGAGAGCAGCGCTTCTGTCACTGCACTGCCCCTGTCCTACAGTTGGTACTGCTAGTCTACTGTTCTCATGGCTACCCCTAGTGTCCTCGCGTTTGACGCTGAGGGTCGAGCCATTGACTTTGAGGTCTGGGTCAACGACCTGCAGCTGTTCTTACAGTGCGATAGGGCAGACGGTCTCTCTCTCTTTGACCTCACCTCTGGCGCCTCTCCTGCCCCTGCTGCTGATGCTGACCCCACTGTTCGCTCCCAGTGGGCCACGCGCGATGCTGCTGCACGTCTTGCTGTGCGTCACCACCTGCCTACCACTGAGCGCGCGCACTTTAGTCAGTACAAGAGTGCTCAGACCTTGTACGACGCTGTAGTTGCACGCTACTCTTCCCCTGCCACTGCTGCACTGAGCCGCCTCATGCTACCGTACCTCTTCCTTGACCTTGCTGCCTTTCCCACATTCGCTGACCTCATTACGCACCTCCGCACTAGTGACACTCGCTACCGCGCCGTGCTTCCTGCTGAGTTCTGCGCCAAGAACCCCCCCCCCATGTACATCACTCTCTATTATATAGTCACCCGCCTCCCTGACTCCCTTCGTGTAGTTAGGGACCACTTCCTCTCAGTCTGTCCCACCACTCTCACTGTTGACCTCTTAGAGAAGGCCCTCCTAGCAGCGGAGAAGAGCATAGTCGCTGTAGGAGCCTCTCGTGGTGACCCTCGCACCCCCATCTTTGAAGGGTGATCTCCTTCCCCCCTTTTGCCCTCTGTCGCCTCTGCCGCTGCGGCCGACCTCGTTGGTCTTGAGTCGGTCGGTGCAGCGTCTGCCCCTAGCGGGAGACGCCGCTCTGGCAAAGGCAAGGGGGGCAAGGGCGCGGGTGGAGCTAGCGGGGGCGGTGGAGGTGGCGGTGGAGGCGGCGGAGGGAGTGGGGGTGGCGGTGGGAGTGGTGGCGGGGGTGGAGGTGTCGGTGGCAGCAGTGGAGGCGGAGGCGGCGGAGGCGGCGGCGGTGCTAGCGGAGGCGGCGGTGGTGGCGGGGTTGAGGAGGCAGTGGTGGAGGAGGTGGCAGTGATCGGGGTGGCGCTTCGCAGCGGAGCAGCCCTGGTGGTGGTCAGCGCCAGCAGCAGCAGCAGCAGCAGCAGCGTTCTCGGGACATTCCCCCCCGTAAGCAGCTCCGTGAGTGGTACGCGCAGCGTCAGCGTGGTGGGGGTTTTGGTCCGTGCACCTACGTCCTTCGCTCCGGCGACCGCGCGGGTGAGCAGTGTGGGCGGGCCCACCCCACCCAGCGCTGCTTTGGCCGCCTGACGGACGCTTGGCGTCAGCAGTTCCCGGAGGCCAGTGAGATCCCCCGTTGGGGAGAGCTTTCTAGGGCAGGCGTAGCTATCTATGATCTTGACTTTGATGCTATCCTTGCTGCCATGTATGCTGTGACTATTAGTGATGAGGGTGACTGTTACCGGTGCTTTCCGCCCGACTCGGGCATTGGTACTGCTGCTCTAGGTGCTGGTGAGGCTGCTGCTCTAGGTGCCAGTGCGTCTGCGCCCTCAGGTGCTGGTGAGTCTGCGCTCTCAGGTACCACGTCGGCTTCGGCCTCCCTCACCTTCACACTTGACTCAGGGGCTTCTCGCTCCTTCTTTCGAGACCGCACCACACTCACGCCGCTTGGTCGGCCGGTTGCAGTCTCCCTGGCAGACCCCTCTGGGGGTCCTGTCCTCTCTCACTTCTCCACTGTCCTCCCGTGTCCGGCTGCCCCCTCTGGCACCTTGTCTGGTCTTTACCTCCCCTCGTTCTCGACGAACTTGGTGAGTGGTGCTGACCTGCAGGATACGGGGGTTCACCAGTTTACTCCTGCGAGTCAGCGGGTGACCCACTGCTCGGACGCTCGCACAGGCCGGCACCTGGCCACGTTTACGCGTCGGTCGGGGTCGAGCCTGTACACCCTGACCACTGGGTCTCCTCCTGTCCCTGCGTCTAGCCAGGTAGCTGCGTCGGGTCAGGTGTTTGCTGCAGCGTCCAGGTCTGGTCCTGAGTCTGCCCCCTGCTCGTGTCGCCCTGTCTCACGAGACTCTCCTCTGGCACCACCGTCTTGGTCACCCCTCCCTGCCTCCTCTCCGAGGCATGGCTTCCCGTGTCCTTGTCTCTGGTCTCCCCCGGTCCCTCCCTCCCCTTCCTCCAGGGCCTGGTCCTTCCTGTGTTCCCTATGTCGAGGGGCGGCTGCGGGCTGCCCCTCACTCCTCTCAGTTTCCCCCGACAGAGGCCCCGCTGCAGACGCTTCACATGGACGTGTGGGGCCCGGCCCGCGTCCGTGGACAGGGTCACGAGCGCTACTTCCTGCTGGTGGTTGACGACTACTCGCGTTACACCTCAGTCTTCCCCTTGCGCAGCAAGGGTGATGTCACTGAGGTGTTGATCGACTGGATCCGCGCAGCTCGTCTCCAGCTCAGGAGGAGCTTGGGCTCGGACTTTCCTGTTCTGCGTCTGCACTCTGACCGAGGCGGAGAGTTCTCCTCTCGCCTTCTGCGAGCCTACTGCCGTGCGCGAGGCATCCGCCAGACCTTTACGCTTCCGGACTCTCCACAGCAAAATGGGATTGCTAAGCGCCGCATTGGCATGGTCATGGACGTCGCTCGTACGTCCATGATGCATGCGGCTGCCCCCCATTTTCTGTGGCCGTTTGCGGTTCGGTACGCGGCACATCAGAACAACCTTCACCCCAGGGTCTCCATGCCGGAGACCTCCCCAGCTCTGCTGTGGACGGGGAAGGTAGGCGATGCGTCTGCGTTCTGTGTCTAGGGATCTCGGGCGTTTGTCCGCGACTTATCTGCGGACAAACTGTCCCCTCGTGCTGCTCCTTGTGTCTTCCTTGGCTTCCCCCCTGACGCACCAGGGTGGCAGTTCTACCACCCCTCCTTTCGTCGTGTTCTGTCCTCCCAGGACGTCACGTTTGACGAATCGGTCCCCTACTACCGTCTCTTCCCCTACCGCACTCCTTCCCTCCCCCCGCCGCCGCACTTCCTTGTGCCAGGTCCCCCCCAGGTAGACCCCCTCCCCCCTCAGGGTCCTGCCCCTTCAGGTGTGTCCCAGGTAGACGCAGTCGAGCCGGTCGAGGTTGCAGGTGACTCTGGTACTGCTGCGGGTGCTGAGCCTGGGGGTGCTGACTCTGGGGGTGTTGCGCGAGTGGGTGCTGAGCGTGGGGGTACAAAGCTTGGGGGTGCTACGGGTGGGGGTGCTGAGCCTGGGGGTCCTTCGCCTGGGGGTGCTGCGTCTGGAGCTGCTGAGCCTGGGGGTGCTGCGTCTGGAGCTGCTGAGCCTGGGGGTACTGAGTCTGGAGCTGCTGAGCCTGGGGGTGCGAAGCCCGCGGCCGCCGGACCCGCTCGTGTGGCGTCTGGCGGTGCTGGGCGTGGTGGTTCTACGGGTGCTTCGTCTCGGCGGGAGCCACTCTCTCCACAGGAGCTGCGCGAGTGGTTTGCCCGGCGCTGGAGGCGTACTGCTGGAGCTGGTGCTTCTTCGGTTGCTGAGGGTGCTGGTGCCGCCGGTCTCGGAGGTGCTAGCCCTGGGAGTGCTGGAGCTGCTGGGCCTGCGAGTGCGACTGGAGTCGGAGCTGCTGAGGGTGTTGGCGCTGAGGCTACTGCTGTCAGTCCAAGCGGCGGTCCTGCTGCGGGTGCTGCTGGAGCTTCTGGAGGTACTGAAGCTGGAGGTGCTGTTGGCGCTGGTGCTGCCACTGGGGGTGCTGGTGCTGTCCCTGCTGTGTCTGGAGTCGCCGTGCGGCCTCAGCCGTACTTTGTTCCGCTCCTTCAGCAGGTTCTTGGTCTTCCTCCTCCCTTAGAGTGTCCACCGCCTGTCCAGTCACAGTCACAGTTACCGCCCGCCTCCCCAATGCCTGCTCCTTCTCCCTACACTGGTCCTACTGGAGGTCTTGCTGAGCATCGTGAGCCTGCGTCTCGTCCTGCGTCGCCGGTTCGTGCTGCTCGCGCTAGTGGTCGCGGTTCGCGTCATCGTTCTCCTCTTGTCCCCGGCACGCACTGGATGTCTCTGCGTCCGTCCACTGCTCCTCTGCGTGCCCCTTTGCCTTCTCCTCCTGAGTCCTCTCTTCCTGCCCTTGCCGACCCGGAGTCGGACTCTCTTCGTGCTGCCAGTCCTACTGTCACGCGTCTCCTTGCTACTGTCGTCACTGACTCTTCTTTTGAGTCCACTGCTGCGTCTGCTCTTGTTGCACAGCTCGTTGACTTTGCTGCTCGCTGTCGTCTAGACTACGCTGCTAGTCTCGTTGCTGAGTCTGCGTCTGTCTGTCCTCCGTCCGTCGGGGGTGAGTGTGCTCTTGGCACGGACGTCCTTGAGGACAGGCAGGAGGAGTTCCAGTGTCTGGCTGCTGCTTCACCTCATCTCGTGTCCGTACTGCTTACCCCTGAGGGAGACCCGGATGCACTTGACATCCCGACTCCGCGCTCTTACGCGAAGGCCGTAGAGGGTCCCTACTCCTCTCAGTGGCAGGCAGCTATGGATGTAGAGATGGCTTCCTGGAAGTCCACAGGCACCTACGTTGACGCGGTTCCCCCACCTGGGGCGAACATCGTCAGTGGCATGTGGATTTTCAGGGTGAAGCGGCCGCTGGGCTCTCCGCCTGTCTTCAAGGCGCGGTACGTGGCTCGTGGCTTCAGTCAGCGGCAGGGAGTTGACTACTTCCAGACCTTCTCTCCCACCCCGAAGATGACCACTCTTCGGGTGCTGCTACACGTAGCCGCTCAGCGTGACTACGAGCTTCACTCCCTTGACTTCAGCACTGCTTTCCTGCAGGGTAGCTTGCACGAGGAGATCTGGCTGCGCCGTCCACCTGGCTTCAGTGGGACTTTCCCTCCTGGCACCCAGCGGAGCCTCCGACGGCCAGTCTACGGTCTCCGCCAGGCACCGCGCGAGTGGCACGACACACTGAGGACTACGCTTGCGGCTCTTGGGTTTGCTCCCTCTACTGCTGACCCGTCGCTGTTTCTACGCACCGACACCTCTTTGCCGCCGTTCTACATCCTCGTGTACGTCGACGACTTGGTCTTTGCCACTGCTGACACTGCTGGACTCGCCCACGTGAAGTCGGAGCTGTAGAAGAGACACACGTGCACAGACCTGGGTGAACTGCGCAGCTACCTTGGCTTGCAGATCACCCGGGACAGAGCACGCCGCACCATTACCCTGACTCAGTCACACATGGTGCAGCAGGTCCTTCAGCGCTTCGGCTTCACGTACTCCTCGCCTCAGGCCACTCCTCTGCCTACTCGCCACTCGCTCTCAGCTCTGCCTTCGGATGAGTCCGTAGAGCCGAGTGGCCCGTACCCAGAGCTTGTTGGCTGCCTCATGTACCTGATGACCTGCACACGACCTGACCTTGCATACCCTCTTAGCATTCTTGCACGCTATGTTGCTCCTGGGAGACACAACCTAGAGCACATGGCTGCAGCGAAGAGGGTGTTGCGCTACTTGTGCAGTACGTCGGGCATGGGGCTAGTGCTTGGAGGGCAGAGTCCAGTGGTCCTCACTGGGCACGCGGACGCTTCTTGGGCTGACGACCAGGCTACGCAGCGGTCGTCACAGGGTTACACCTTCAGCCTTGGTTTCGGCTCTATTTCGTGGCGGGCTACTCGCTCGTCTTCTGTTCTCGGCTCCAGTTGTGAGGCCGAGATCTACGCCGGGGCCATGGCTGCACAAGAGCTTCGCTGGCTCACCTACCTGCTGACCGACCTTGGAGAGCCGCCTCGTTCTCCTCCAGTCCTGTACGTAGACAACAAGGCCATGCTGGCCTTGTGTCGAGAGCAGAGACTGGAGCACAGAATAAAGCACATTGCTCTTCGCTACTTCCTTGCTCGTGAGCTACAGCAGCGTGGTCAGTTGCGGCTTGCGTACGTGGCCTCTGAGGCCAACACTGCTGATGTTTTCACCAAGGCACTTGCGCCTTGTGATCATCAGCGGTTCTGTACTCAGCTTGGTCTTGTGCCTGTCTTGCCTCACTTGCTCACTTCTTGACCTTGCTTGTACTGTCACATATATATACACCTGCTCTTGTTTGCTTAGCCTCTTATATATATATATGTGCTCCTGCATGTGAACTGGCCTTCTGGCCTTGAACTTGTGCTCGGAATGTGTGGTGACTTTGTGATCCACCCTGAGCTTTGCTTGACTGGTCTTGTGACCCCTTGTTCTCCCCCACTTTGCCTATGGGGGTGTGTCAAATTATAATGTTGTCTAGGCTTTAGTGGGGTAGCCCATATGGGGTACACATTTCTAGGGTTGCATATTTGTATCACTTTCATTCCATAGTCAATCCATTTCTCGTTCTAATTTCTTCAAAGTTCTAGCGGTGAAGGAGTCGGCGCTCAAGTACAACGACCTTGATATCGTCGACGCTGGAATCAGTGGGCTGGGAGATATCGTTACGAAGTCCTCCGTCTGGCACGAACGTTTCAAGGAGCTGCAGCAAGAAATCCACAATACCAGCATGGAGCACCAGGGGCTCTTCGACGTGAGATGGCTGTCACGTGGAGATGCTGTGCAGCGGTTCTGCAGGGTCCTTGGGGCAGCGATTGTGGTTTTCATCGAGTACAAGCACAAGATGGCCGCCACGCTGAAGTTGCTGAAGTTTCACTTCTGCGTCTACTTTTTGGCGGATCTTCTTGCGGAGATCAACGCCGTGAACCGGTTTTTCCAAAGACGGAAAGTAAGTGATGCGTTCTAGATTGCTTTATTGTATTTTAAAACAGCACCAATCGAGTAATTTCTTAACGAAGTCTTGCTATTGTTGATCCCGCCTCCATCTCAGGTTGACATCACGATCGTGCACCAGGAGGTGGACCGCACGATTTGCTGCATCAGGCTGCGCTACGTGGAGTACGACAAAACTTTCGGAGGGGGGGTCAGCAAGCTGCTGTCGCCATTTATCGCACGGATGGCAAACGACAAACGGAAGATCAAAGTGGACGGCGTCGATGCGGAGGGCGAGCCAACATCGCATGAGTTCGAGCTGAGCGAGGAGTGTCAGAACATTATAGCTTATACATTTGAGTAGGCTGTAGTGGGGTAGCCCATAAGGGGTACAACCCAATTAGGGTTAGTACTTGTACCCAACTGTTTCATAGTTCATCCATTCCATTCTCACTTCTCGTCGACGGGTGAGTGGAGCGGACTTACAGGATCGAGGGGTTGACCAGTTCACTCCTGCGAGTCAGCGAGTGACCCACTGCAGGTGTGCTCGGACAGGCCGACACTTGGCCACGTTCACCCGTCGGCCAGGGTCGAGCCTGTACACCCTTACTGCTGAGTCTCCTCCTACTGCTGAGTCTGCCCAGGTAGCTGCGTCGAGTCAAGTGTTTGCTGCGGCGTCCAGGTCTGGTCCTGAGTCTGCCCCCTGCTTGTGTCGTCTGCTGTCCCACCAGACTCTCCTTTGGCACCACCGCCTTGGTCACCCCTCCTTGCCTCGTCTCCGAGGCATGGCCTCCCGTGTCCTTGTCTCTGGTCTTCCTCGGTCTCTCCCTCCCCTTCCTCCGGGGCCTGGCCCTACATGCGTCCCCTGCGTCGAGGGGCGACAGCGCGCCGCCCCTCACTCCTCCGAGTTTCCTCCGACAGAGGCTCCGCTGCAGACTCTACACATGGACGTGTGGGGCCCAGCCCGCGTTAGTGGGCAGGGGAGAGAGCGGTACTTTCTGCTGGTCGTTGACGACTACTCGCGTTACACCACAGTCTTCCCCTTGCGCAGCAAGGGTGACGTCACTGAGGTGTTGATCGACTGGATCCGCGCAGCTCGTCTCCAGCTTAGAGAGAGTTTCGGCTCGGACTTTCCTGTTTTGCGTCTGCACTCGGACAGAGGAGGGGAGTTTTCCTCTGCCCGTCTGGGAGCCTTCTGTCGGGCACAGGGCATCCGCCAGACCTTCACGCTTCCGGCCTCTCCACAGCAAAATGGGATTGCTGAGCGCCGCATTGGCATGGTCATGGACGTCGCGCGTACGTCCATGATGCATGCGGCTGCCCCCCATTTTCTGTGGCCGTTTGCAGTTCAGTACGCCGCGCATCAGCTCAACCTTCAGCCCCGGGTCTCCTTGCCAGAGACCTCCCCCGCCTTACGGTGGACAGGGAAGGTTGGTGATGCGTCTGCGTTTCGGGTCTGGGGATCTCGAGCGTTTGTCCGCGTTTTGTCTGCGGACAAGCTGTCCCCCCGTGCTGTTCCTTGCGTCTTCCTTGGCTTCCCCCCTGACGCGCCTGGCTGGCAGTTTTACCACCCCACCACGCGCCGTGTTCTGTCCTCCCAGGACGTCACCTTTGACGAGTCGGTGCCTTACTACCGTCTCTTCCCCTACCGCACTGCGCCCCCCCCCCGCCGCCGCTCTTCCTTGCGCCAGGTGCTACTCAGGTAGACCCCCTCCCACCTCAGGGTCCTGCCCCTTCAGGTGTGTCCCAGGTAGACGCAGTCGAGCCTGTCGAGGTAGCTGTAGACTCTGGTGCTGCTAGAGGTGCTGAGCCTGCGGGTGCCGGGTCTGCGGGTGCCGGGTCTGGGGGTGCTGAGTCTGGGGGTGCTGGGTCTGGGGGTGCTGAGCCTGGGGGTGCTGAGTCTGGGGGTGCGGAGCCTGGGGGTGCTGGGTCTGCTCGTGTGGCCACCGGCGGTACTTCGTCGAGGCGGGAGCCGCTCTCTCCACAGGAGCTGCGCGTGTGGTTCGCCCGCCGCTGGAGACGTGCTGCTGAGTCTGGGGGTGTTGGCGCTGGTGTTTCTACTGGTGCTAGTGCGTCTGAGGGTGCTGCTGAGGCAGCTGGTGCTGACGGTCCTACTGGAGTTGGTGCTGTTGGAGCTGGAGCTGCTGGGGGTGTTGGCGCTGGTGTTTCTACTGGTGCTGGTGCATCTGGGGGTGCTGCTGTGGCAGCTGGTGCTGACGGTCCTACTGGAGTTGGTGCTGCTGAAGCTGGAGCTGCAGGGGGTGTTGGCGCTGGTGTTTCTACTGGTGCTGACGGTCCTACCGGAGTTGGTGCTGCTGGAGCTGGAGCTGCTGGGGGTGTTGGCGCTGGCGGTGCTGCTGGCGTTGGTGCTTCTGAGGGTACTGGAGTTGGCGCTGTTGGAGCTGGAGGTTCTGCTGGCGCTGGTGCTGCCGCTGGGGGTACTGGTGCCGTACTTGCTGGTTCTAGAGGCGCTGCGCGGCCGAGGCCGTACTTCATTCCGCTCCTGGAGCAGGTTCTTGGTCTCCCGCCCTCTACGTGGCCTCTGAGGCCAACACTGCTGATATCTTCACCAAGGCCCTTCCGCCTTGTGATCATCAGCGCTTCTGTACTGTGCTAGGTCTTGTGCCTACTTGGCCTCACTTGCTCACTTCTTGATCTTTTTTGTACTGTCTTCTTTCTATACCCGCCCTTGCTTGTTTTACCTTTATATATATGACCTTGCATGTGAACTGGCCTTGTGGCCTTACTCTTGTGCTTGGACTTTGTGGTGACTTTGTGATCCACCCTGAGCTTGCTTTGCTTTGCTCTGCTTTGCTTGACTGGTCTTGTGACCACTTGTTCTCCCCCACTTTGCCTATGGGGGTGTGTTAGAACATTATAGCTTATATATTTTTGTAGGCTGTAGTGGGGTAGCCCATAAGGGGTACAACCCAATTAGGGTTAGTACTTGTACCCAACTGTTTCATAGTTCATCCATTCCATTCTCACTTCTCGTCAAGGAGCCGCTGAAAGGGCACAAGTATGGCGGATCAATGGCCGACTGCATCAAGCTGTGCAAGGCGTTTGCGCTTGAGGTGGCGACAAATCTGCACACCCGCATGCACAGCCTGAAGGAGTTGGAGGGCAGCAAGCTGTACAAGGTGGAGTCGTGGCCAGATGCGACAGATAAACGGGAACGACGGGTGGTGCAGTGGCTGGATGCCAACGCGCGTGTCTTCATGAACAGGTTGCCAGGTGTGTTTTGCTGACGTTGCAGTCACTCGTAGTTGGATGCGATGTTGCTTGGTTGTCTTGGTGGTAAATGCTAAAGAAGAAAATGATTGTTATGATTGTTTACGTGGCAGGCTTCAACCACCGCGCGGCGGAGCTTGATCTGAGTAGCTTCTGCCACGTCATGTCGCGCCACTACGAGGATGACGACTTCTACCACGGGCTCGCCAAGATGATGAAGACCAAGGACTGGCCTCGCAGCTACCCCAACTTGGTGTCCATGTGGCAGGCGCTCGCGGTGATCCCGCTAAGCACCGTGGAGTGCGAGCGTGGATTCAGCCGGCAAAACGTCATCAAGAGCTGGATGCGCACGTCACTTGGAGACGTCCGTTTGTCCGAGCTGATGACTCTCAACATGCTGAACTACGAGTACAAATGGCCGGAGGTGGTGGAGATCTGGCGGAAGCAAAAGAAGAGAAGACCCGCGAAAACACCCGTCGCACACAAGCACTTCGCAGGAAACGGCAAGGCAGTTTTAGAGTCTGATAGCGAGGATGAGCATGCAAGTAATTGAATGATTATAAATAAATTGTCAAGTATGTGAGTTGAGTTAAATCTAAGAAGTACATATTAGTGGCAGTGTACGGAAAAATCTCACACTGGAGTTGCAGGGTAAAATTTTAAAACGGATATGTTACACTGCTCTGGCAGTGTAATGAAAAAGTTCACACTGCTCAGAAGGGTTTTTAAAAAAGCTACACTGCCAATCGTGAGTTAGCCAAATCCAAAACGAAGCCCTGGGCAGTACCGTGTTCAGAGTGCGTGGTTGAGTGAGCATCAGGGTGTACCGAATATCCCGATGTTACACAATGGTTTATTACTTGACTTTCATTCTTCCATCACAGCTTCAGTTAAAAAATTAATCCGACTACAAGCATAGTGTTACGGGTGCAATGAATCGAGGTAGCGAGGATTGCACTAAGGTGTCAACCGAGTACAAAATGTGAGCGAAGGCATGAGCGAACATTTATACGCGAACCATGCAAACGGGAACGCGGTGCGTGGGAGCTGGCTAGTGCTATGTTGGCAGTGAGGTTCCGGCTAACCCCGAAGCATAGACCGGCACGGCCGGGCCAGCAGTGCGAGGATTGGTGAAACAGCGCGCGCGAAGTCGGCGAAGCCCCGTTAGCAGCAACGGGCGAACAACGGCTGCTGCTATACGCGATGTTGCAGGGCGCGCTAAGGAATGTCGATAAAATTCCTTACACTACCCCCCCCCCACCCCCCCCCCCCCCTCAAGAAACCCCCTCAGCTACGCGAGTGCGTGTATATCGCGGAAACCCCGGCTCCTCCGGTACACTTGCAGAGCAAGGTGGTTTTCGATGTTGGCCAGGGGCACCCAGCTATCCTCAGTTGGCGTGCGATCCTTCCAGCAAACGAGGAATTAAATCCTCCTGATTCCCGTGGGGTGTCGAATCCGATGGCTCAGCATTTTCTCGGGCTCGAATGATCGGCTCCGATGCAGGGCAAGTCATGGATGGCGGGCGGTGACGAGGCAGTTGGCTTGTGGTTGGGATGTAGGGGCGAAGCAGGCTGACGTGGAATGAAGGGCTGATGTACCAGTCTGTCGGCAACAGTAAATGTGCTGTCACAGGGGTAACCATGTGGTTGATTTGAAATGGTCCACAGTAACGCGGTCGTAATTTCGGTACGACGTGCAGTCTTAAGTTATGTGTGTCGAGCATTACGTAATCGCCTGACTCGTACGTGACTGGGCGGCGGTGGCGGTCAGCGTTGCGTTTAGCGATGGCGTTTGCTTTTTTAATTGCTTTGGCGGCTCTGGTGCGGGCAACTTGTAGTATTTCGGCGAATTGCTGTGCACGCGGCGTTGGGTCGTCCGAACTCGGCGTCATGGGCACTGTAGGGTTTTGTTCGTAGTTCAGGTAGAACAAGGACTGCTGCGTCGTCGCTGACGTGGCGTTGTTGTACGCGAACTCAATCAGCGGCAGCTGCTGCTCCCAAGTTGTCGGGTCGTCGCACGTGGCACGAATCAACTGCTCCATCGTCTGATTCGTCCGCTCCGTTTGTCCGTCGGTCTTGGGGTGGTACAACGAGCTGAACAGTAGCCTGGTCCCGAACTGCTCCCAAAGGTTTTTCCAGAAGTTGTTGGTGAACTTCGTGTCGCGGTCGCTGATTATTGCGGCTGGTATCCCGTGCAGTCGAACGACGATTGCGATGAACAGGCGAGCAGTTTCTTCGGCTGAGATCGATTTCTTGCACGCAGCGAAGTGTGCCATCTTCGTCAACCTGTCAACGACGACCATAACTGCGTCTTTACCCCCAGGGTTCGAAGGTAACCCTGTGACGAAATCCATGGTAACCTGCCGCCAGGCGCGCTCAGGCGGTGGAATCGGCTGCAACTGACCCGCCTTTCTTTTTCGCGAGCTCGTCATCACCTGACACGTAGGACACGAGCCCACGTGGTGCTGTATGTCGGTCAATAGCTCCGGCTAGTAGTAATACAGCTGCAGTTGCTGTCGCGTTTTCTCTACCCCGAAATGTCCCGAGGTAATCCCGTCGTGTGCCTCCTGCAGCAACAGCTCCCTTAGTGTTGAGTACGCGGGTACCCAGATGCGGTTGGTGCCTACCTTTACGTAATAGACTCCTTTAGCTTCTGCTAGCTGCTGTGAATTTCCGGTCGTTAAAAATGGGTCGGTACTGTATCCGTGGGTGAATAGGCCTGTTAGCAATGGGTTGGTTTGGGCGAGTAGGATGGCGTGGAGTTGGGCGGTGGGGCGTGTGAATGCGTCGGCGATGTTGGATGCGCCTTTTTTGTACGTGACCGTGTAGTGGAAGTTGGACTCCAGATAGTCCAACCAGCGGATCTGTTGCGGGTTGAGATTCGGTTGGGCGCGAAGATACTGTAGTGATCGGTGGTCTGTCCGTATTGTCACGTCTGCTCCCGTGAGGTAACATCGCCACACCTTGAACGTGTGCACGATCGCCAGCATCTCGCGGTCGTGTATTGGGTAGTTGCGTTCGGGCGGGTGAAGCTTGTGAGACTCGTACGCGATTGGCTGGAGGCCGTTCCCGAAGTCCTGCAACAGTACTGCTCCCACAGCAATGTCGCTAGCGTCGGTGATGAGTTCGAACGGACGGTGCGGATCTGCAATGTGAAGCACGGGCGGCGAGCACAAAATATTTTTGAGGGCCGAGAAGGTAGCTTGCTCTTTCTCCCCCCACGTGTACTCAACCCCCTTCCTCAGCAGGTCGGTCAACGGGGCGGTCAAGTGCGCCATGTCGGGGACGAACCGTCGCACGTAGTTGACGAACCCCAGAAAACTCTGCAACTCAGTCAAGTTGGTCGGCGCGTGCCATGCTTGAATCGTCGCGATCTTCTTCGGGTCTATTTCCACTCTTGCAGCTGAAATAATGTGTCCCAAAAACTCCAGTCGGTCTTGTAAAAACTCACACTTCGACGCTTTGGTCAGTAGGCGGTTCTCACTCAGTATCTTAAAAACCGCTTCGATGTCCTGTAAGTGGTGTGCTCTGTCGGGGCTGTAAATTAGTATGTCATCAAGGTACACGATGACACACTTATCTAAAAGCCGGCGGAAGGCTTCGTTGATGGTCATTTGAAAAGTGGCGGGGGCGTTGGTCAGTCCGAAGGGCATGACGGTGTATTCGAACGATCCGTAGCGTGTTCGGAAGGCAGTCTTGGGGCAGTCGGGTGGGTTGACGCGAATCTGGTGGTAACCTCCCCTAAGGTCGATTTTCGAGAAAACCCGGGCTGTGCGCAGTTGGTCAATCAGTTCGTCGGCTCGCGGAATGGGGTAACAGGATTTAATGGTAACCCTGTTCGGTGCCCTGTAGTCTATGCATATGCGAAAACCCTCGTCCTTCTTTCGCGTGAACAGTATCGTTGCTGCGAAGGGTGACGAACTCGGGCGAATGAACTCCTTTTCAAGCAGGTAATCCAGCCGCTTTCTCAGTTCGGGTTGGGTCAGTCGGAATTGTCGCTGTACTGTCGGCTGTGTCCCCGGTTCTAGTTCTATCCTGTGGTCGTGCGGTCGCTGAGGTGGCAGTCCCATTGGCAGATCGTCCGGGAAAATATCACTGTACTGCTTCAGTAGTGCTGCCAGTGTCAAACACAACTCTAGGGTTATTGCTGTATAGGCTATAGTGGGTTAGCCTTTAGGGGGTACACAACTCTAGGGTTTCATAGGCTGTAGTGGGTCACACCATAGGGGGTACACCAGTTTAGGGTTTCATATTTGTACTGTTGTTCTTGCTAGTCACACACCATTCTTGTACGGCCCCCAAATGGCCCCGCGCTAGCCCCGACTGGCCCCCGAACGGCCCCTCCCGCGCTCGCCCCTCTACGGCCGAGCCGCACAGCGCGACCCCAGCTGCACCGCGCGACCCGAGCCGAACCGCGCGACCCAGCCGAGCCGCGCCGCCCCAGCCGAGCCACGCCGCCCTAGCCGAGCCGCGCCGCCCTAGCCGAGCCGCGCCGTCCTAGCCGGGCCGCGCCCTCCTTACCTGAGCAGCAGCACCACTACTGCTTCTGCTACTGCTACTTCAGCTATGGCTAGCCCTCCAGTTCTCTCGTTCGATGCTGAGGGCCGCCCGATTAAGTTTGAGACCTGGCTCGATGATCTGCACCTGTTCCTCCAGCTCACTGCCAGAGAGGATATCTCGCTGTACGATCACGCACTAGGCACAGTCCCTCCTCCTGCTACTACTGCTGCTGCTACTGCTCGCTCACAGTGGCAGACTCGCGATGCCCACGCCCGCTTTGCTATTCGCAACTCCCTGCCAGTCGACGAGCGCGAGCACTTTGGCCAGCATCAGACTGCGCAGGCCCTGTACACTGCTGTAGTTGCGCGCTACTCCTCCCCGGCCTCAGCTGCACTAGGCCGCCTCTCGCTTCCCTACCTGTTCCCCGACCTGTCCGCCTTCCAGACAGTCGCTGACCTCATCTCTCACCTCCGCACTAGTGATGCCCGCTTCCGTGCCGCCATGCCCGCTGAGTTTCTTGCCTCCAACCCTCCCCCGCTCTGGCTCACTCTCTACCACCTAGTCACCCGCCTCCCTGACACTCTGCGTACAGTCAGGGACCACTTCCTAGCTTGCTGCCCCACTGAGCTCACCATTACCGCCCTAGAGAAGGAACTACTTGCAGCTGAGAAGAGTATTGTAGCTGTAGGTACCTCTCGTGGCGACCCCCGCACCCCTTTCTTCGAGGGGTGTTCCCCCTCCCCCCTGCTCCCCTCTGTCGCCTCTGCTGCTGCTGTCGACCTCCTTGGTGCTGAGCAGGTCGGCTCTGCGTCCGCTCCCAGCGGGCGTCGCAGCGGCAAGGGCAGGGGAGGCAAGGGCGGTGGGGGTGACGGCGGGGGAGGCGGTGGTGGGGGTGGTGGCGGCGGTGGGGGTGGTGGCGGGGCTGGAGGGGCTAGTGGCAGCGGTGGGAGTGGTGGAGGCAGCGGCGGCGGCGGTGGCCAGGGTGGGGGCGGTGGTGGTGGCGGCAGTGGACGTGGAGGCGGCAGGGGCGGTGGTGGTCGTGGTGGAGGCGGCGGTGGTGGTCGTGGAGGCTCTGGCACTGGCCAGAGCGCGCAGCACCCTCAGTCCTCCCAGGAGCTTCGTGAGTGGTACTTACAGCACGGGGGTGGGGGGGGGTAGCCTTAGCTGCACGTACGTCATCCGCACTGGTCGCCGCAAGGGACAGACGTGCGGGAGGGCGCACACTGCGCAGCGTTGCTTCTCTCGCCTAGATGACGCGTGGCGTGCTCAGTTTCCTGACGCTCCTGAGCTCCCTCAGTGGGCTGATCTCCTCAAGAAGGATATCGATATCTATGCTCTTGATTTTGATGTTATTCTCAAAGCCATGTATGCATTGACTATTAGTGGAGAGGAGGACCAGTACCTGTGTGCTCCGCCTGACCCAGGCATCCGCACGAGTGAGGCTGCAGCCCTAGGTGCTTGCGTGTCTGCTGCCCCAGGTGCTAGTGAGGCTACTGCTCTAGGTGCTTGTGTGTCCGCCACCCCAGGTACTACTGAGTCCACTGAGGCACTGCACACCTTCACTCTAGACTCAGGCGCTTCGCGCTGTTTCTTTCGTGACCGCACTGCTCTTGAGCCCCTTGCTCGACCAGTCGCTGTCTCGCTCGCTGACCCCTCTGGGGGTCCGGTCATTGCGACCTCCTCCACTGTCCTTCCTTGTCCTGCTGTCCCGTCGGGCACACTGTCAGGTCTCCACCTCCCCTCGTTCTCTACGAACTTGGTGGCGGGTTGTGCGCTTCAGGATGGGGGTGTTCACCAGTTCACCCCTGCCTACGAGCGTGTGACACACTGCACGTGTGCTCGGACGGGCCGTCACCTGGCTACCTTCACTCGGCAGCCGGGGTCGGACCTGTACACACTGACCACTGAGTCCCCTCAGGTAGCGGCGTCTGCGTCTGCGTCTGCGTCAGGTCAGCTGTCTGCCCCCTGCTCGTGTCGCTCTCTAGCGCACAAGACTGTCCTCTGGCACCACCGACTTGGTCACCCGTCAGTGCAGCGCCTTCGGGGCATGCACTCCCGGTACCTTGTCTCTGGTCTTCCTCGGGTACTCCCTCCCCTCCCACCCTCCCTTGCTCCTGCTTGTCTTCCCTGTGTCGAGGGGCGGCAGCGCGCTGCCCCTCACTCCTCCTCGTTCCCCCCGACGACAGCTCCTTTGCAGACGCTCCACATGGACGTGTGGGGCCCAGCCCGCGTTCGTGGTCAGGGCCAGGAGAGGTACTTCTTGATCGTCGTTGACGACTACTCGCGCTACACCACGGTCTTCCCCTTGCGCACCAAGGGTGAAGTCCCTGATGTCCTGATCCCTTGGATCAGCAGAGCACGTCTTCAGCTGCGAGAGCGTTTTCGCTCGGAGTTTCCTGTCCTGCGCTTGCACTCTGACAGAGGTGGCGAGTTCTCCTCCGACCTCTTAGCAGCCTATTGTGCCGAGCACAACATTCGCCAGTCGTTCACGCTTCCGGCCTCTCCACAGCAGAATGGGGTTGCTGAGCGCCGCATTGGCTTGGTCATGGAGGTCGCTCGTACCTCCTTAGTCCACGCGGCTGCCCCCCACTTTCTGTGGCCGTTTGCGGTCCGATACGCTGCGCATCAGCTCAACCTCTGGCCCCATGTCTCCGCTCCGGAGACCTCGCCCACACTGCTGTGGACGGGGGAGGTTGGCGATGCGTCACGCTTCCGTGTCTGGGGATCCCGAGCTTTTGTTCGCAACACGTCTGCGGACAAGCTCTCCTCCCGCACTGCTCCCTGTGTCTTTCTTGGCTTTGTCCCGGATGCGTCTGGCTGGCAGTTTTACCACCCCGCCTCGCACCGCATCTTCCCCTCTCAGGACGTTACTTTTGACGAGTCCGTGCCCTTCTACCGCCTCTTCCCCTACCGCACTGCCCCGCTCCCTCCCCCGCCTCTCTTCCTCGCGCCAGGTGCTGCAGTGGTAGACCCCCTTCCCCCTCAGGGTGCCGCTCCCTCAGGTGTCTCTCAGGTAGACCCGGTTGAGCCTGCCGAGGTAGCTGTCGACTCGCGTCCTGCTAGAGGTGCTGAGGCTGAGCGTGCGGAGCCTGAGCGTGCGGAGCCTGAGCGGGTGGAGCCTGGGGGTGCTGAGTCTGGGGGTGCTGAGACTGGGGGTGCTGAGCCTGGGGGTGCTGGGTCTGGGGGTACTGAGCTTGGCGTTGCTGAGTCTGGGGGTGCTGAGCCTGGTGGTGTTGCAGTTGACTGTGAGGCGCCTGGAGGACCTCCCTCTTCGCAGCAGCTACGTGAGTGGTACTCACGGTATTGCAGCCTCCGGCAGGGTACGTCTCGGGCTCGTGGTGCTACTGGAGTCGGTACTCGTGTTTCCCCACCACGGCGGGAGCCGCCCTCTTCCCCACACCTTCGAGAGTGGTACGCTCGGCACATCAGTCTCCGGAGTGGAGCTGCTGGTGCTGGGGTCCCCGGAGTTGACGCTGCTGCGGGTGCTGCGGACCCTGGTGCTGGAGGTGCTGCTGCTGCTGGCGGTGCTGCTAGAGGTGCTGCTCGTACTGAGGACCCGGGCGTTGGAGCTGCTGTGGGTGCTGCGGACCCTGCTGCTGGAGGTGCTGCTGCTGCTGGAGGTGCTGCTGGTGCTGCTGGAGGTGCTGCTGGTGCTGCTGGAGGTGCTGCTGCTGCCGCTGGAGTGGGGGACCCGGAGGGTGGAGCTTCTGCTGGTGCTGAGGACCCTGCCGCTGGTGTCTCTACTGGTTCGGGAGTTGCTGCACGGCCACGGCCGTACTTCGTTCCGCTCCTTCAGCAGGTTCTTGGTCAGACTCCTCCTCCTTGTCCTCCTCTCGCCTTAGAGTGTCCGCCGTCTGTCCAGTCACAGCCACAGTTACCGCCTGCCTCCCCACTCCCTGTGCCTACTCCTTACACTGGTCCGACTGGAGGTCTTGCTGAGAGACGTGAGCCTGCGTCACGTCCTGTGTCACCTGCGTCTCGTCGAGCGTCGCCTGGTCGTGCTACTACCACTGGTAGTCGTGTCCAGCGTCAGCGTCCTCCTGCTGTCCCAGGCACTCACCAGATGGCGCTTCGTCAGTCCACTGCTCCACAGCGTGTCGCTCTCCCGTCGCCTCCTGCGTCCTCTCTTCCTGCTCTTGCTGACCCGGAGTCAGACACCCTTCGCGCTGCCAGTCCTACTGTCACACGTCTCCTGGCTACAGTTGTCACTGACCCTTCCTTTGAGTCCGCTGCTGCGTCTGCCTTAGCCACTGAGCTTGTCGACTTTGCAGCTGCGTGTCGTCTGGACTACGCTGCGAGTCTTGTTGCTGAGTCTGAGTCTGTCTGTCCTCCGTCCGTCGGGGGTGAGTGTGCTCTTGGCACGGACGTTCTTGAGGACAGACAGGAGGAGTTTAGTTGCCTTGCCGCTGCTTTGCCCCATCTCGTGTCCATGCTTGTTGCCCCTGAGGGAGACCCGGATGCACCAGACATCCCAACCCCACGCTCTTACGCAGAGGCGATGGCCGGTCCCTACTCCTCTCAGTGGCAGTCAGCCATGGACACAGAGATGGCTTCCTGGAAGTCCACTGGCACCTACGTCGACGAGGTTCCCCCACCTGGGGCGAACATCGTCAGTGGCATGTGGATTTTCAGGGTGAAGCGGCCGCCGGGCTCTCCGCCTGTCTTCAAGGCGCGTTACGTTGCACGAGGCTTCAGTCAGCGAGAGGGAGTTGACTTCTTCCAGACCTTCTCCCCGACCCCGAAGATGACCACTCTTCGGGTTCTGCTACACGTCGCCGCTCAGCGTGACTACGAGCTCCACTCTCTTGACTTCAGCACAGCTTTCTTGCAGGGCAGCCTGCACGAGGAGATCTGGCTGCGCCGCCCACCTGGCTTCACTGGGTCGTTTCCTCCTGGTACCCAGTGGAGCCTCAGGCGACCAGTCTACGGTCTCCGCCAGGCGCCACGTGAGTGGCACGACACACTGAGGACTACACTTGCGGCTCTTGGGTTCGCTCCTTCTACTGCTGACCCGTCGCTGTTTCTACGCACCGACACCTCACTGCCGCCGTTCTACATCCTCGTGTACGTCGACAACTTGGTCTTTGCCACTTCTGACACAGCTGGTCTCGCTCACGTGAATTCCGAGCTGCAGAAGAGACACACGTGCACAGACCTGGGTGAACTGACAAGGTATCTTGGCTTGCGGATCACCCGGGACAGAGCACGGCGCACCATCACCTTGACTCAGTCACACATGGTGCAGCAGGTCCTTCAGCGCTTCGGCTTCACGTACTCCTCGCCTCAGTCCACTCCTCTGCCTACGGGACACTCGCTCTCAGCTCTGCCTTCGGATGAGTCCGTAGAGCCGAGTGGTCCGTATCCAGAGCTTGTGGGCTGCCTCATGTACCTGATGACCTGCACTCGACCTGACCTTGCATACCCTCTCAGCATCTTAGCACGCTATGTCGCTCCCGGCCGTCACCGGAAGGAGCACATGGATGCAGCTAAGAGGGTGTTGCGCTACTTGTGCAGTACGTCGGGCATGGGGCTAGTGCTTGGAGGGCGAGACCGGCCTGTTCTCACTGGGCACTCAGACGCTTCTTGGGCAGACGACCAGGCTACTCAGCGGTCGTCTCAGGGTTACACCTTCAGTCTTGGCTCTGGCTCTGTCTCTTGGCCTTCTACTCGTTCCTCTTTTGTTCTCGGCTCCAGCTGTGAGGCTGAGATCTACGCCACAACCATGGCTGCCCAGGAGCTTCGCTGGCTCACCTACCTGCTGACTGACCTTGGAGAGCAGCCTCGTTCTCCTCCAGTGCTGTACGTCGACAACAAGGCAACCATAGCCTTGTGTCAGGAGCACAGACTGGAGCACAGGACGAAGCACATTGCTCTGCGTTACTTTCTAGCTCGAGAGCTACAGCAGCGTGGTCAGCTTCTTCTGCGTTACGTGGCCACTGAGGCCAACACTGCTGATGTGTTCACCAAGGCGCTTCCGCCTGTTGACCATCAGCGTTTTTGCACTCTTCTAGGCCTTGTGCCGACTGTTCCTCACTTGCTTACTTCTTGACCTTGCCTGTACTGTGATCATTATATATATACCTGCATGTTTGCCCTTGCTAGGTTGTGATCGTTGTACCTCTTGCTCTGTTATAAAACTGCATGTGAACTGGTCTTGTGACCGCTTACTTGTGCTCGGAATTTGTGTGGAATCCTCGTGATCCACCCTGAGCTTGTTTGCCTTGCTTTGCCTTGACTGGTCTTGTGACCCCTAGGTCTCCCCCACTTTGCCTATGGGGGTGTGTCAAACATTATATGTTTGTGTGGTTCTAGGCTGTAGTGGGTCACACCATAGGGGGTACACCAGTTTAGGGTTTCATATTTGTACTGTTGTTCTTGCTAGTCACACACCATTCCTGTTTCTCATTCTGACATACTGCTCCCACAGCAATGTCGCTAGCGTCGGTGATGAGTTCGAACGGACGGTGCGGATCTGCAATGTGAAGCACGGGCGGCGAGCACAAAATATTTTTGAGGGCCGAGAAGGTAGCTTGCTCTTTCTCCCCCCACGTGTACTCAACCCCCTTCCTCAGCAGGTCGGTCAACGGGGCGGTCAAGTGCGCCATGTCGGGGACGAACCGTCGCACGTAGTTGACGAACCCCAGAAAACTCTGCAACTCAGTCAAGTTGGTCGGCGCGTGCCATGCTTGAATCGTCGCGATCTTCTTCGGGTCTATTTCCACTCTTGCAGCTGAAATAATGTGTCCCAAAAACTCCAGTCGGTCTTGTAAAAACTCACACTTCGACGCTTTGGTCAGTAGGCGGTTCTCACTCAGTATCTTAAAAACCGCTTCGATGTCCTGTAAGTGGTGTGCTCTGTCGGGGCTGTAAATTAGTATGTCATCAAGGTACACGATGACACACTTATCTAAAAGCCGGCGGAAGGCTTCGTTGATGGTCATTTGAAAAGTGGCGGGGGCGTTGGTCAGTCCGAAGGGCATGACGGTGTATTCGAACGATCCGTAGCGTGTTCGGAAGGCAGTCTTGGGGCAGTCGGGTGGGTTGACGCGAATCTGGTGGTAACCTCCCCTAAGGTCGATTTTCGAGAAAACCCGGGCTGTGCGCAGTTGGTCAATCAGTTCGTCGGCTCGCAGAATGGGGTAACAGGATTTAATGGTAACCCTGTTCGGTGCCCTGTAGTCTATGCATATGCGAAAACCCTCGTCCTTCTTTGGCGTGAACAGTATCGTTGCTGCGAAGGGTGACGAACTCGGGCGAATGAACTCCTTTTCGAGCAGGTAATCCAGCCGCTTTCTCAGTTCGGGTTGGGTCAGTCGGAATTGTCGCTGTACTGTCGGCTGTGCCCCCGGTTCTAGTTCTATCCTGTGGTCGTGCGGTCGCTGAGGTGGCAGTCCCATTGGTAGATCGTCCGGGAAAATATCACTGTACTACTTCAGTAGTGCTGCCAGTGTCAAACACAACTCTAGGGTTATTGCTGTATAGGCTATAGTGGGTTAGCCTTTAGGGGGTACACAACTCTAGGGTTTCATACTTGTACTGCAATGTTGTGTAGTTCAATCACTTCTTGTTTCTGACATGGTATTAAGAGCTTAGGTTCTAGACCTAAGGGCCCACCGTTCCGCTAGAGGTGCCCTCGTGCGCCCTTTTTTTTTAGCGCCCTCGTGCGCCTTTCCCCTAGTGCGCCCTCGTGCGCTCTCCTCTCACGCTGCCCGTGTGCAGCCCGCTAGCAGCCCGAGCGCGGCCCCGCCGTTTTAGCCCGTGTAGGAAAACCGCCGCCTAGGGCGGCCCGATTCTTCTCACGAGCTCCAGCACGCCGTCGCCTGTAGGCCCCTGCTAGCCCCTAGGCCGACGCCTGCCTGCAGGTGGCAGCCAGCGCGCCGCGACGATCGCGCGTCGGCTGCTGCAGCGCGCGACCCACACCCGCCGCTAGATTGCAGCCGCGTCCCGCGCGCAGTTGCACCCTAGGCGCCGCCGTGCACCCAGCCTAGGCCCGCCGCCGCGCCGTCCTACCTGCCCGACCCGTGTTGCCCGAGCCGCGCCGCCCGAGTCGCGCCGCCCGAGTCGCGCCGCCCTGACCGAGCCGCGCCGCCCTACCTGCTGCACCTGCTCTTCCTGCTCCTACTGCTACTACTGTTTCTACTGCTACTACTACTGCCACTATGGCCAGTCCCACTGTTCTCACCTTTGACGCCGAGGGCCGCTCGATTAAGTTCGATGTCTGGCTTGATGACCTCCACCTGTTCCTCCAGATCACGGCCAAGGACGATGTCTCCCTGTACGACCACACGTCAGGCGCTGCTCCCGCACCTCCCACTACTGCTGACAGTACTGCTCGCTCCCAGTGGCAGACCCGTGATGCTCACGCCCGCCTAGCCGTTCGCAGCCACCTGCCGGTAGATGAGCGCGAACACTTCGGCCAGCATAAGACCGCTAAGGAGCTGTACGACGCAGTAGTCGCGCGCTACTCCTCCCTTGCCACTGCTGCTATAGGCCGTCTCTCACTGCCCTACCTCTTCCCCGACCTGTCCGCCTTTACCACTGTAGCTGACCTCATCACCCACCATCGTACCAGTGACCTCCGCTACCGTGCCGCACTCCCCCCAGATTTCCTCGCCAAGAACCCCCCCCCCCCGATGTACCTCACACTGTACCACCTTGTCACGCGCCTCCCTGACTCCCTTCGCACAGTCAGGGACCAATTTCTTGCCCTCTCCCCCACTGACCTCACTGTCGACCTCCTCGAGAAGGAACTCCTAGCAGCTGAGAAGAGCATTGTAGCTGTAGGTGCCTCTCGTGGTGACCCTCGCACCCCCTTTTTTGAGGGGTGCTCCCCCTCCCCCCTCCTCCCCTCCATTGCCTCTGCTGCTGCTGTCGACTTCCTCGGAGCTGAGGGGGTCGGGGCTGCGTCTGCTCCTAGTGGGAGGCGCAAGGGCGGCAGGGGCAAGGGGGTCAGGGGTGGTGGAGGTGGAGGTGGGGGCGGCGGCGGTGGAGGGGGTGGAGGGGGCGGGGGTGGTGGCGGCGGTGGGAGTGGCGCGGGTGGTGGGGGGGTCGGTGGCGGCACAGGGGGTGGTGTCGGCGGCGGTGGTGGAGGTGGTGGGGGTGGTGGTGGCAGTGGTGGCGGCGGTGGAGCAGGTGGCGGGTGCGGTGGAGCGGTACAGCGTGGGGGGTTCGGCGGTGGCCAGAGGCAGCAGCAGCAGCGTCCCGGTGAGACTCCCTCGCCCCAGCAGCTCCGTGAGTGGTACTCTCAGCGTGGGGGGTCTGGGGGTGGGGGTACTTGCCCGTACGTCATCCGCACAGGTGACCGCAGTGGCCAGACTTGTGGGAGGTTTCACACGGCACAGCGCTGCTTCTTTCGCCTCGACGACGCCTCGCGCGAGCAGTTCTCTGACGCCTCTGAGCTGCCCCGCTGGGCTGATCTGCTTAAGAAGGGAATTGATATCTTTGCTCTTGATTATGATGCTATCCTAGCTGCTATCTATGCATTGACTATTAGTGTTGAGGGTGACTGTTACCTGAGTGTACCGCCCGACCCAGGTATTGAGACCGGTAAGGCTGCAGCTCTAGGTGCTAGTGCGTCTGCTGCTCCAGGTCCTGGTGAGGCTGCTGCCCTAGGTGCTAGTGCGTCTGCGTCTGCTGGTACCGCACCTACTGAGGCACTTCACACCTTCACACTGGACTCAGGTGCTTCCCGCTGTTTCTTTCGCCACCGCATTGCCCTAGAGCAGCTCCCTAGACCGGTTGCTGTCTCCCTGGCTGACCCCTCAGGAGGTCCGGTCCTTGCGACCTCCACCACTGCCCTCCCTTGTCCTGCTGTCTCGTCCGGCACGCTGTCGGGCCTCTACCTCCCCTCGTTCTCTACGAACTTGGTGGCGGGTTCTGCGCTCCAGGACGCGGGTGTTCACCAGTTCACCCCGGCCTACGAGCGTGTGACGGACTGCACGTGTGCCCAGACGGGTCGTCACCTGGCTACCTTCACTCGGCAGCCGGGGTCGGACTTGTACACACTGACCACTAAGTCCCCTCAGGTAGCTGCGTCTGCGTCAGGTCAGCTGTCGGCCCCCTGCTTGTGTCGCTCCCTGTCGCACAGGACTGTCCTCTGGCACCACCGCCTTGGTCACCCGTCAGTGCAGCGCCTTCGCGGCATGCACTCCAGGTACCTTGTCTCTGGTCTTCCCAGAGTTCTCCCTCCCCTACCACCCTCGCCTGCTCCTCCCTGTCTTCCCTGTGTCGAGGGGCGGCAGCGCGCCGCTCCTCACTCCTCCTCGTTCCCTCCCACAGAGGCTCCCCTGCAGACTCTCCACCTGGACGTGTGGGGCCCCGCCCGCGTCCGGGGACAGGGCCACGAGCGGTACTTTCTGCTGGTCGTCGACGACTACACGCGCTACACCACGGTCTTCCCCTTGCGTACCAAGGGTGAGGTCCCTGATGTCTTGATCCCCTGGATCCGCGCTGCTCGTCTCCAGCTCCGCCAGCGGTTCCAGTCGGACTTTCCTGTCCTACGTCTGCACTCTGATAGAGGTGGCGAGTTTTCCTCTGACCTCTTGGCAGCCTACTGTGCGGAGCACGGCATTCGCCAGACGTTCACTCTCCCGGCCTCTCCGTAGCAGAATGGGGTTGCTGAGCGCCGCATTGGTCTTGTCATGGAGGTCGCTCGTACCTCCATGATCCATGCGGCTGCCCCCCATTTCCTGTGGCCGTTTGCAGTGCAGTACGCCGCGCATCAGCTCAACCTCTGGCCCCGTGTCTCCGTTCCGGAGACCTCGCCTACCCTGCGTTGGACGGGGGAGGTTGGCGACGCGTCGGTGTTCCGAGTCTAGGGATGTCGAGCCTTTGTCCGTGATACGTCCGCGTACAAACTCTCCTCCCGTGCCGTTCCCTGTGTCTTCCTGGGCTTTGTCCCTGACGCGCCTGGCTGGCGGTTTTACCACCCCACCTCGCGCCGTGTCTTCGCCTCTTAGGACGTCACCTTCGACGAGTCGGTACCCTTTTACCGTCTCTTCCTCTACCGCACTGCCCCGCTCTCCCCCCCGCCGCTCTTCCTCACCCCAGGTGTCCCGTCGGTAGACCCCCTCCCTCCCCAGGGTGCTGCTCCCTCAGGTGTTTCCCAGGTAGACCCGGTCGAGCCTGTCGAGGTAGCTGTTGACTCTGGTCCTGCGCGAGGTACTGCGTGTGCTGAGCCTGGTGGTGCTGGGTCTGGGGGGATTGAGACTGGGGGTGCTGAGCCTGGGGGTGCGGAGACTGGGGGTGCTGAGCCTGGGGGTGCGGAGACTTTGGGTGCTGAGCCTGGAGGTGCTGCGACTGGGGGTGCTGAGACTGGGGGTGCTGAGCCTGGTGGCGCTCCCTCTTCACAGCAGCTGCGTGAGTGGTACTCTCAGCGCTACAGCCTACGTCGTGGGGCTGCTGGAGCTGGGGGGTCTGCTGGAGTCGGAACTGGTGGCCTCGCAGGTGCAATGCCGCAGCCGGAGCCTCCCTCCCCTCAGCGGCTACGTGAGTGGTACGCTCGGCGCTGCAGCCTCAGGAGTGGAGCTCCTAGCGTTGAGGTACCGCCAGCTGGAGGCCCTACTACTGGAGGTACTGCTGACACGGGTGCTGCTGAAGGTGCTGCTGGTGCTACTGGAGGTCCTGGAGGTACTGCTGGTACTGTTGGAGGTCCTGGAGCGGCTGGAGGTGCTGCTGGTACTGCTGGAGATTCTGGAGCTGCTGGAGGTGCTGCCGGTGCTGGTGGAGGTTCTGGAGCTGCTGGAGGTACTGCCGGTGCTGTTGGAGGTGCTGCTGGTGCTGGTTCGGCTGGTGGTTCTGGTGCTGTCTCTGCTGCTTCCGGGGGCGCTTCACGGCCGCGGCCGTACTTCGTTCCGCTCCTTCAGCAGGTTCTTGGTCAGCCGCCTCCTCCTAGTCCTCCTCCCTCCTTAGAGTGTCCTCCGCCTGTACATTCGCAGTCCCAGCTCCCACCTGCCTCGCCACTTCCTGGTCCTTCTCCCTACACTAGTCCGACAGGCGGTCTTACAGAGCGTCGTGAGCCTGGGTCTCGTCCTGTGTCGCCTGTGTCGCATCCTGTGTCACCTGTTCGTGCTGCTCGCACTGGTCGCCGTGGTAAGTGTGAGCGTCCTCCACCCGTGCCTGGCACACACTATATGACTCTGCGTCCTTCCACTGCTCCGCAGCGTGTCCCTCTGCCGTCTCCTCCTGAGTCCTCTCTTCCTGTCCTTGCTGACCCGGAGTCTGACTCTCTTCGTGCTGCTAGTTCTACTGTCACGCGTCTCCTGGCCACTGCTGTCACTGACCCTTCCTTTGAGTCTGCTGCTGCGTCTGCCCTAGTTGCTGAGCTTGTCGACTTTGCTTCTCACTGTCGTCTAGACTACGCTGCCAGTCTTGTTGTTGAGTCTGAGTCTGTCTGTCCTCCGTCCGTCGGGGGTGAGTGTGATCTAGGCACGGACGTCCTTGAGGACAGACAGGAGGACCTTGAGTGTCTTGCAGCCGCTGCACCTCATCTCGTGTCCATGCTGATTGTCCCTGAGGGAGACCCGGATGCTTCAGACATCCCGACCCCGCGCTCTTACGCTGAGGCGATCGCGGGTGAGTACTCCTCTCAGTGGCAGTCAGCCATGGATGCAGAGATGGCATCCTAGAAGTCCACTGGCACTTACGTTGACGAGGTTCCCCCTCCTGGGGCGAAGATCGTCAGTGGCATGTGGATTTTCAGGGTGAAGCGGCCGCCGGGTTCTCCGCCTGTCTTCAAGGCTCGTTACGTTGCTCGAGGCTTCAGTCAGCGAGAGGGAGTAGACTTCTTTCAGACCTTCTCCCCCACCCCGAAGATGACCACTCTTCGGGTGCTACTGCACGTTGCTGCTCAGCGTGACTACGAGCTTCACTCTCTTGACTTCAGCACAGCTTTCTTGCAGGGCAGCCTGCACGAGATCTGGCTGCGCCGCCCTCCTGGCTTCACTCGGTCGTTTCCTCCTGGTACCCAGTGGAGCCTCCGGCGACCAGTCTACAGTCTCCGCCAGGCGCCCCGTGAGTGGCACGACACACTGAGGACTACTCTTGCGGCACTTGGGTTCGCGCCCTCTACTGCTGACCCGTCGCTGTTTCTGCGCACCGACACTTCGCTGCCGCCGTTCTACATCCTCCTGTACGTCGACGACTTGGTCGTTGCCACTGTTGACACTGATGCTCTCGCCCACGTGAAGTTGGAGCTGCAGAAGAGACACACGTGCACAGACCTGGGTGAACTGCGCAGCTACCTTGGCTTGCAGATCACCCGGGACAGAGCACGCCGCACCATCACACTGACTCAGTCACACATGGTGCAGCAGGTCCTTCAGCGCTTCGGCTTCACCTGGTCCTCAGCATAGGCCACTCCTCTGGCTATAGGTCACTCGCTCTCAGCTCTGCCTTCGGATGAGTCCGTAGAGCCGAGTGGTCCTTACCCAGAGCTAGTTGGTTGCCTCATGTACCTGATGACTTGCACTCGTCCTGACCTAGCATACCCTCTTGGCCTTCTGGCCCGCTACGTGGCTCCTGGCAGGCACCGAAAGGTGCACTGGGATGCTGCAAAGAGGGTATTGCGCTACTTGTGCAGTACATCGGGCATGGGGCTCGTGCTTGGAGGAGGGAGCTCAGTTGTTCTCACTAGGCACTCAGAAGCTTCTTGGGTTGACGACCAGGCTACTCAGCGGTCGTCACAGGGTTACACCTTCAGCCTTGGCTCTGGTTCAGTTTCTTGGCGTTCTTCTCGCTCGTCTTCTGTTCTCAGCTCCAGTTGTGAGGCTGAGATCTACGCAGGGGCCATGGCTGCACAGGAGCTACGCTGGCTCACCTACCTGCTGACCGACTTGGAAGAGCGGCCTAGTTCTCCTCCAGTGCTGTACGTCGACAACAAGGCTGCCATTGCCTTGTGTGAGGAGCACAGATTGGAGCACAGAATGAAGCACATCGCTCTCCGTTACTTCTTGGCTCGAGAGCTGCAGCAGCGCGGTCAGCTTCATCTGCGTTACGTGGCCACTCAGGCCAACACCGCTGATATATTCACCAAGGCACTTCAGTCTGGTGATCATCAGCGTTTTTTCACTTTGCTAGGGCTTGTGCCCTCTTTTCCTCACTTGCTGTAGGCTTTGCCTCTACTCTGATCTCTATATATATATACCTGCCAGTTTGCTTTGCTAGGTTGAGATCACCTTCTTATTTGTGTTGCATATATGCCTCTGCATGTGAACTGGCCCTGAGGCCCTTTGCTTGTGCTCAGAGTGTGTGGTGACGTTGTGATCCACCCTGAGCTTGTTTGCCTTTCTTGACTGGTCTTGTGACCCCTTGCTCTCCCCCACTTTGCCTATGGGGGTGTGTAGACTATAGTGGGTTAGCCTTTAGGGGGTACACAACTCTAGGGTTTCATACTTGTACTGCAATGTTGTGTAGTTCAATCACTTCTTGTTTCTGACAGCCAGATCATCCGGTACGTCGGCTAGCGGTTTCTGTAAATCCCCCCCTTTGTCTGCTGCCCCGACTTCCCGAATGTCAACCGCGTACACGTCAGCTCCTGCCACTACGGCGCGTTTCATCGTGATCGCGTTGACACGCACCGACGAAGACTCAGGCGAGCCCCAGCGAGGTAAAGCGATATTGTTACCGTTCACTCGCACGGTGCAGTCACCCGTCGTCTAGTCGATTCGCGGATTGTGTCGTCGCAGCCAATCACGACGGAGTAAAATGTCAATTCCGTCGAGGGTTGTTGCGAGCATTTCCTGGCTAAACGTGAAGTTACCCCCGCATCAAATCCGAACCCGGTCCACACGTTCCCGTATCACCAGTGGCGTGCTGTCGACCAGTCTTGCGTCGATCTCAGGTAAGCATCTGTCCAGTGGCAGTCTCAGTTTCCGTGCTGTGGCAGTGTTGTTAATGCCGTGGCTGGCTCCCCCGTCTACGAAGATTTTAACTAAGTCGGTACCGATTTTCCCACTAAGCAGTATGGGGCTATCTACCGTAGTACCCTCCTTATTCGGCCGGGTGTGGTCGATTGCGTGAACCGGCACAATCACTCGGTGAGGGTCGGTTGGGTCGGGCGAGCGGCGTGACCTGTCAGTAGAGGGCCCGTCTGCTACTGACTCCTAGCGTTTCCCTGCTGCTTGGTCTGTTTCTGCTGCTGAGCTTCCCCCTTTCCCTTAACATTTTCCGGGCATTCGCTGTTACGGTGTCCCGGCCGATTGCACGCAAAGCAGCGCCCTTTGAACGGTGCGGCAGTGGCATTCGCGGCAACGGCACGTATCGTAGCGCCCTCGTTCGTCCCACGAGACCGATGTCCCCAGTTGCTGCTTCCGTAGGACCCCGGTCTCGGTCGGTGGAAGAAGTCAAGTTTCTCCGCCATAGCAAGAATTTCTTGAAAGTCGGTGACGCCGCAAATCTGGATTTCCTTAGCGATGTCCTGCTTCAGGCCGCTGATGTAGCGGTCGATGCGCTCGCTCTCGTGCATGTAACCCACTTGCTCGCATAGTGCCAGAAACCCGCTCGTGTAGTCCTGGACAGAACCGAGTTGGCGCCAAGTGCGGAGCTTCTGTCGCGCCGCGATCGAAGCCGCAACTGGCTCAAACCGAGCGCGCAGACCTGCGCACCACGCGTCCCACGTGCGATATTGGGGCACCTCCACGAAATACGACGGCGCCCAGGGTCCGGTTTGTCCTTCCCGTGTCGGTAGAGTCGCGTAGTCCACCGGCTTCGTGGCGACGACACGCCACCAATCCATGGCGGGTCCTCGCAGCAACGACACGGCGTAACGGATTTTCGCCGTATCCTCCGAGACGTAGTTGGCGTCGAAGAAGACGTTAATCGTGAACAACCACGCCTGAACGGTAGGACCACCCCGTTGACTCGGGTCGAAGCATGGTGGACGTTGCGGCTTCAGCGGCATCGGCGACGGCAGTGTTGATTCGCCGGCTGGCATGGAAATCGTGACTCGAGGCTGACTTTTGGCCGCATTCGTCGCTTCGGAGTGTGTCGTGTCGTGGTCGTCGTCTCCGTCGTGGTGGACGACGCCATCACTAGCCGCGCTCGCGGGTTGCCCCACACTTCAATGTTGCGATGTCTGTGGTGCAGGTTGTATCGGAGTGCCAGGTGCTTCAGATTGTGCTTGCTATGCTCTTGCGATGTCATTTTGCAGGGACGTGCGTTCTGCCGTCAACGCCGCGATTTCTTCAGAGCTTTCACGGATTTGCCACAGCAGTTCATTCAAGTGCTCCTGCGTGAGAGTTGTGACGTCGATGTGCTCGGCCATGACGAAGGGCGTCGGCTCGGTTTAGTCTAGGCGCAGTCGTGGCTGCACGCGTTTACGAGAGAACGCGAGGACAGCGGCTCCTAGGGGCTAAGGTGCGTGAGTCCCTTCGAGTGAAAAATCATAAGTTGATCTCCTGGGGTGCGGAGATGCGCGGTTCGAAAAGAAAGAGGCTCTGATACCAAGTGTTACGGGTGCAATGAATCGAGGTAGCGAGGATTGCACTAAGGTGTCAACCGAGTACAAAATGTGAGCGAAGGCATGAGCGAACATTTATACGCGAAACATGCAAACGGTAACGCGGTGCGTGCGAGCTGGCTAGTGCTATGCTTGCAGTGAGGTTCCGGCTAACCCCGAAGCGTAGACCGACACGGCCGGGCCGGCAGTGCGAGGTTTGGTGACACAGTGCGCGCGAAGTTGGCGAAGCCCCGTTAGCAGTAACGGGCGAACAACGGCTACTGCTGTACGCGATGTTGCAGGGCGCGCTAAGGAATGTCGAGAAAATTCCTTACACATAGCAGCAATACAGGCCATACAATAAGCTCTCATTTTAGGGAGAACACAAAAATTAATAATGATTTCAAGGGGCCACCACTATGCATGTGCATGGGAGTGCACATATCTGCGGGTGAGCGTTCTCACTTGCATACAATCTAACGGCTGTGTGTGGTAGATGCAGTGAGTCAGTCGGAGTCTACAAGCTCCCAGCGGCACTGTGAGAGGTCCAGCACTGCGATCTCCCCATCGTCGTACAGAAACTGACCAGCTCCATGCCAGGGGAAGAGACATGTGTGTGTGGGGGGAGACGTGTGGCAGGGGAAATGTGTGTCGGGGAGAGATAAGTGTGGTTGGGGGAGAGGCGTGTATGTGCCATGCACCACAAGTGAAACAGGTGGGGGTAGGGGCGCAGCCAGGGGGGGCAGATACACACAGGGGAGGGGGAATGAGGGGGATACGGGAGAAACATCAGTGACAAGGAGGAGCATGGCAGTGGTGTGTGAAAAGCATGGCGGCGGCATGACAGCAGAGTGGCACACGGAGAGGAGCCTTGGACTAAAACGATTCGGAAAGAATGGAGGGGATGGCATGGCACAGGAAGGGGATGGCATGGCACGGGAAGGGGGGGCGGATGGCGTGGCATGGATGGGGTGGCATGGATAGCAGGATGCATGGGGCAGGTGCATGGGGCAGGCGCATGGGGCAGGAGGGCACCTCGATGGTAAACTTGCTGTGTGCCACTGATACCACCGTGCCGTTGCGGAACCTGCCCCCGCACACCAGGGGGAGGACCGGGGGGAGGGGAGGGTGGGGTGGGAGGCAGGGCAGGTGATAGCGCACACATGATAGAGGTGGGGAGAGGGGGAATGGGAAGGAGGGGGAAAGAGACGGGCAGAGAAAAGGTGCTGAGGTGAAACCTGTGTGACCATGGATGGTTGTATGTGGTGTGACCATGGATGGTTGTATGTGGTGTGACCATGGATGGTTGTATGTGGTGTGACCATGGATGGTTGTATGTGGTGTGACCATGGATGGTTGTATGTGGTGTGACCATGGATGGTTGTATGTGGTGTGACCATGGATGGTTGTATGTGGTGTGACCATGGATGGTTGTATGTGGTGTGACCATGGATGGTTGTATGTGGTGTGACCATGGATGGTTGTATGTGGTGTGACCATGGATGGTTGTATGTGGTGTGACCATGGATGGTTGTATGTGGTGTGACCATGGATGGTTGTATGTGGTGTGACCATGGATGGTTGTATGTGGTGTGACCCACCACCCATCTCACCCACGCTTCCCTCCTTTGCCTGCCGATCACTCTCTCTCACCTCCCCACTCCTTCCCAACCCCAACTCTCAACAACCTATCACCCATCCTCTCCACGCCACACCCACTCCCCCTTGCCCTCTCCCCACCAGCCACCCCTCCAAGTGCCCCATGCGGCACACCCACACAGGCAGCACTTCCCCCTTTCCATTCCCCCCCCACAAGAGCCTACCACAAGCTACCTTCCCTCCCCTAACCCGCCGCTCCCCTGATCCCCCCTGCGCCTCCCTGTGCCCACCTGTGGAGTTGCGGTGCCCAAATCCTGATCTGCTCGCCCTGCAGGTCGCGCACCGCACGGTGGGTCAGTGGCTGGGGGGGGGAAGGGACAGCCGGAGGGGAGACAGGCGATGGGGAACGGAGGAGGGGGAAGGGGGGAGGGGGAACAGGGTGGGGGGGGGAGAGCGGAAGGGAGAGGAGGCGCGTGAGTGCAAGCAGGGAGCGTGAGTCCTAGTGTGTTAGAGTCGTGCTGTACCACCATGCACGGTGAGCGGGCTGAAAAAGGGGGGCAAGCGATAGAGGGGAGCACGGGATGCAGGCAGCATGCCAAGTGATGACATTGGGGGTAGGGAGAGGAAATGTGGTGGCGACGGGGAGGGAAGAGCGAGAGATTAGAAACAAACCTGACATACATCACAGCCACCACACCACTCATCAAACTTACCACCCACACACCACACAGACACCACACACCTCTCCCACTGCACATCACCCATGCTTTACCTCGGATCGCCAGGAGAAGGGCAACGAGTAGCAGGCAGTGGGTGGCACCGTTTGTCTCTCAAAGCGCCACCGCTCCGCACGCAAAGATACGTGCTCCACGTCACCATCATCATATGCCACCTTGCAGAGGAGATGGAGAGAATCAGGGAGGGAGTGGGAAAGGGAGGGAGAGAAAGGGAGGGGGAGAGAGGGAGAGGGAGGTAGATGGAGGGAAGAAGAGGAAGAGATATTCGATGTGCTGGCCTGGCGTTAAAAAATGCAGAGGGCAACAGAGAGAAAGAAAGCGAGTGGATTTTGTGAAGATGAGGGCGTGTGGTGCATGCATCAACGAGGGTGGTCCTGAGTGGTGGCTTGCAAAACGAACAGGGAACAGCAGATGGAGGCAAGACCAAGTGGAGTAAAACAGGCCTGTTGGGCGTGTTGGGACCACTGCGAGAACACTGGCACATGGCACGTGGGTGGCACATGGCACGTGGGTGGCACATGGCACGTGGGTGGCACATGGCAGGTGGCACGCACCCTGTGCTTGCGAGTGGAAGCATCGTAGCCGCCGATGACCCCCTTGAAGAACCTGCTAGGGAGGGCAGGCAACGAGGGACGGAGCATTATCAGGAGAGGAAGCGAACAGTGACACAAGACCACAACAGGTGGAATGGCAGGGGGTTTGGGCGGGTCAAGGGAAGCAGTGATGCCGGTGGCGAGGTGCCGCACGAGACAATCAAAGACAAGGGTAAAATGAGAGGAGAGCATGGGAAGAGAGGGGGTGGGTGACATGATGCATGGTTGAAGAGCCACCTGCGTGGTTCCAGACAAACAACAGTGTCAACTACTCCCTTCCCGTCTGCACCACTCCCCACAGTGCTCCCATGCCCTAATCTTTCCCCCACTTGCACCCTGCCCCATCCCCACGTCACTCCTCCGCATCCTCACACCACCCCTCCCTTGCCCCACTCCCACATCACTGCTGCCCTTCCCCACCCACACAAGCGCCTCTCCTGCCCTGCCCCACCTGCCCTCCACCAGCCCCCCTCTTCACGCACCTCTGTTCCAGCGGCCACCACACCTCCACCCTTCGCCCCACCAGCGCCTGCTGCCGTGCTAGCGCCTCCTGCTCCGCCCGGCTCAGCCCCGAACCTGGCCGCTGCGCTGAACCAAACAGCTTCGGCGCATCGGCCAGGCTCGGCAGGGGCGCACCATCCGCAGGCCTCTTGCCCTTGCCCATAGCAGCACGAGCAGCTCCGCCCGACCCCACACCCCACTTCACCCCCCTGCCTCTCCCTCCTGCCTCCTCCCCTGCTCCTTCCCCCTCCCCATCGCCCCCTGCCCCCTCTCCAGTGCCCTCCCCTGTGCCTCTCCCCGTGCTGCTTCCCCCCTGCGCGCCTCTGCCTGCTCTGCCCGGTGGGTGCGCCTCCAGCTGCCACTGCTCGCGGCCCAGCACCACGTGCTCCTCGTCCCCATCGTCGTACCGCACCTGCGAACAGAGGAAAGGGAGGAGGGGACAGAGCGAGGGGGTTGGAAGGGAGGGAAGGAAGGGGGGAAGAGGGGAAGGAGATAAGGGGGAGGGGAAGGGGAGAAGAGGGGAGGGAGGGTTGGTGAGGCCTTTAGAGTGTGAGTGTATGGACCAGGGGGAGGAAGCGGGGAAGGGAGGCGGGGGAGAGGAGGAGAGGAGTGCGGGTGGAAGACAGGGGAGAGGAGGGCTGGCTGTATGCAGTCATTGTGGAGTAAGCTGGTATTGGAACATGCGCAGACTCACCTGCTGCCGTTCATTCATGCCACTCTAAGTCACATCAGAAGAAATTCACATCACATCAGATGCTCCGTGCACTAGCCCTCACATGCTCACATGGTGCTGCTCACATGCTGCTGCTCACATGCTGATGCTCACATGCTGATGCTCACATGCTGCTGCTCACATGGTGCTACCCCGCATGCTGACATGACATACGCGTGGGTTCACATGCATGGTGGAGGGGCAACTCACATGGTGCTTCATGGTGGCGGGGTCAAAGCCCATAACCGTGCCTGCGAAGAACCTGTGCGGGGGAGAGAGACAGGGAAGAGGTGGCAGGGTGTCACGAGCGAGCGCAACTTGGGACGTGGGCAACGGGCGCTTGGCTAAGGCAGCAATGAGGCAAGGGCGGTAAGAAGCCAGGGCGGCAAGAGGCAACGGAGCAATCGGCCACGACTTATCCTCACCACACCACCTCTGGTAACCGCCCACCCATCCGCCGCACTCTCCCTCCTCTATCTCTCGTCACCCCTTCCTCACCCCCCCCCCCTCCCACCTCTGTTCCAGGGGCCACCAGAGCTGCACGCGCTGCCCCACCAGCGCCTGGCTCAGCCGCTCCAGCATGGCATCCCGCACCCCCTCCGCCTCCGCGCCCCCTCGCCCCCCACCCCCGCCCCACCACGCGCCCCCGCCCCTCCGCCCCCTCCCCCGCCCTCCTCTCCCTCCCCTCCCTCCCCCCTTGGTGCCAGCACCATCGTCCCCTGTCTCCACGTCACTGCTACCTCCTATGGCCACGTCTCCCCTCCCTGCGCACACCACACCCGCCTGCCCTCCACGCCCTCCTCGCCCTCCCCGCCCTCCCCTCGCCACGCGAGTCATTGCAGCTGCCACCACTCTAGCTGCTGCGTGTCTGCTGCTGCCACTTCCCCCTCGGCCCGGCCCTGCTGCTCTAACGCAAGACATGCCCCCTCTCCTACCCTGCCCACATGCAGCAGCAGCACTGGCGTCACCACCAGCAGTAGCAGCAGCAGTAGCAGCAGCAGAAGCAACGCCAAGCCCCTTGAGGTCACCTGTGGCCACATCCTCTCTCCCATCGCTGCCTTTGCTCCCTCTTCCATCTCGTCTCCCTCCTCTCCCTCCCTTCCCTCCTCTCCCTCCTCTACCCCTTCTCACTCCTCCCCCCCTCCCTCTCTCCCCTTTCCATTCTCTACCTTCAAACATCCCCTTCTTTCCGTCTCTCTTCCCCTCCTCTCCCCCCAAGCGTCCCCCATCCCCTTCCCTTTCCTGCTGACGTGTCACATCAGTGCAACCAGCAGTGTCCACGTGTGCACCCACTGCCAGCGCGCCATTGCCAGTGGCGGACCCCCTTTCAGGCACATCATCTGGAGTCACACCCCTCACTGCCGCCACTCCCTCGCCACACGTCTGTGCTGCTGCTACTGGGCATGCCATGCCATGTGCGCACATGTGCAGTGGGTCCACTTGGTGGGGACAGCAGAGGTCAGGGGGCATGGCAGTAGCAGCATGCATGCGACACGGCACTTGAGCGTGGGCGTGGGCGAGGGTATGGGTGTGATGATGCATGCATGTAGCAGGGTAGGTGAGACCACATGCTGCGGGGATGTGCACACACGGATGTGCATGCGCGTGGACATGGGCATGGGCAGGGGCAGGGGCAGGGGCATGGGCATGGTTATGAGCCTGTGCAGGGATGGGGGATTTGGTGTTGGTATGAGTATGCATGTCACCGCATGCATCATGGGGCGACGAGGGGCCACGAGGGGCAGGTGGGAGCAGAGAGAGAGCCTGCTTCTGCCACCCGCTCCTTGGCACCGTCTGTCCCGCTCCCTCCACCGCCACACCCTGCAATCCTGGCCGTTGATCCGTAGCCATGCGCCACATGTGCTCATGCACTATCACCACAGGAGTCCTTGCCCCTGTGTGCACGCCCCCTGTGTGCACGCCCCCTGTGTGCACGCCCCCTGTGTGCACGCCCCCTGCACCATCCGCGCCTCTGCATGCGCATGCTGCACAGAAACTCTCCCTCACTAGCCCCTCTGCAGCGTCACACCCCTCCGACAGAATCCGTTTCCTCCGTCTCTTATACTCCCTCCCATAACGCATGAGGCCCCCTTTCCCCACCTCCACCCCCACTCTCTTCACCTCCACCCCCACTCTCTGCACCTCCTCCCACTCTCTCTTCACCACTCCTTCACCCCTCTCGCCCTCACCAGCACACACCCTCACACCTGCCAGTGGCTCCTCGCCCACTGGCTCTTTCTTTACAGTCACATCCATTTTTAGCCTCTTCCGCGAGTACACCCTCTCTACAGGCTGCCCCCTGATTCTCTGGTCCAGCTGAGGCCCCCCTACTTCCGTCTGTCTGCTCCCACTATATCCCACTGCTCCTCTTCCCACGGCAGCAGCAGCTGCAACAGCAGAATCAGGGCCGGCACTAGCAGCAGCCAAACAAGGCCCAGCAGGTACTTTGAAGCCACCACCAGCAGCAGCAACCGCAGCAGCAGCACAGAGGTGGCAGTGAGAGGCAGGACAGCAAGAGACCCACTCCCTGCCCATACCCATACCCATACCCATACCCACGCCCACGCCCACGTCCCCCTGCCCGCCAGCGCAGCCACCCACCGCCACAGCAGCACGCCCCCCAGCCGCAGCCACTGACGTCACACACGATCCCTCCTGCGCCCTCCTGCCACCTCCCTCCCCCTCGCCGCCCTCCCCACCGGTGGCCCCAGCAGCGGTGCTGCCCCCAGCAACAGCGCCAGCAGTGCTACCGCGCACATCACTGCGCATGCCCCCTCGCACTCCTCGTGCCTGGCGCTTGCGCCTGGTGCCGCGCAGCAGGGGCACCGGGGCCCACCCCGGCCCCGGAATGAGGCGCCTGCTCCCACGACGCCCCTCCCCAGATATCTCTTCCCCGCGCTCCTGCAGATCTTCCTCCTCTTCCTCTTCCTCTTCCTCTTCCTCTTCCTCTTCCTCCACTTGCTCCTCTTCCTCTTCCTCTTCCTCTCCCTCTTCCTCCTCATCTTCCTCCTCCTCTTCATCCTCCTCCTCTTCCTCCTCATCTGCCTCCTCCTCCTCCTCCTCTTCCTCCTCCACGTCCTCCTCCTCCTCCTCATCCGCCTCTAGAGCCATACTCTTAGCCCTGGCACGAGAAACATCAGCCAAGTCTCGGTCAGTGTCAAGCGCACCACCAGCGCTCACCAGAGTGTGCCCGTCCGCATGCAGCTCTGACAGATGCCGCCTCTTCGGCCGCTTCACCCACACTTTTCCTCTCCCTCTCCCTCTCCCTCTGTCGCTGCCTCTGCTGCTCCCTTCTGCACCTCTCCCCAAGGCAATCGGCACTGCTGCACCTCTCCCCAAGGCAATCGGCACTGCTGCACCTCTCCCCAAGGCAATCGGCACTGCTGCACCTCCTGCAGAAACACCCCTGCCTCTCCCCATCTTGCCACCACCCCTCTCTCCACACTCCCTTCCTCCCACCTCCCACCTGCCTCGCCCTCTTCCCCTCCCGCTTCCTCTCCCCACGCCCACTGCTCCTTGCTGCCCCATACTACCTCCTCTTCCCCGTCCTCTTCCCCTCACCCCGCCCCTGCCTGCCCCGCTGCCCCCTGTTACGACTCCCCCACACACATCCACCACAGTCTTCCCCCTCCCTTCCCCTTTTATTCCGTCCCCTTTTCCCCCTCTGCCTCCGCGCTTCCCCTTCCCCTGCGCGCCCCCAGGGGGAACGGTTCCCCCTGCATGCGGGGGGGTGGCGGGCAAGGCGGGCGGAATGGGGAGCGCGGGGAGGGCGGGGGCGGGGAAGGGGAGGGGGAGGGTGAAGGGGGAGATGGTGCGCGTGGCGAGGAGGCCGCGGCAGTTGGGCTCCCCGCAGTGGCACTCCTTGGGCTGTAGCTCGAACCCTATGAACCTGCATGGGCACAGCAAGGCGGGGGTGCGCATAGGGGGGTAGAGGGGGCAGAGGAGATGGTGATTGCAGTCACGAGAGCGGCGGTTGCTGGTCTGACGCATTCTGAGAGTGTGTGCGCGCAGCTAGTGTTCGAATGCGAAAAATTGTTTGCTTAGAGAGCAGGAAGGAAAAACTGCAGTCAGCGCAGTGGAGAAGAGAGAGAACGAGCATCAAGGCCATGCCACCAGCACATGAGAAGCGAAGCGTCACCCTAAGGTCACGACTAGCTGAGGGATTCGGCATTGTAAAGAGGCTCACTGGTAGTCGTATGTGAGGAACTGCCCCTTGCTGACTGCGCGCAGCGTGCACACGCCTATGCGCACCTCCCCATCCATCTGCCTGCTCGTGCACCACGATAGCAGCAGCAGCAGCAGCAGTAGCAACAGAAGCAGAGAGAGAGAAATGGGCAAAAGAAACATGCAGGATGAAAGTTCATGGAAGAGCACCAAGGATCAGCTGGACTCGGAGCGCAGGTGGGATCAGCAGTTGGGGCCAGCAGTTGGGGTCAGCAGTTGGGGCCAGCAGTTGGGGTCAGCAGTTGGGGTCAGCAGTTGGGGTCAGCAGTTGGGGTCAGCAGTTGGGGTCAGCAGTTGGGGTCAGCAGTTACTCATAAGTTGCTCATCGGTTGCTCACCACTTCTGCAGTTCGCAGTTGGGGTTGCAGGAGTGGTTGATGAAGCGCGAGAGGTTGCCCTTGTAGCGCGCGTCTATGATCATGTCACTGCTCACCTGCGCTCCCATCCATGCCGCACACACCATAAGCACGGGTCACAGGGAACAGGGCGCAGGGCAAGCGGCGTATGGGAGAGGGCGCAGGGAGCAGTGGGAGGAACAGCAGGATGAAACGAAACGACCTCGAGGGGCGAGATGGCATGGAAAGAATGGGGATAGCAGTGCTCCGTGCTTGATTGACGAGGCAATGAGGCGAAGCGCATGGAATCGCAGTGAAGCACACAGCAATGGGTGGCAGGGGTGGCAGGGGCGGCACGGACGGCAGGAGTGATAGGGGCGGCAGGAGTGGCAGGGGCGGCAGGGGCGGCAGGGGGCGGCAGGGGGCGGCAGGGGTGAACCTCGCAGAGGTAGAAGTCGGTCTCCCCGGCAGCCTTCATGTCCCACAGGCGCTGCTCGCACGTGGCGTCGTCTATCACTGCTCACCGCTCCGTGCAACATGGGGCAGGGGGGAGGAGGGGGGGAAGGAGGCGCATGGGTACAGGGGAAAGGGCGTATGGATACATGGGGGTGGGTGCACGAACAGGCCCAGGGAAAGGGGTGAGCAGTGCAGGAATGCAAGGGGAAGGGGTGAGGGGGTCACAGTTGAGCTGCCAGTCAGTGACGGATGCATCCATGTGAGTGACAATACATGGCTGCCCCGCACTCTCACCTTGCCCCACATACTCCATCACGTAGCATCCCGCAGGGAGGTCCTCGTTGGCCTTGAGGCCCCACCCGCACTTATCCGTCTGCGCACAGGGGGGGGTGCGGGATGTGAGCAGAGCACACGCATGGGGATAAGGGGGGATTTGCTTGATACGAAAACGGGAAAAGCAGGACATATGAAGGGGAAACGCGGGGGATAAGCGGGAATAATGCGGGGGAGAAGAAGGGACGGTGAGCTGGGGGCAGGGGGGTATGTGTGAGCAGAGAGGAGATGGACAGCCATGGGGCAAGCAACAGCGGAGTGGGCTATGCGGAGCAGCGAGCAGTGATGGTTCAGGGTTGCGGTGTGCTGAGACGGTTGAGGGGAGGCGGGGGGGCAGCGCGACGCACCCTGCAGAGCTTGACTTTGCGCGAGGGGCGGCGGTGGAAGGGCGCGTTCTGACACGACGACCCGCACCCGCAGTGCTTGCTGCAACTCACGTGCAACATGCTGTGGGGGGAGAGAGGGCGGAGAGGGGCGCAGGGAGGCGGAGGGGGTGAGGGGTGGGGGGGGAGGAAGGTTGGAGAAGGAGCAGAGAGAGACGGAAAGTAGATAATGAGAGTGGAAGAGGATGTGTGCAGGGAGCGGGAGCTGATGGTGCAGAGGGAGGAGAGAGGCACGCGCCATGAAAGGAGGTGCAGGAGTGGCAATGGTCACACACCGGCAGAGGCATGCCTCGCCACAGATGGACATATTCCTCCTCCGCCTCCTCCCTGTCTTGGTGTTGTGCGTCGCCTGCGCATTCGTCTTCCCCTTGGTCGTCCTTCCTTGCTGGCTCATCTTCACCGCACTCGCCTTCCTCTTGCCTCCCTGCCACTCCCCATCCTCCTCATCCTCCCCCTCCTCCACCTCCTCCTCTTCCTCCGATTCTGAATCCTCCCCTTCCTCCTCCTCATCCTCCTCGCTCTCCTCTCCTCCATCTCCCCCTTCCAAGCCATCATCTGAGCTCCCATCATCACTCCCCTCCTCTTCCCCCTCATCCTCACCCTCATCCTCCTCCTCCTCCTCCTCCGCCACCACCAGTCGCTTCCACCCCCGGCCCGTGATGCTCTCCCGCGCGCGCCCCCCCGCGCCCTTGTGGCATTCGCACTGCACCGACTCCGCTGCCGACGGCTTGGCGGGCCGCTTCACAAGATACTCGTCTGCGCGCCAGGGGGAGGGGGTTGGGGGAGGGGGGTGGCGGAAAGAAGGGAGGATGGCGGAAAAGAGAGTGAATTTGGAAAGACATTGCGGAAGGGCTGTGGGATGCATGGCTAGGGTTGGAATTTGCGGAGGGAGAGGGAGGGAAAGGGTTGGCGCGTGAGCGGGAAGAATCGCTGCGACTGCGGCTGACTGACGCTCGCAGCGCGTCTCTGCTGCTAGCCGCCCAGTCGAGTCGCGAATCCCGTTAAGCGAATGCACCGCTTTCATGCTCACACAGTTAAATCCAGGCAGAAGGCCGCTTTCAGCCAGACAAAGGAGCTCGTAACCACTACACGAATTCATCGCGCAAAGCGGAATGAAAACGATGGCGAAATTAGGTCAGTAAGTGGGTTCCAAAACTTGTCACTACATAAATCCCCAGCCTATACGTGGGTTTCACTCAATCGCCCTATTCCAGTCAATCAGAAGGTGAGACATGGCGGGGGGAGAATGCAGGGAAGCATGGTCCGGGACAACAGGAGGTTTTCAGACAACAAAGAATACGGGTGGTCAACCGAGCCAGACTCGCGTGCCGACAGGACGCAGCCTCGCCACCCATGCCTCTCATGCACCCATAGGTGATCCAGTGCCCGATGCCTTCTATTTTCAACTCGCGAATCGACAAGGAGAACAACCACGGAACGTCGCGAAGGTACGCCCTCCTCGACTGCTCACTGGACTGCTCACTGGACTGCATTGAATGGATTCAACGAACCTAGACAATTTCAGCGACTGCAGGAGCATGGCCTGCATTGTGGATCAAACGCACCTACCGGGAACTAGAGGCTTACTTCGTCGGATGGGTATGTAGTCTGGGAGCGGGAATCCCGAGCCGTGCTGTGGCACGATCGCATCATCCCGTGCCATGGCCCGCCGCGACGGGCGATCGAAACTGGCCGAGCGATGCGCGTGGCTCGCTGTTATTGCCAGCTAATTACACGACCACTCGCACTGAACGTCTCTTCGACGAACACACTAGAAAATATGTGACGTCCACTAGATGCAATGGTTCCTGGCCCTGGCAGCATGTTGATCAGGTGTGATCGCATCTCACCGTTTTAGCACAAGGGTTTGGTCAGGCAGGCAGACAAGGTGAGTGAGCAAGTGAGCGCGCAGCGAAGCACCTGGAAGAAATGGTGGAACACTGCTCATGCTGGTGCAGGGAAACCTGCACCGCAGAGAGTGGCTTGTCAGCGATTGGATAACTGCCCAGGGAGAACAGAAAATCAGCAGTCTATTCCCGCCAGAACGCGAATCTCCAGTAATAGCCGCTTCAAAGCAGATTTAGCTCTGATAAGCTGAGTAAATTTCTGCAACCATAGGAACGATAACGATATTTGTACAAAAAAACATTCGGGTCCGGAGTGCTTCTGATAGACAGGCCCATTCACAATATACATATACTAAGCACGTGCAGAATACAAAATCATACTGAATCGACACCTCAGCTAGAACGTGCATTGCTATTCGGTTTCGCCAGGCTCACATCCCAAGTGGACTCCGTTTCAGAGCTTTCCCCCTCCCACAATTTGCACCCACTCCAGTGCGAGCAATTCCTTCCTTCTCCAACCCGCCTGCCTCTTTTAGCCTATCCTCTTCTCCACCACCCCTACCATTGCCCATGCTGCACTTCACACTCTCTCTCTTCCTTGCTGGGCTGGTGCCTTGCAAACAGCAGCGGGGGGAACAGGGGCCAACTGGGGATGAGGGATGCGAGACATGCAGGGCAACAGTGGGGGAGAGGACCAGAGGGGAGTGGAGCGGGGACAGCGAATCCGGGAGGAAAGAAAAGGTGGGGCTGCAGCGGGGGACGCACGGGGGGAAGGAAGTGCGGCAGGAGCGCAGACATGGGGAAGTGGCGGCGCAGTGGGGAGAAGAAGGGCTTTTGAGCCCCATGCTGTGTGCAGCTTCCCCTGCAAGCAGCTGCTTTTGCGGGGGACTGAGGCCTGGTGACAGCACTCTGAGGCCTGGGGATCTGCGGGCACGTGGAGGCTTCCTGAAGAGGCAGGAGGAGGCGCGTGGGGAGGGGATCTGGAGGGAGAGAGAGAGATGCACGTGCACAGAGTCGCATGGCTTGAGGCGGGACGGGGCTCTGCTCCGAAGAGGAGACTGCCGATGTGAAGGCTGTGCGGGCCGTGAGGGCTGCGAGGGATGTGCAGAAGAGGAGCAGTCATGCGCCTTCGGGCTGTCTGGAGAAATTACACTGTCGTCTGTTTCATCGCCCTTGTTGAATTCACTCCCTGCCGTTGTACCACACGCTTCTTCATAATCACTTGCTTTTCCTTCACTCTTCTCCTCATTCTCTCTCACATCCCCAGTCTTCATGTCGTGTTCCTGCTGTGGGGTTTCAGTGCCTGGTACACATTGCTGGCATCCTCTGTCAGCGCTGCCCTCCTTGGTTATGGGCTCTGCACGCTGTGGAACAGGTTTCACGAGAAGCTGCTGCTCCTGTTGCTCCTGCTGCTGCTGTTGTTGCTGCAGCTGCTGCTTTTTCTGCTGCTGCTGCAGCTGTTGCTGCTGGTGCTGCATGTACATGTGCTGCTGCTGTAACATAGACCAGTTGAAAACCCCATTGCCTGGGACAGGAAGCGATCCAGGGAATGGACCCAATGGGTGTGCCACACCATTGGAAGGCGTGCTACTGGCGCACTTGCTGCTGGCTGCGCCACTGCTTCTGGTGTTGGTGGAAGCGGAAGGGAAGAAGCCGTGGGAGAGAGCAAAACCAGGCATCCACACAGCCTCATGCCAGAAGAACGGAGGCGATAGACGCGGGTATGCGTCCATGGAATAAGACGGCTGCTGCTGATTGGTTGGGACATGTCGTACTGCTTGCTGGTGGGGCACCGAGGGCGCGGCTGATAAGGAGCTATAGTCAGAAGAGGGGCGCTGCAGGTGCAAGGAAGATGGCATGCTGCCGCTCCCTGCGAAATTACTGCAGTCACCAGTCAACTGGTAATCAGCTCTGCCTGCTGCACCTTCCGCCAAGCTGCTCCACTTGGATGGCTGAGAAACTCGAGTAGAGGAATCGGATGGGTCGATGGACATGGCCTGCATGGCCTGCAAGCATTCCTCTACTGCGTCCCCACCGGCATCACCATTCATGCGGTCTGCTACACCCGCGTCCCCACTGCCGTTAACTCCCATGTTACCCCTCGTTCCGTTGCCTGCAGGCCATCTGCTCGTGGGCCAGGAATGAGCCGCCACTGGATTCGTCTGGAAAACAGCTGGGAACGGTGCAGGCACAGACGATGCTTGCATGGTGCATCCAATGGGCGGTGTGGAGGTCATGGGAGGCAGAGCAGCCACTGGAAGCTGAAGCGACATGGGCAAGGGCATGGTGGGGATGGACCTCATAGATCCCACGGACCCCATAGGCCCCATGTGCCACGGGCCCACCATGTCACGTCTCATGGGCCAGAAGCCGTGACTTCCTCCTGGCATCCTTGCTGCACTCGCAGCGTTCACAACACTTGCAGCACTCGCAGCCTGAGCCACAGCCGCAGCCACGGCCCCTATGGGAGCGCTGCGGAGCGGTGAAGAGGGGTGATGGCAGAGCGCCCAGGCAGCAGCATCCGTGCTGGTTGGAAGCCTGTGAGAGTACGCACGAGTGGGGGAGTGCTTCGGCGTGTACACTGCTGGCTGCCGCTGCTGGTGCTGCTGCTGGTTGCCGTCTCTAGCGAAGTACCGAGGGCCATGAGCTCCCTGTCGCACACCTTGGCCATGCTGTTGTTCCCAAGCTGATCCTCCCATGCTTGTCTCGTGTCCATGATTCGAGTGGCTTTGCCCCGGAGACCGGATCCTTGAGTTGGACACTAGAAGCAGCGTCCGCGACTTCCGGCCTTTCTTCTTCCTGCGCCGCCTCTTCTTCTCCTCTGCAGCGTGTGGCGCGCTCGTCAAGGACCCCTCTTCCCACCGCTCGTCTTTTCGAAGCAGCCGTAACTCGCCATTTGCAAGGTCGCTCAAGAAGCACCCGCCGTCTTGAGTGTCGCAGTGAGGGTCGCCACCTTGATCGGACGACAGATACTCGCCCTCTTCATACTGGGTTGACGGATCTGGCGATTCCACTATTGTCTTCGAGATTCGCACCTCGGAATAAGGAATCGAATTCAAACCCTCGTGATCCACGGTGAGGTCCTCAGACACTATGCACAGGCTGTCTTGATTCAAGGAATTTGTTGCTTGCAGTCCTGGACGCCTTTTCGAAAGAGAAGCAGCACTTTTAGCGTCATTGCAACGAATGTCAAGCGGCGAATAGAGAAGACTGTCAAATTCATGAACAGGTTTCTTTTCCTTGTCAGGAGGAACTGAGTGGACGGGACGAAGTGCTGGTTTGTCGGTCAGCGTGAAGCAGGCAGAGTCGGTCAAGACCTGCGGACTTGAACTCGATTGCGAGAGAGTTACAGTGTGACCCATGAGAATAAGGTAAGAAGAGGGTTTGATAAGATCGCGCAATGAAACGGCGCTTAGTCCGTCTGGGATGCATTGGCCGAGCTGATGAGCTTATATGCGAGCAGGGTGAAGGAGCCATTGCTGTGGTGTGAACGTTCAACAAAAAGACTTGTCAGCTGAAATGTGTTGCCTATGACCTCTTGGGAATGTAGAGGATGGCGAAATGCGACGGACGACATTCCTTTGCGACGCGGAATCGATCGTCCTCGATTGAGAATTTAGCACGTGGCAGGAACTTCGATTTCTCAACAGCACTTTCTCGTGGCTTGATGAGGTGTCTTCGGCTTTTCGCCCACTTGGTTCACCACCGAAACGTCTTCGCCACACGAAGTGAAGCAAGAACATTGCGAGCTGAACGACGTTGGCGAAAACTGAAGGTTGGGTTGGGTGGAATATTTTGTAAAGCGATTCAAGCGACGGATCAGTGGAATCCCCGTCCCCAAAAGACCGCCTTCGGCGCTGTTTTGTAGGCGTTAAATTTCCAAAAACTGGGTCCGCAGAATCTTCGTTGATAAGTGGTCTTCTGCCTATCAAGGTTTGGTGATAAGAGAGTTCCTGCCGAACCTGTCTGCGCCAAATTTAACGCATCAGCCTGCAGAACGCCACTTTTGGGGCGCACGAATTTAACCGTCTGCAGGCTCGAAGTTGTTGCTTCGCCGAGGTCGCACAACTAGTGCGGTGCTAATTCTACCTCGGGAGCTAGCGTCAGCCTCCGCACATGTTATGCGAGGCAGCAACATCCGCGCAACGCAACCAGCATGAATGCGCCTAGAAAATGCACGGAAGGCTACCGCGGTCAATTGGTGCGGAACCCTAAACGCCTGCAGAGCAACGCCAAACTCCACCAGATTTTGAATCCCAGCTCCATTTCGTGAATCTGTTAGTGCAGTTGTCTCGAATATTGGAAGGTGATCTGCTGGAACATGATGGTGAGTTATACGTTTGGGGCTCAATCGATGTCTAGATTTCCCTGACAGCAATTTAATTCTATGCAACCTTATTACAGTCTGACATGGAGATGGCCGGCGAACGCGATAACCATGAGGAACTTGGCCGAAAGCCCATTCTCCAGCACGACCCTGGCCATGACGAGAACGGTGGATTACACACAATGGTCGAAGGCGCTGTTCGACTGGTCACAATGCTTAATTTCATGAAGGTTTGCGGCTGAGGATTTTTAACTGTGGAGCATTGGAATCCACTTTCAGTCCCAGATTTTAACCTAAAGGCGGCTTACAGGTTGAGCTTGGCGAGTACAAGTCCTTAAAGTCCAAAGAACAATGGCGTTCCATCGGCGTTGAGTTTCTCGCCACCCTTCTTTTCGTTTATTTGGGTTGTGGCTCTGTCGTAGCATCAGGTGAATGTTCTTCTACGCTCGTCTAAGCTGTACCACACACTTCAAGTCATCCAAGCCGGCGTGTATTCTCAGGGGTCCTTGAGACGGAGCTGTCATCTGCAAGGCTCACTGTGATCGCGCTGGGTCATGGTTTGGCTATAACCTTTCTCGTGGCAAGCACCGGTGCAATCTCTGGAGGCCATATCAACCCAGTAGTTACCCTTGCCTTCGTAGTTGCTGGAAAGGAGAACATCATAAGGGGCTCTCTATACATCGTTGCTCAGGTGCAACATTCTGCAGCCCCTACTGTTCACGAGCAAGTTAGCAGCATCCATAACTGACATAGGTATTGTTGTCATCTGCAGTTGGTTGGGGGAATCTGCGGAGCTGCCTTGTTGGGGGCGTCCACCCCTGCAGCAGATTTAGGTCACTTGGGCAGTCACAGTCTTGGCCACGGAACTTCCGTTGGCAATGCTTTTCTGATGGAACTGATGCTAACCTTTACTCTGGTATATGTTATCTTTGGTGTCGCTGTGGACCGAAGAGGACCAGGCAAGTACCGTATCCTGATTCTTGTATCACATGCGGTGCCGTTTGCCACGTCACACCTGATGTCTGCTTGCTTGTCCAACAGGTGTTATTGCACCTATACCGATAGGTCTTGTGGTGGTAGTCGATCACTTGGTGGGAGTACCATTTACAGGTGCATCCATGAATCCTGCCAGAAGCTTTGGGCCAGCTGTTGTATCAGGAATCTGGCCACAAGAACACTGGGTGTACTGGGTTGCACCCAGCCTGGGATCAGCACTAGCAGCTGTCATTTACAGGTATACTGTTTTGACATTACTTTCCATGAGATCATAAACTAACCTGTATACCATTCAATGCAGGTACATAATAATGGGAACAACCTACAAACCACCAGAAGCAGCAGCAATGGTTATGCCCGGAAGGAAGTCCATGTCTGCGGCAATCTGATCTGGATGCATTATTCTTATTCGGCGATCTTGGGATGACATGCTATGCTGTGATGTTCGAGTATACCCTGAAATATTGAAACCTGCGATGCCATGTCAAATTCAAAAACAGAGGAAAAGGGAAGTGGATGCTTAAGGTTTTTGAAGATGAAGAAGATGCACACATGTTAAAATCAGACCGGACTGGAATAATCACAGTAACAAAGGGGCCAGTCGAAGGGACTGAGCAGGAGTACAAGCACCATGTGTAGAGTTGGCAACAAGAACACATCAGATGCCAACCTTCTCCTAACATCATGTGCCCATCTTGCAGAGTTTTCATCTCAAATTTGACAGATACACTCAGCATAACGATGCTGTCTTGACAGTGTTATTGAGCAAATGAATCCAATTCTTACCTCCTATCCGTTTACTGCTTCTTTGGAGACTTTTTTTTAGCCTCTATTTGCCGTTTCTGCGAAAAAGTGGACAGGCACCCAAAAGTAAGCACAAAATGAACAGCAACCAGCATTGCACTTATGTTCAGACACATTTCTCTCATACCTTCATTTGCTCAAGCAATTCGGGCATTTTGGCCATATTCTCTGCAATTTTTTCTTGCCTGCATACCAAGACATAGAGGAGTATAATGATGATTGAGCCCAGAACAGAGATCACCAAGCGCAAACTTGGCTGCAACCTGGGGTGCGAAAGTGGGCTGAACGTGGGCTTCTTCCATAGCAAACCAACACTCACTAGCGAACCAAATTTTAAGAATCGCAGGCTAACCTCACTGCAGCCTCCTTATCGTGCTTGTGACCCTTTATCTTGGTCTTCATCTCCTTCCGAGGAGCGTCATAAGGCCACTCCCTGCCACTCCAACACACGCATGCAGACAAAATGTTCAGGCACACATTTCTCCCCCCCCCTCCCCCCCCAACACATGCAGACAGACATATCATGAAAATCGGCACGCCCTCTCAAGCCCCCCTTTCCACACCGCTCCAGCTACAAATACCACAGAACCCCTCCCACAAGAAGGACAACACACATGCACGCATCTCACACCATCACACGACCACAGACGAGATGGGACTCAAGCAATGAGAGAATGACGAGGCAGCAGGAAGTGGCGAATCTCAGAAAATCCGGCCTCGATATCTCTAGAAAGCGCGATTAGGCATTACCTCGACGATCGAAGACGAACAAAAACGAGAACAATGGCGTCCGTTCATCAAGGAACGCGCCAACATAACAGCTGCTCCCACCGCGGTCGCACGACAGGAAGCCATTGCAAGATACGAGTGACGCTAAATCATAATCGACGACCTAGGTAAATCACAGCTCAAACGGTTTCTGATCTGTTGTACTTTTGTTCTGAACCGAGATAGCCTAGAAGAACTCACTCGCCAGACAGTAAAGTCTCTCGTCGCAACCGTGCGCGGTTCTTCGCGGAAATTGCTGCACCGCGCCACTTCCCATTAACGAATGACGGTCGTAATCGCTGAGCTAACTCAGCAACTGCCTTCACTACTTGTTGGCCGGCTCCTGTGGACGCCATTGCTACTTTTGTGCTTCAAATAATTGACCCTGCAAACTCTGCCGTTTTACGGATTTCTCCCCATTGTGCGGCTTCTAAGGGCGTGTAATGTTGCCTCGAACAGGGCACTGGTCGAACAATAAATTCGCCAGTTCGCGAGGGCGACTCATCCCGCTGGGCGACCAGCCATGATATGTGGCGGAATTCCAGCACTGTGGGTTTGTCACGGCGAAACCAGGGCAGATTCGCGACAGTCAGGTGGGACTCTGCGCGTCTTCAATCCGAACCCAAGCTCTACGCCTGGCGTAGTTTTCGTCTGCGATGTAACACGCCCTAAAACAACATTGTTTTAGGGTTTCAAAGCGAGTCATCCCCATTGGCCAGCGCAACCCAGCAGACTCTGGCACTTCCCTGTCCTCCTCGACCACTCCATTCCGCCAACAGATTTCCCCCACTCTCCCCCCCGCGGATTCTTGCCCATCACTTTGCTCCTCGTCCTCAACTTCTTTCCTTTCAACTGCTTTGCCCCGCAGACTTCTATGCTTTCGCGCAACCACAGTCCAACGGCCACATCCATCCATTCCACTCGGCCTCAAACATTGTTCTTGAACTATAAGCCTGAAAGCTTGTTCTGTCTGTCTGTGCCTCGCGACTCGGCCTCAACTATCGTTCTTGAACGCGCTTACGAGGTCGCAGTATACAAAATCACGGTTGTTACGCGGTCGGTGCGCGCTCACTATACGCTTATACACAGCCGGTGCTCGGTGGACGAGAATGACGTTTCAGGTGTTCGTTCGAGGTCTCGATGGCGCTACTACACTGCTTCGCACCGATAGAACCGTGATTTCCGGTGCTGACCTTAAGACCGCGTTGCGAAGTCGGCGCGCTCTTCCGCCGCTTCTAAGCGACAGAAGTGACGGCAGCTGCGATGCATGCGATGGGTGCGACGGATGCGACTCGTTCCGCGTCGTCACCGGCACGCGGGAGATCTCGGACACGTCGCTCCTCTCTGCTGACGCGGCAGGATTCTTCCCTTCGTGCCACGTCATCGCGAGGGTTCTCGGAGGAAAGGGTGGCTTCGGGTCGCTGCTGCGCGGCGCCGCCACCAAAGCCGGGCAGAAGAAAACGAGCAATTTCGACGCGTGTCGCGATATGAGTGGTCGGCGGCTCCGGCACGTCAACGCCGAGCGTAAACTGAAGGATTGGCGGCACGAGGCGCGAGAACGACAACTGGAAAAGACGGCGCAGGATTATTTGAAGAGACTCGCGAAGGAGAAGAAGAAGCGGCGCGAGGAGGTGGTCGATCTGGGCGCGGTGCGCAAGGCCAGCCACGCCGCCATGGCGAGAGTCGCTGATGCGGTGAAGAGCGGTATGGAGCGGCACGGTCTGGATAAGGGGAAGCGGAAGCTGAGCGCGGAGGAGGAGGGGGAGGAGGAGGCGGAGCGGGCGCAGCAGGCGAAGCGAGGGAAACTTCTGTACGTTTCTTGACTGGGGGAATGGAGTGGGGAGGGAATGCGGGGGGGAACAGGAGATGGGGGGTTGGATAGGTGTTTACAAGGAAAAAAAGGCTGGAGGGAGGGGGAGGGGGGTGTGAATGGAAGGATATGGGGCTGAGTTTGGAACTCCACTCCTGCTAACCCCGCTCTCCTCTTCCGTGTGCCTTGGTGGTTTGTCCGTTGCGATCTCCTGTGCGTGCACGTGTGTCATTCCATGCGCTCTCACATGCCCATGCGTGTAACTCAATTTTCCACGTGTTCGTGTTCGTGTCCCTGCCCCTGTCCCTGCCCCTGTCCCTGCATTGCAGAGGCATGCTGGAGGATATTGAGGAGGGGGAGGACGACGAGGAGGAGGATGAGGAGGAAGGGGAAGAGGAAGAGGACGAAGAGGAGGAGGACGAAGAGGAGGAGGACGAAGAGGAGGAAGACGAGGAGCATGAGGAGGGAGAGGAGGGCACAGAAAAGGGAGGGGAGGAGGGGAGTGGGAGTGGTTCGAAGGAGGGGAGCGAGGGGAGTGGGGGTGCAGGGAGTGCAGGCAGTGCGGGCAGTGCGGGCAAGGCAGTGGCACCGCTGCACTCGTCCTCGTCTGATGAGGAGCGCGATGAAGCTTGCCATGCAAGTCGCTCGCCCTCCGCCCACTCCTCGGCACTCCACCATCACGAGCCGCAGGCACAGCCGCAGCTGGTGCAGCAGCAGCAAAAAGTGCAAGAGCAGCAGCAGCAGCAGAAGCAGGAGTCCCAACAACACCAGCAACAGCAGCAGCCGCCGCCGCCGCCGCCGCCGCAGACACAGCAGACAGCAGCAGCAGCAGCAGCAGAGGGGCACATCGACCTCTCACTGGTCCACTCTGCCACTGACCTGGAGGTGAGTGCTGAAGCAGCCTGTGAGGTCCACGTGTGCTTCTGCCTTACCACCCCCATGCCATGCCTGTCTCATTCTTACCCAGCCCCTTCCCCCCCCTTCGCTTCCCTTCCCTGTACACTGCCCCACCCATTTTCTTTCGTCTCTTCACGCCCATAGTGTTCACCCTCCTGCCTCCCACCTTCCCTCCCTCCACCTCCCCTCCCCCCACTCTGTGTCTTCTCGCCATGCGCCAGTCGTTGGGGTTGGAGCGGCTGAAGCAGGAGCTGCAGCAGAGGGGGCTCAAGTGTGGTGGCACCCTGAGCGAGAGGGCAGCGCGGCTCTTCCTGCTCGCCAGCACGCCTGTGGACCAGTTAGACCCCAAACACCTTGCTGGGGCTGCTGCTGGTGGTAAAGGCCGCAAGAGCAAGGGCAAGCTGTGACTGGGAGAGAGGGCAGTGTGGCTCTTTCTGCTCGCCAGCACGCCTCTGGTCTGGACCAGTTAGACCCCAAACACCTGTCTGGGGCTGCTGCTGCTGCTGCTGCTGGCAAGGGGCGCAAAGGCAAGGGCAAGGGCAAGCCGTGACTGGGTGGTGGTGGGATGCAGTGTTGCGTTGTGAGAGGCTGGAAGCTGGTGGTTGCCTGCTGTAGATAGCTATTGCTGGCAGTGCCTGCCAGGCAGGTGTGCTGCTGGTTGGTGCTTCTGATTGTGGTGGCAGCACTGTGGTGGTGAATATCCTTGCCTAACTGCCCACGTGACCACTGCTTTTTATTTCTGCTTGCAGTGCTTTCAATCAACTCGTGTTTGGGAGTTCCTTTTTGTTACTGCCTGTTTCAGATTTACACTGCACAATTTCCAAAGCTGCTTTGAAATACATTTTCTATTCATTGACACCAAAAAGCTATGTACGTACGGTGTTACGAGTGCAATTGAGTGAACGAACGAGAATTGCACTATCGAAGCAAAGAGGACAATGAGCGAAGGCATGAGCGAAGGATTATATAGCGAAACAATAGTGGTAACGGTAATGGACTGTGGTTGTCGCGCGACGAGCCTGGGGCTGAGGTTGGGAAAGTGTCGAAGCGTAGGCCCGGAGCGCGGGTTACCAACCGAGCCGTGAGGTTGGGATGCGATGTGCGAAGAGGGCGGGATAATGAATGATGCGATGGTCGTGAGTGGTAACGGTGCTGACTGAGGTGCTACAGTGACGTACGCGTTGAGCAGGGACGCGAAGTAAGGAAAAGGGAATTTCCTTACACTACCCTCCTCCCCAAGGAGGCCCCTCTTACGAGAGCGCATGGACGTCGCGGAAATTTCGGCTTCGCAGATACTCGGGGAAGACAGGGTGGTTCTCAATTTTATCCAGGGGGACCCAGTTGTCTTCTGTGGGTGTTCGGTCCTTCCAGCGAATTAGGAACTCTATCCTTCGGGCTCCCCGAGGGTCGCGGACTCGGTGGCTGAGGATTTTTTCAGGGGTGATGAGTGGTTCGGTTGGGGGACGTGTCATGCTGGCTGGTCGATTTCGTGGCAGTTGGCTCGTGGATGGGATGTAAGGGCGAAGTAGGCTGACGTGGAATGACGGGCTGACGTACCAGTCAGCAGGGAGGAGGAGGTGGGCGGTGACGGGTGTGATCATGTGGCTGATGCGGAATGGCCCACAATACCGGGGGCGAAGTTTTGGAGTGATGGGCAGGCGAAGATTTTGAGTGTCGAGTAATACGAGGTCGTCGGGCGGATAAGTAACGGGTCTGCGATGTCGATCGGCGTTACGTTTAGCGATGATGTTTGATTTTTTGATTGCTTCTGCTGCCCTGGTCCGTGCTGCTTGCAGAATCTCGGCGAACTGTTGTGCTCGTGGGACTGGGTTGTCGGGATTCGGTGTCATGGGTACTGTTGGGTCCTGTCCGTAATTCAAATAAAACGGCGACTGTTGCGTCGTGGCTGATGGTGCGTTATTGTATGCGAACTCGATAAGTGGCAGCTGCTGTTCCCACGTATTCGGGTCGTCGCACGTGGCTCGAATCAGTTGCTCCATGGTCTGATTTGTCCGTTCCGTCTGTCCGTCGGTTTCGGGGTGATAGGATGAACTGAACTGTAAGCGCGTGCCGAACTGCTGCCACAGGTTCCGCCAGAAGTTGCTGGTAAATTTCGTGTCCCTGTCGCTGATGATCGGCGCGGGTATCCCGTGCAGTCGTACGACGGTAGAGATGAATAGTCGGGCGGTTTCTTCGGCTGTGATGGATTTCCTGCATGCTGCGAAATGAGCCATTTTCGTTAGTCGATCGACGACGACCACGATCGCGTCATTTCCACTCGCCCCAGCTGGTAACCCCGTGACGAAGTCCATCGTCACCTGCTGCCAAGCACGCTCTGGAGGCGGGATGGGTTGTAATTGCCCCGCTGGTCGCTTCCTGCTTGACTTCATGAGCTGGCAAGTGGGACACGATGCCACGTGTCGTTGCACATCGGTCAACATTTCTGGCCAGTAGTAGTACCGCTGCAGCTGCTGCCGTGTTTTTTCTACCCCGAAATGTCCCGAGGTAACTCCGTCGTGTGCTTCCTGTAACAGTAGTTCCCGCAGTAGCGTGTATCCCGGTACCCAGATGCGGTCGGTTCCAGTTTTTACGTAATAGACTCCTTTTGCCGCTGCGAATTGCTGTGAGTTGCCTCCTGTAAAGAACGAGTCTGTTTGATATCCGTGGGTAAATAGGCCGGTAAGCAGTGGGCTGGTCTGGGCGAGTAGTATCGCGTGGATCTGGGCAGTGGGGCGGGTCAGTGCGTCGGCGATATTCGATGCTCCTTTTTTGTATGTGACCGTATAGTGAAAATTCGACTCGAGGAAATCGAACCATCGAATCTGTCGTGGGTTGAGGTGGGGCTGTGCGCGGAGGTACTGTAGAGATCGGTGGTCTGTCCGTACTGTCACGTCTGCGCCAGTCAAGTAGCAGCGCCAAACTTTGAATGCATGCACGATCGCGAGCATTTCGCGGTCGTGTATCGGGTAATTTCGCTCAGGCGGATGTAGTTTGCGTGATTCGTAGGCGATGGGTTGGAGGCCGTTGCCGAAGTCTTGTAACAGTACAGCTCCGATGGCGATGTCACTTGCGTCGGTAACCACTTCGAAAGGGCGGTGGGGATCAGCGATACGTAGAACGGGTGGTGAACAAAGGACGTTTTTTAGGGCAGAGAAGGCAGCATGCTCTTTCTCCCCCCACGTAAAAGCGACCCCCTTACGCAGTAAATCAGTTAGTGGGGCTGTTAAACGTGCCATGTCGGGCACGAACCGTCGAACGTAATTAACAAACCCTAAAAAACTCTGCAGTTCCGTGATGTTTGTCGGGGGGCGCCACGCTTTTACCGTATCCAGCTTCTTTGGGTCGATCTCAACCCCAGCCTCGGAAATGACGTGACCTAAAAACTCTAGCCTATCCCTAAAAAACTCGCACTTGGAGCCCTTGGTGAGCAGCCGATGTTCCTCTAAAACCTTAAAAACTGCTTCAAGTGTCAGAATATATTTGCTGTCTAGCCTGCAGTGGGGTACTCTGTAATGAGTACAACCCAATTTAGGGCAATGTACTTGTATCCCAACTCTTGCTAGTCACTTCACTTCCCTTGCAATTTCTCGACTCTCACCTAACCCACTCGAACTTACCTATGTCCTAGTGTGGGCCTAGGCTACTAAGCCTAGGCCCCACACCTAATATTTTCACATCAAGATCTGCTAAGTGTTGCTGCTTATCCCGACTGTAAACGAGGATATCGTCGAGGTAAACGATCACGCATTTATCTAAAAGTGGTCTAAACGCCTCGTTCATGGTCATCTGAAAGGTCGCAGGCGCGTTCGTCAACCCGAAAGGCATTACTGTATACTCGAATGACCCGTACCTAGTCCTAAATGCTGTTTTTGCGCAGTCCGATGGTTCGACCCGAATCTGATGGTAACCTCCCCGTAAATCTATTTTCGAAAAGACACGTGCTGTTCGCAGTTGGTCAATCAGTTCGTCGGCGCGGGGGATGGGGTATCGCGATTTGACTGTTACTCGGTTAAGCGCTCGGTAGTCGATGCACATGCGAAAACCTCCGTCTTTTTTCGGTGTGAACAGTATGGGTGCGGCGAACGGTGACGAGCTTGGTCGAATAAACTGCTTCTCTAACAGGTAATCTAACTGCTTCCTTAACTCGTCGAGCTCGGGCTGTGTCAGTCGAAATTGCCGCTGTACTGTTGGCTGTGCCCCCGGTTCTAGCTCGATCCTGTGGTCGTGCGCTCGCTGAGGTGGCAGTCCCTGTGGTAAATCATCCGGAAATATCCCCGGGAACCGTTTCAGTAGTGTCTGTAATTCGGTCGGTACGGCTGCTAGCAGTTTCTTTAAATCATTCTGCTGCTCGTCTTTTTCTACCACTGCGATATCTACTGCGTACACGTCGGCTCCAGCAGCGACAGCCCGTTTCATCGTGATAGCGTTGACCTGGACTGTCGAAGATTCGGGTGGCCGCCAGCGAGGTAGGACGACCCAGTTACCGCTACTTCGCACTGTGCAGCTCCCCGTCGTCCAGTCGATCCGTGGGTTGTACCGTCGCAGCCAATCACGTCCCAGTAAAATGTCGTGCCCATCCAGCGTCGTTGCGAGCATTTCCTGTGTAAACCCGAAGTTTCCCCCGCAGCGGACTTTTACTCGCTCCACTTTTTCTCGTATGGCCAATGGCGTGCCGTCGACTAAGCGTGCATCTATCTCAGGTAAACATCGGTTAAGTATTAACTGTAATCTCCGTGCGGTTGCAGTATTAACTAAGCTGTGACTTGCCCCTCCGTCAATGAAGATTTTGTGAAATGAGTAAGCAGGAATGAGGTTAACTATGAATGAAAGCAGTACAAATGTGAAACCCTAACTGGGTTGTACCCCCTATGGGATACCCCACTACAGCCTACACAGCAGTATAAGCTATAGACATGTTCTGACACACCCCCATAGGCAAATTGGGGGAGAACAAGGGGTCACAAGACCAGTCACGCAAGACAAAGCAAAGCTCAGGGTGGATCACAAAGTCACCACACAATCCGAGCACAAGAGCAAGGCCAAAGGCCAGTTCACAAGCAAGAGTACAGACATATATATATAAAACTAGACAAGCAAGAGCAGGTATATATATATGTCACAGTACAAGTAAAGTCAAGAGGAGAGCAAGTGAGGCAAGACAGGCACAAGACCCAGCTGGGTGCAGAAGCGCTGATGGTCACAAGGCGCAAGTGCCTTGGTGAACACATCAGCAGTGTTGGCCTCAGAGGCCACGTACGCAAGTCGCAACTGACCACGCTGCTGCAACTCACGAGCAAGGAAGTAGCGGAGAGCAATGTGCTTCGTTCTGTGCTCCAAGCGCTGCTCTCGACACAAGGCCAGCATAGCCTTGTTGTCTACGTACAGCACTGGAGGAGAACGAGGCGGCTCTCCTAGGTCAGTCAGCAGGTAGGTGAGCCAGCGAAGCTCCTGTGCAGCCATGGCTCCGGCGTAGATCTCAGCCTCACAACTGGAGCCGAGAACCGAAGACGAGCGAGTAGACCGCCACGAGACAGAGCCGGAACCAAGGCTGAAGGTGTAACCCTGTGACGACCGCTGCGTAGCCTGGTCGTCAGCCCAAGAAGCGTCCGCGTGGCCGGTAAGGACCACTGGACTCCGCCCTCCAAGCACTAGCCCCATGCCTGACGTACTGCACAGGTAGCGCAATACCCTCTTCGCTGCAGCCATGTGCTCCGGTCTGTGTCTCCCAGGAGCAACATAGCGTGCAAGAATGCTCAGAGGGTATGCAAGGTCAGGTCGTGTGCAGGTCATCAGGTACATGAGGCAGCCAACAAGCTCTGCATACGGACCACTCGACTCTACGGACTCATCCGAAGGCAGAGCTGAGAGTGAGTGGCGAGTAGGCAGAGGAGTGGCCTGAGGCGAGGAGTACGTGAAGCCGAAGCGCTGAAGGACCTGCTGCACCATGTGTGACTGAGTCAAGGTAATGGTGCGGCGTGCTCTGTCCCGAGTGATCTGCAAGCCAAGGTAGCTGCGCAGTTCACCCAGGTCTGTGCACGTGTGTCTCTTCAACAGCTCGGACTTCACGTAGGCGAGTCCAGCAGTGTCCGCTGTGGCAAAGACCAAGTCGTCGACGTACACGAGGATGTAGAACGGCGGCAGGGAAGTGTCGGTGCGAAGAAACAGCGACGGGTCAGCAGTAGAAGGAGCAAACCCAAGAGCCGCAAGCGTAGTCCTCAGTGTGTCGTGCCACTCACGCGGTGCCTGGCGGAGACCGTAGACTGGCCGTCTGAGGCTCCACTGGGTGCCAGGAGGGAAAGTCCCAGTGAAGCCAGGTGGACGGCGAAGCCAGATCTCCTCGTGCAGGCTACCCTGCAAGAACGCAGTGCTGAAGTCGAGAGAGTGAAGCTCGTAGTCGCGCTGAGCGGCTATGTGCAGCAGCACCCGAAGAGTAGTCATCTTCGGGGTGGGAGAGAAGGTCTGAAAGTAGTCAACTCCCTGCCGCTGACTGAAGCCACGAGCAATGTACCGTGCCTTGAAGCCAGGTGGAGAGCCCGGCGGCCGCTTCACCCTGAAGATCCACATGCCACTGACGATGTTCGCCCCAGGAGGGGGAACCGCGTCAACGTAGGTGCCTGTGGACTTCCAGGAAGCCATCTCTGCATCCATGGCTGCCTGCCACTGAGAGGAGTAGGGGCCCTCTACGGCCTCCGCGTAAGAACGCGGAGTCGGGATGTCTAGTGCATCCGGGTCTCCCTCAGGGGCAAGCAGTACAGACGCGAGATGAGGTGAAGCAGCCGCTAGACACTGTAACTCCTCCTGCCTGTCCTCTAGGACGTCCGTGCCAAGAGCACACTCACCCCCGACGGACGGAGGACAGACAGACGCAGACTCAGCAACAAGACTAGCAGCGTAGTCGAGACGACAGCGAGCAGCAAAGTCGACGAGCTCAGCGACTAGAGCAGACGCAGCAGTGGACTCAAAAGAGGGGTCAGTGACGACAGTAGCAAGCAGACGCGTGACAGTAGGACTCGCAGCGCGAAGAGAGTCCGACTCAGGGTCGGCAAGCGCAGGAAGAGAGGACTCAGGAGGAGAAGGCAAAGGGGCACGCAGAGGAGCAGTGGACGGACGCAGAGACATCCGGTGCGTGCCAGGGACAGGAGGAGGACGCTGACGCGAACCGCGACCACTAGCGCGAGCAGCACGAACAGGCGACGCGGGGCGAGACGCAGGCTCACGACGCTCAGCAAGACCTCCAGTAGGACCAGTGTAAGGAGAGGGAGCAGGCAGTGGAGAGGAAGGCTCCAGTAGGGACTGCGACTGGACAGGCGGTGGACCCTCTACTGGAGGAGAAAGACCAAGAACCTGCTGAAGGAGCGGAACGAAGTACGGCCGAGGCCGCGCGGCAGCTCCAGTCTCAGCAGGGACAGCACCAGCACCCTCAGCGACAGCACCAGCGCCACCCACACCTCCAGCGGCAGGACCAACAGCAGTAGGCTCAGTACGAACGCCCTCAGCAGCTCCAGCTCCAGGAGGACCCGCAGGTCCAGCAGCTCCGGGACCGGCAGCACCCGCACCCTCGACGATCGAAGAAGCTCCAGCTCCAGCTCCAGCAGCACCTCCAGACTCAGCAGCACGCCTCCAGCGGCGAGCGAACCACTCGCGCAGCTCCTGTGGAGAGAGGGGCTCCCGGCGAGACGCAGCAGCAGGAGAAACCCCAGGCTCAGCAGCTCCAGACGCAGCACCCCCAGGCTCAGCAGCTCCCAGCTCAGCACCCCCAGGCTCAGCAGCTCCCGACCCAGCACCCCCAGACCCAGCACCTCCAGGCACAGCACCCCCCGGCTCAGCACCCCCAGGCTCCGCACCTACCGCAGTAGCACCCTCAGGCCCAGCACCCCCAGCAGTAGCACCCCCAGGCACAGCACCCCCGCGCACAGTACCCCCAGAGTCAGCACCCCCAGGCTCAGCACCCGCAGCAGGACCAGAGTCACCAGTAACCTCGACCGGGTCAACGGCGTCTACCTGGGACACACCTGAGGGGGCAGGAACCTGAGGGGGGAGGGGGTCTACCGGGGGGGGAACCGGCACAAGGAAGTCCGGGGGAGGGGGGAGGGAAGGAGTGCGGTAGGGGAAGAGACGGTAGAAGGGGACTGACTCGTCGAACGTGACGTCCTGGGAGGACAGAACACGACGAGAGGAGGGGTGGTAAAACTGCCACCCTGGGGCGTCAGTGGGGAAGCCAAGAAAGACACAGGGAGCAGCACGAGGGGACAGCTTGTCCGCAGACAAGTCGCGGACAAACGCCCGAGATCCCCAGACCCGGAACACAGACGCATCGCCAACCTTCCCTGTCCACAGCAAGACTGGGGACATCGCAGGCCGAGAGACCCGGGGGTGAAGGTTGAGCTGATGCGCCGCGTACCTCACCGCAAACGGCCACAGAAAATGGGGGGCAGCCGCATGCATCATGGACGTACGAGCGACATCCATGACCATGCCAATGCGGCGCTTAGCAATCCCATTTTGCTGTGGTGAGTCCGGAAGCGTGAAGGTCTGGCGGATCCCCCGTGCACGACAGTAGTCTCGCAGAAGGCGAGAAGAGAACTCTCCGCCTCTGTCAGAGTGCAGACGCAGAACAGGAAAGTCCGAGCCGAAGCTCTTCCTGAGCTGGAGACGAGCCTCGCGGATCCAGTCGATCAGCACCTCAGTGACCGCACCCTTGCTGCGCAAGGGGAGGACTGTGGTGTAACGCGAGTAGTCGTCAACCACCAACAGGAAGTAGCGCTCGTAACCCTGCCCACGGACGGGGGCTGGGCCCCACACATCCATGTGAAGCGTCTGCAGGGGAGCCTCTGTCGGGGGGAAGTGGGAGGAGTGAGGAGTAGCCCGGAGGCGACCCTCGACACAGGGGACACAGGAAGGTCCTGGCCCGGAGGGGAGAGGAGGGAGAGACTGGGGAAGACCAGAGACAAGGACACGGGAAGCCATGCTCCGAAGACGGGGCAAGGAGGGGTGGCCAAGACGGTGGTGCCACAGGAGAGTCTCGTGAGACAGGAGGCGACAAGAACAGGGGGCAGACTCAGGACCTGACCGGGACGCAGCAGCAAGTACCTGACCCGACGTAGCCACCTGACCAGACGCAGGGACAGGAGGAGACTCAACGGTCAGGGTGTAGAGACTCGACCCCGGCCGACGCGAGAACGTGGCCAGGTGTCGGCCTGTGCGAGCCTCCGTGCAGTGGGTCACCCGCTGACGCGCAGGAGTGAACTGGTGAACACCCCCATCCTGCAGGTCCGCTCCACTCACCAAGTTCGTAGAGAACGAGGGAAGGTACAGACCCGACAGGGTGCCCGAAGGGGCAGCCGGACACGGGAGGACAGTGGAGAAGTGAGACAGGACAGGACCCCCAGAGGGGTCAGCAAGGGAGACCGCAACTGGCCTGGCGAGCGGCGAAAGGGTAGTGCGGTCTCGAAAGAAGGAGCGAGAAGCTCCGGAGTCAAGTGTGAAAGTGAGGGAGGACGAGGACGACTCAGTACCTGAGAACGCAGTCTCACCAGTACCTGAGAGCGCAGACGCACTGGCACCTAGAGCAGCAGCCTCACAAGTACCTAGCGCAGCAGTACCAATGCCCGGGTCGGGCTGGAAACACCGGTAACCCTCATTCTCCTCACTATAATCCACAACATACATAGCAGTAAGGATAGCATCAAAATCAAGATCAAAGATCGCTACACCAGCCCTGAGAAGCTCATCCCAGCGAGGGATCTCACTAGCCCCAGGGAACTGCTGACGCCAAGCGTCCGTCAGGCGGCCAAAGCAGCGCTGGGTGGCGTGGGCACCCCCACACTGCTCACCCGCGCGGTCGCCGGAACGAAGAACGTAGGTGCAGGGACCAGTACCCCCACCCCTCTGACGCCCAGCGTACCACTCACGAAGCTGCTGAGGCGAAGGGATGTCCCGTGAGCGCTGCTGCTGCTGCCGGTGCGAGCGCTGGCCACCACCACCGCCGCTACGCTGCTGGGTACCACCCCGACCAGCTCCACCTCCTCCACCACTACTGCCTCCGCCGCTGCCGCCTCCACTGCCTCCACCTCCGCCGCCTCCACCTCCGCCGCTGCCTCCACCACCACCGCTGGCACCACCACCACCGTCTCCGCCGCTGCTGCCACCACCACCACCACCACCCCCGCCACTAGTCCCGCCGCCACCCCCACTCCCTCCGCCGCCACCGCCGCCACCGCCACCGCCCCCCCCAGCTCCACCCGCGCCCTTGCCTCCCTTGCCCTTGCTGGAGCGACGTCTCCCACTAGGGGCAGACGCCGCGCCGACCGACTCAAGACCAAGCAGGTCGGCAGCAGCAGCAGAGGCAACAGAGGGCAGCAAGGGGGAAGGAGAGCACCCCTCAAAGATGGGGGTGCGAGGGTCACCACGAGAAGCACCTACAGCGACTATGCTCTTCTCCGCTGCAAGGAGGGCCTTCTCGAGGAGGTCGACGGTGAGAGTGGTGGGACAGACTGCGAGAAAGTGGTCCCTGACGACGCGAAGGGAGTCAGGGAGGCGCGCGACTACGTAGTAGAGAGCGATGTATATGGGAGGGGGGTTCCTAGCGCAGAACTCAGCAGGAAGGGCGGCGCGGTAGCGAGTGTCACTAGTGCGGAGGTGCGTAATGAGGTCAGCGACAGTGGGAAAGGCAGAGAGGTCAGGAAAGAGGTAGGGAAGCATGAGACGGCTCAGTGCAGCAGTGGCAGGGGAGGAGTAGCGCGCAACTACAGCGTCGTACAAGGTCTGAGCACTCTTGTACTGACTAAAGTGCGCACGCTCAGAGGTAGGGAGGTGGCGACGCACAGCAAGACGTGCAGCAGCATCGCGGGTGGCCCACTTAGAGCGGACAGTGGGATCAGCATCAGCAGCAGGAGCAGGAGAGGCGCCAGAGGTGAGGTCAAAGAGAGAAAGGTCATCAGCCCTGTCGCACTGTAAGAACAGCTGCAGGTCGTCTAGCCAGACCTCAAAATCAATGGCGCGACCCTCAGCGTCAAAAGCTAGGACACTAGGGGTAGCCATGACGACGACTGTGAAGCAGTGCAAGCAGTAGGGGGGAGAGCACGCAGTGACAGTGGGACTGTGCTCACCAGGCAGGGCAGGTCGCGCAGCTCGACAGAAAAGCAGAACGGCGACCGGGCGGCTCGGGTGTACAGCGGATCGGCTCCCGGGCGGCTCGACGGCAGGGCGGCTCGGGTGTAGGGCGGCTCGGCTCCCGGGCGGCTCGGCTGCAGGGCGGCTCGGGTGCAGGGCGGCTCGGCTCCCGGGCGGCTCGGCTGCAGGGCGGTTCGGGTCCCGGGCCGCTCGGCGACAGGCGGCTCGGGTCGCGTAGAAGTGAGACGGGGCGGGGCCGCGTCAGGGCCGGCGGTAGGGCCGCGTAGGAGCCGGGGCAGGGCCGCGAAGGAGCCTGGGCGGGGCCGTGATAGGAGCCGGGGCAGGGCCAAGTAGGAGGCCGGCGGTGGGGCCGCTTAAGGGGCCGGCTGCGGGGCCGAGTAGGAGCCAGCTGCGGGGCCGCGTGAGAGCCGGCGCGGGGCCGCGTAGGAGCCGGTGGCGTGGCCGCGTCAGGGCCGCGTAAGGGGGGGGGCCGGCGCGGGGCCGCGTAAGAGCCGCGTAGGAGCCGGCGCGGAGCCGCGTAGGGGCCGGGGACGGGCCGCGTAAGAAGCCGGCGCGGGGCCGCGTAGGAGCTGGCGGCGTGGCCGCGTAAGGGCCGCGTAAGGGCCGCGTAAGGGGCCGGCGCGGGGCCGCGTAAGGAGCCGGCGGCGTGGCCGCGTAAGGGCCGCGTAAGGGCCGCGTAAGGGGCCGGCGCGGGGCCGCGTAAGGGTCGCGTAGGAGGCGACGCGAGGCCGCGTAAGGGCCGGGGCGGGGCCGCGTAAGGAGCAGGCGGCGGGGCCGCGTAAGGAGCAGGGCGGGGCCGCGACAGAGTGGGCGGCGAGGCCGCAGGGGAGAGGGCGACTCGAGGGGTCGCTAAAAAAAATCGCGCCTCGGGGGCGCGCTTCGGTGGGCCCAAAAAAAAATTTCGGTCCTGGAGGGACCTAGCTCTATACCATGTGAAATGAGTAAGCAGGAATGAGGTGAACTATGAATGAAAGCAGTACAAATGTGAAACCCTAACTGGGTTGTACCCCCTATGGGATACCCCACTACAGCCTACACAGCAGTATAAGCTATAGACATGTTCTGACAGATTTTCACTGCTGCTCCCTGTATTTTCCCGTAGATCAGTACCGGGCAATCCGTCGCTGTACCCTCCTTATTCATCCGAGCCCGATCGATGGCGTGAATCGGTACTGTGACTCGGTGAGGGTCGGTGTGGTTGGGCGAGCAGGCAGTCTCGTCAGTAGTTGGCCCAACTTCTACTGACTGCTGGCGTTTCCCTGCCTCCGAGACTCCTTCCCCTGCTCTGCTCCTCGACGCCTCAGCTCCTCTGGACATTCGCTCTTGCGATGGCCCGGCCGGTTGCAAGCAAAGCAGCGCCCTCTAAATGGCGTGGCAGCTGCATTCGTTGCGACGGCATGTACAGTGGCGTGCTCGATCGGTCCCCGAGGACGATGTCCGAAATAGGACCCCGGTCTCGGTCGGCGTAGGATATCGATTTTCTCGGCGAGCGCGAGGATTTCGTTGAAATTCGATAGCCCGCGTAGCATTATCTCGTGCGATATGTCCGGCTTCAGCCCTCCGACGTAACGGTCCACCCGTTCCGCCTCGTGCATGTAGCCGACCTGTTCGCAAAGTGCGAGAAAACCGCTGGTGTAGTCTTGAACCGACCCGAGCTGGCGCCAAGTGCGCAGTTTCTGACGCGCCGAAATCGAAGCCGCGATCGGCTCAAAACGCGCCCGAAGCCCTGCGCACCACGCATCCCACGTGCTGTATTGGGCTGTTTCGCAGAACGAACTCCAGGTGACAGCTGGACCCGAGGGCCCTTCCTCGTGCGACGGTGGCTCGTAAGCGCGTGGCGACGTCACGATGACTCGCCACCAGTCCATGGCGGGGCCCCTGAGTAGTGAAACCGCATACCGAATCTTGGCGGCGTCCGACTCGACGTAGTTGGCGTCGAAAAACACATTCATCGTGAAGACCCATGATTGAACTGTCGGGCCGCCGCGTTGGCTTGGGTCGAAGCAGGGCGGGCGTTGCGGCTTGAGTGGCATTGGGGCCATCATGGCGTTTTCACCACTTGTCGTCGCAAACTCCACGTGCCGACGGGCTTCTCGGGGCTCCCGTGGGCTTAGCGTGCTCCTGTTCCCTCCCATGCCGGGCATCGGTTGGGCTGCGCCGTCACTGGCTGCGCCTGAGCGTTGTCCCGTGCTGTTGTGTTGCGTTGGTGTGCCGGATGAAATGATAATCGGCTCCTCCGAATGTACAGAGACATTGGTTGGTGCATGGGATGTTGTCGGAGCATTCACCGTTGACTGTTGACGAGCGGAGTCACGTTCCGCCGTGAGCGTCGCGATTTCAAGCGCCGAATCCTCCAATTGTCGCACGAGACGATCGAGTTGCTCCTGCGTCAACGTGGCGAGAGTGAGGTCGGCCATGGCGGGGGTGTCGGGCAAGCTCAGCGAGAGCCTCGGTCGTGGCCGTGCGTGCTTGCGAGAGAGCACTACGAGCGGCGGTGCTGTGTCGCTGAGAGACGTCTACCCCCCCCAAAAATTGAGATAGTGGGAAGCGAAGGTGTGGATGCGGTCCGAGATGAGATCGTAGGCTCTGATTACCAAGTTTTACGAGTGCAATTGAGTGAACGAACGAGAATTGCACTATCGAAGCAAAGAGGACAATGAGCGAAGGCATGAGCGAAGGATTATATAGCGAAACAATAGTGGTAACGGTAATGGACTGTGGTTGTCGCGCGACGAGCCTGGGGCTGAGGTTGGGAAAGTGTCGAAGCGTAGGCCCGGAGCGCGGGTTACCAACCGAGCCGTGAGGTTGGGATGCGATGTGCGAAGAGGGCGGGATAATGAATGATGCGATGGTCGTGAGTGGTAACGGTGCTGACTGAGGTGCTACAGTGACGTACGCGTTGAGCAGGGACGCGAAGTAAGGAAAAGGGAATTTCCTTACATACGGTAGCTTTCATGTCCTGAACTGGTTTGTGCCGTGCTGCACTGATAACCTAGAGCGTGCTGCACTGCAGTGCACTGTAACATACTGTACTATGCCACTTACGTGGCATAACAAAAATCGAATGCATTCCAAACTGGCAAGGTGGATGGCCTCCTCTGGGCGTACCCAGCGGACTGGCAAGGGGAAAGGCTCGGTGGTTGGTTGGGGAAAGGCTGGACGAGTCTTTTCCAGTTGGATGAATGAGGGTCGGGGGGATGCGTGTGCTGCTACCGCAACACACGAGTGGCTCGATTAGACTGCAGGGGCGTGAGAGCAGAGGAGGGAAAAATGGGGTTGGAGGGGGCGTTACCATTACATGTACGCCAAGGCACACGACCCATAGCACATGGCACATGGGGCAAGATGGCACATGGTATGATGGTACATGGGACAAGATGGCACATGGTATGATGGTACATGGGACAAGATGGCACATGGTATGATGGTAAATGGGAGAAGATGGCACATGGTATGATGGTACATGGGAGAAGATGGCACATGGTATGATGGTACATGGGACAAGATGGCACATGGCACATGGAACATTGCCTATGACGTATGGCAGATGGCACATGGCACATGACCCATGGCCGCTCACCTTCTTGCAGTACTTGGCTCGGATCTTGATGGCGAGATGTGGGGAAGGGGTCTGGTGCATAGCAAGTCACACAAGCCATGGCACATAGCATAGCACACAACACATGGCACATCCCGTGACCCATGGCACATCCCGTGACCCATGGCACATCCCGTGACCCATGGCCGCTCACCTTCTTGCAGTACTTGGCTCGAATTTTAATGGCAAGGTGCACACATGATGCCACATCCAACACCAGCTCCACATCGTTGAACATCTGGAGGAGGAGGGAAGGGGGGTTAGTGGGGGTTCATTGGGGGCCTTGGAGTGGTGCACACAGGATGCCACATCCAGCACCAGCTCCACATCGTTGAAAATCTGAGGAGGGGGAGAGGAGGGTAGGTTAGAGAAGGAAACAGCCAAAAGCAGTGGTAAGGGGAGAGTGGAGTGTGGGTGCACACACGATGCCACATCCAGCACGAGCTACAAATCGTTGAACATCTGAGAAGAGCAAGGCCGATAAGTGGAGCAGCGTTGATGGTGAAGATTAGTAGGAGCGGCGGGAGTTTGGGGTTTGGAGAGAGCCGTGCATGCGGGCAGAGAGCCGTGCATGCGGGCAGAGAGGTGCTTGTGAGAGCAGAGAGCGTGGCGCACCTTAATGGCTTTATCTGAGCCCTCCACCTGCAGCACCCTCTTCCTGTTGGCTCTCAGAATGGCCGCCACACAGAACACGGCTAGGTCCTCATCCCCCACCCGCGCCGAGCAAGGGAGGGCGGGCAAGACAAGAGCCAAGGGAGGACGAGATGGAAGGAGGGGTTCAAGGCTTAAGATCCGCAACCCACCTTAATGGCTTCGTCTGAGCCCTCCACTTGCAGCAGCCTCTTCCTGTTGGCTCTCAGAATGGCCGCTACACAAAACACTGCTAGGTCCTCATCCCCCACCCGCGCTTCCCCCCACCGCGACATCCCCCTTCCCCCCGCCCCCTCCGCTCCCCCCGCTCCCCCCATGCCCCCCCCCATGCTCCCCCCCTTTCGCCCAGACCGCTTCCCCAGCCCCAGGGCGAGCACCGGGGGGAGGGACGGGGGGATGGGGAGCATGGCGGGGAAGGGGGAGGGGTCGGGGTGGGTCGGGGGGAGGGAGGAATGTGCGGAGTGTGCAGGGTGTGTCGGGGAGGAGTTGGGGGCGGTGGAGGGGGGTTGGAGTGGGGGCAGGCCGGCGGACCAGGTGAGGGGTTCTGCTGCCAGGGAGAGGCCTTCAGGGGGGTGGTGCAGCAGCACTGCTGCCATGCGCGGATCGTAGTCTGCCGCCCACATCATCTGAACGGGGGGAAAAACGTAGGACACAGGGTAAGAAAAAGGGTGAGGGGGTTGGGTGGGGAAGGGTGCAGGGGAGCTTGCAGCAGCACTGCTGCCATGCGCGGATCGTAGTCTGCCGCTCACATCATCTGAAGGGGTGGAAGGGGGGGAACAGGGGACAGGAGGCAGGGAACAGAGGGCAAGGAGTCTGTGTTTGAGCCCCCTCAACAACAGATTCAGCAATAGAGAGCCCCTTGGGCGGATGGTGCAGCAGCACTGCTGCCATGCATGAATCATAGTCCCCCGCCCACATCATCTGAATAGAGGGGTTACAGCGGGTAGGGGCCAGGGGGGTTGTTGTGTGGGGGGGGGGGGTAGAGGGCAGGGGGCAAGGAGGAGTGTGTTTCTGAGGTGCCTCAACAACAGGCAGACTTGGCTGCCAAGGAGAGGCCTTCGGGGGGGTGATGCAGCCGCACTGCTGCCATGCGCGGATCGTAGTCTGCTGCCCTGCCCACATCATCTGGAGGGAGGGGAGTCAACAGGACACGGGAGCACAGGCGGGGAGGGAGCGAAAGCAACATGTCAACAGAGAGGAGGAATGAACAAAGCCCATATTCGCATACGATTCGAAAACACAATACATGTGAACGCACCTCCCACATGACAATAACGTCCAAGAGAGGCAATTCTCTCCCGAACAGCACAAGCAGCATGCGGAAGGCGAACATGAAGTTATCGCTTCCCAGCTCCTCCAGATGGGGGGTAATGGTAACGGGTACGTTATGGTAACGGGTGTGTAATGGTAATGGGTGCGTTATGGTAACGGGAGCGTAATGGTAACAGGTGCGTAATGGTAACGGGTGCGTAATGGTAACGGGTGCGTAATGGTAACGGGTGCGTAATGGTAACGGGTGCGTAATGGTAACGGGTGCGTAATGGTAACGGGTACGTTATGGTAACGGGTACGTTATGGTAACGGGTGTGTAATGGTAATGGGTGCGTTATGGTAACGGGTGCGTAATGGTAACGGGTGCGTAATGGTAACGGGTGCGTAATGGTAACGGGTGCGTAATGGTAACGGGTGCGTAATGGTAACGGGTGCGTAATGGTAACGGGTGCGTAATGGTAACGGGTGCGTAATGGTAACGGGTGCGTAATGGTAACGGGTGCGTAATGGTAACGGGTGCGTAATGGTAACGGGTGCGTAATGGTAACGGGTGCGTAATGGTAACGGGTGCGTAATGGTAACGGGTGCGTAATGGTAACAGGGTGCGTAATGGTAACGGGTGCGTAATGGTAACGGGTGCGTAATGGTAACGGGTGCGTAATGGTAACGGGTGCGTAATGGTAACGGGTGCGTAATGGTAACGGGTGCGTAATGGTAACGGGTGCGTAATGGTAACGGGTGCGTAATGGTAACCGGTGCGTAATGGTAACGGGTGCGTAATGGTAACGGGTGCGTAATGGTAACGGGTGCGTAATGGTAACGGGTGCGTAATGGTAACGGGTGCGTAATGGTAACGGGTGCGTAATGGTAACGGGTACGTTATGGTAACGGGTGTGTAATGGTAATGGGTGCGTTATGGTAACGGGTGCGTATGGTAACGGGTGCGTAATGGTAACGGGTGCGTAATGGTAACGGGTGCGTAATGGTAACGGGTGCGTAATGGTAACGGGTGCGTAATGGTAACGGGTGCGTAATGGTAACGGGTGCGTAATGGTAACGGGTGCGTAATGGTAACGGGTGCGTAATGGTAACGGGTGCGTAATGGTAACGGGTGCGTAATGGTAACGGGTGCGTAATGGTAACGGGTGCGTAATGGTAACAGGTGGTAACGGGTGCGTAATGGTAACGGGTGCGTAATGGTAACGGGTGCGTAATGGTAACGGGTGCGTAATGGTAACGGGTGCGTAATGGTAACAGGTGCGTAATGGTAACGGGTGCGTAATGGTAACGGGTGCGTAATGGTAACGGGTGCGTAATGGTAACGGGTGCGTAATGGTAACGGGTGCGTAATGGTAACGGGTGCGTAATGGTAACGGGTGCGTAATGGTAACGGGTGCGTAATGGTAACGGGTGCGTAATGGTAACGGGTGCGTAATGGCAACGGGTGCGTAATGGTAACGGGTGCGTAATGGTAACGGGTGCGTAATGGTAACGGGTGCGTAATGGTAACAGGTGCGTAGTGGTAACGGGTGCGTAATGGTAACGGGTGCGTAATGGTAACGGGTGCGTTATGGTAACGGGTGCGTGCGTAATGGTAACGGGTGCGTGCGTAATGGTAACGGGAGCGTAATGGTAACGGGTGCGTAATGGTAACGGGTGCATAATGGTAACGGGTGCGTTATGGTAAAGGGTGCGTTATGGTAACGGGTGCGTTATGGTAACGGGTGCGTTATGGTAACGGGTGCGTTATGGTAACGGGTGCGTTATGGTAACGGGTGCGTTATGGTAACGGGTGCGTTATGGTAACGGGTGCGTTATGGTAACGGGTGCGTTATGGTAACGGGTGCGTTATGGTAACGGGTGCGTAATGGTAACGGGTGCGTAATGGTAACGGGTGCGTAATGGTAACGGGTGCGTAATGGCAACGGGTGCGTAATGGTAACGGGTGCGTAATGGTAACGGGTGCGTAATGGTAACGGGTGCGTAATGGTAACAGGTGCGTAGTGGTAACGGGTGCGTAATGGTAACGGGTGCGTAATGGTAACGGGTGCGTTATGGTAACGGGTGCGTGCGTAATGGTAACGGGTGCGTGCGTAATGGTAACGGGTGCGTAATGGTAACGGGTGCGTAATGGTAACGGGTGCGTAATGGTAACGGGTGCGTTATGGTAACGGGTGCGTTATGGTAACGGGTGCGTTATGGTAACGGGTGCGTTATGGTAACGGGTGCGTTATGGTAACGGGTGCGTTATGGTAACGGGTGCGTTATGGTAACGGGTGCGTTATGGTAACGGGTGCGTTATGGTAACGGGTGCGTTATGGTAACGGGTGCGTTATGGTAACGGGTGCGTTATGGTAACGGGTACGTTATGGTAACGGGTACGTTATGGTAACGGGTGTGTAATGGTAATGGGTGCGTTATGGTAACGGGAGCGTAATGGTAACAGGTGCGTAATGGTAACGGGTGCGTAATGGTAACGGGTGCGTAATGGTAACGGGTGCGTAATGGTAACGGGTGCGTAATGGTAACGGGTGCGTAATGGTAACGGGTACGTTATGGTAACGGGTACGTTATGGTAACGGGTGTGTAATGGTAATGGGTGCGTTATGGTAACGGGTGCGTAATGGTAACGGGTGCGTAATGGTAACGGGTGCGTAATGGTAACGGGTGCGTAATGGTAACGGGTGCGTAATGGTAACGGGTGCGTAATGGTAACGGGTGCGTAATGGTAACGGGTGCGTAATGGTAACGGGTGCGTAATGGTAACGGGTGCGTAATGGTAACAGGTGCGTAGTGGTAACGGGTGCGTAATGGTAACGGGTGCGTAATGGTAACGGGTGCGTAATGGTAACGGGTGCGTAATGGTAACGGGTGGGTAATGGTAACAGGTGCGTAATGGTAACGGGTGCGTAATGGTAACGGGTGCGTAATGGTAACGGGTGCGTAATGGTAACGGGTGCGTAATGGTAACGGGTGCGTAATGGTAACGGGTGCGTAATGGTAACGGGTGCGTAATGGTAACGGGTGCGTAATGGTAACGGGTGCGTAATGGTAACGGGTGCGTAATGGCAACGGGTGCGTAATGGTAACGGGTGCGTAATGGTAACGGGTGCGTAATGGTAACGGGTGCGTAATGGTAACAGGTGCGTAGTGGTAACGGGTGCGTAATGGTAACGGGTGCGTAATGGTAACGGGTGCGTTATGGTAACGGGTGCGTGCGTAATGGTAACGGGTGCGTGCGTAATGGTAACGGGTGCGTAATGGTAACGGGTGCGTAATGGTAACGGGTGCATAATGGTAACGGGTGCGTTATGGTAACGGGTGCGTTATGGTAACGGGTGCGTTATGGTAACGGGTGCGTTATGGTAACGGGTGCGTTATGGTAACGGGTGCGTTATGGTAACGGGTGCGTTATGGTAACGGGTGCGTTATGGTAACGGGTGCGTTATGGTAACGGGTGCGTTATGGTAACGGGTGCGTTATGGTAACGGGTGCGTAATGGTAACGGGTGCGTAGTGGTAACGGGTGCGTAATGGTAACGGGTGCGTTATGGTAACGGGTGCGTAATGGTAACGGGTGCGTAGTGGTAACGGGTGCGTTATGGTAACGGGTGCGTTATGGTAGCGGGTGCGTTATGGTAACGGGTGCGTTATGGTAACGGGTGCGTTATGGTAACGGGTGCGTTATGGTAATGGGTGCGTTATGGTAACGGGTGCGTTATGGTAACGGGTGCGTTATGGTAACGGGTGCGTTATGGTAACGGGTGCGTTATGGTAACGGGTGCATTATGGTAACGGGTGCATTCTTCTCCCACAACCCCGCCCTTCTATTCAACACACCTCCCAATGCCAATGACGTATGAACCCACCTCCCACATGACGATCACATCCAGAAGCGGCAGCTCCCTCCTGAAGAGCACGAGCAGCATGCGGAAGGTGAACATGAAGTTGTCGGCGCCCAGCTCCTCCAGGTGGGAGGCCAGCTCAGGGTCCACCAGCGCCACCACGTCGCGCAGCACCGCCAGCTGCCGAAGAATGCCCACCGGCCCTTCTGTGAGGAAGTTGTGGCGCTGGTACAGGTGGGATGGGTGGGGGGGGGAGGGGAGAAGGGAGAGGATGAGAAACGAGAGTTTTCTCCAGTCAAAAGTGGTGTGAAAATGGCGCAGGCAGAGGAAGGAGGGAGGGGGTGGGAGGGGGCAGGGGAAGGCAAAGGCCAGCTCGGGGTCCACCAGCGCCACTACGTCCCTCAGCACCGCCAGCTTCCGCAGGATGCCCACCGGACCCTCCGTCAGGAAGTTGTGGCGCTGTTGGGGGGGAGAGGAAAAAGGGGTGAAGGGGCAGGCAGAGGAAGGGTGGGGAGAGGGACAGAGGCAGGTGCCCCGCCAGCTCGGGGTCCACCACAGCCGCCACGTCCCTCAGCACCGCTAGCTGCGGCAGGATGCCGACAAGTCAGGAAGGGTGGGGAGGGGGGCGGGAGAGGGAAGTGAGAGAAGGACGAGAGAGTGTATTGCACAAGGCCAGTCATTTGCACATTTGCAAGTTGAGCAAAGTACCGAAAGAAATGCACTCCTTCTCAAAGTGAGGGGACAGGAGCAGATGAGAGTAGAGAAAGGTTGAGGGAGCAGGGAGAAGCGGCTCACGATTCTGGAGAAGAGGCTTTCGAAGCACCAGAAGGCGTCGGCGGGGTGCGGGAAGAGGATGATGAAGGGCGATAGCAGGTCGCACATGCCTGCACGCATGCAGGGGCACACAATAGTGGGACGGGCATGGATGGATGCAAATACGAGCAAAGCGAGGAGAAAGAAGGCACATGTGATGAGAGCGCCTCCTCCAGCACTGCACTCATGGCTGCATGGTGAGAGCGATATTCCCCTGTGCTGTCACGCTGTACCTTGGTACAAGCCTTTCCTCTCCCACCAGCCTTACTCGTGCATACCTTGGCAGAAGCCTTGACTCTCCCACCAGTATACCTGTGCAAAGGGGCGAGCCGAGTAATGCTCGACTCGTCCCTAGCCTTGCTCGGCCGAGTACGAGCCCGAGTCGAGTAATACTCGACCGAGCATTTTTCCCCCAAACAGAAACTCGTTACTCGCCTTTTATAAGGGAACTCGGGCGAGCATTTCGAAAAGCTCGTCCGAGTACGAGTAAATACTCGGCCATGTGCCCTACTCCTGCATAGAACGACTCTGTACATAACAACTAGTGAAGGCCATTGGTACCACGCAAGTATTGGGGTTTCCAGGGCCGCCCAGGTAAACCCAAGGTGGCCCCAAAAAGCCTAGGGAAGCCAAGGAAAGCCCTGGGTTGCCCTGGGTAGCCTTGGGTTGCCGCGGTAAGCCCATGGAAGCATGCTTAGACCTGGATAGGCGAGTACTCGTCGAGCAAAAAAAACTCGGCGAGTAAAACTCGGCTCGACTCGCCCGAGTAAAAATTCATAAAACCGAAACTCGTTACTCGCACCCAAACGAGTAACTCGGGCGATACCGAGCGAGTAACTCGTCTCGTTGCACGGGTATACCCACCAGCCTTACTCGTGCACACCTTGGCAGAAGCCAGTGGCAGGGTCGATCCACGCGTGCGCCGCCAGGATGTCACTCATGGCCGCCTGCCAGGTCACAGCTGATATTTCAATGTGCTTTCACGCAGTACCAGCCCACTCCATACCTTGGCAGAAGCCAGTAGCAGGGTCGATCCAAGCATGCACGGCCAGGATGTCACTCATGGCCGCCAGGTTGCTGCGATCCGCGTAGAACGCCATGTGGCGGTCCGTGCGCTCCACATCCACCGCTGGGGAGGGGGAAGGGGAAGAAAGGGGGGAAGGGAGCAGGGCGGAGGAGAAGGCATAGGTGAGGGGAAGCAGCAACTAGATTGGTGAGGGGAAGCAGCAACTAGATTGGTGAGGGGAAGCAGCAACTAGATTGGAGAGGGGAAGCAGCAACTAGATTGGAGAGGGGAGAGAGCAGGGAAGAAACGAGAGAAGAAGGCGATTTTGTGGAACTCCCATGTGGCACTCGAACGCTCCACATCCTCTGCTGAGCATGGGGTTTCCCCATCAGGTTCCCCACCCCATCAGGTTCCCCACCCCATCAGGTTCCCCACCCCATCAGGTTCCCCACCCCATCAGGTTCCCCACCCCATCAGGTTCCCCACCCCATCAGGTTCCCCACCCCATCAGGTTCCCCACCCCATCAGGTTCCCCACCCCATCAGGTTCCCCACCCCATCAGGTTCCCCACCCCATCAGGTTCCCCACCCCATCAGGTTCCCCACCCCATCAGGTTCCCCACCCCATCAGGTTCCCCACCCCATCAGGTTCCCCACCCCATCAGGTTCCCCACCCCATCAGGTTCCCCACCCCATCAGGTTCCCCACCCCATCAGGTTCCCCACCCCATCAGGTTCCCCACCCCATAAGGTTCCCCACCCCATCAGGTTCCCCACCCCATCAGGTTCCCCACCCCATCAGGTTCCCCACCCCATCAGGTTCCCCACCCCATCAGGTTCCCCATCAGTTTCCCCATCAGGTTTCGGCAGCAGAGCTATGGGTCTGAGGGCTTACAGAAGGCAACTAACGAGTGCACCTTGTTTGAAACTCACATATCTTATGCAGCGTCCACAGCCACTCTGCCACCCTCTCAGGAGTCACCCCCAGCTGCTCTGCCACCACTGGATCGACCGTCAACCGCGCATCACCCCCCTCCTCTTCCTCCTCCCCCTCCTTCCCCTCCCTGCCTTCCCCCTCCTTCCTTCCCGCCCCCTCCCCCGCACCACCCTTCCCCACGCCCCCATCGCCTCCTCCATTACCATCACCATCGCCAGCACCACCACCATCGCCAGCACCACCATCGCCCCGTGCATCCCCATCACCACCATCACGGCCAGCATCGGCATCATCATCATGACCCAGGATCCACGACCACACCTGCTCCGCGGTGGGGTTGCGGCCGTTGAACGACCGCTGCCGCACATACGCCTGCAGGATGCTGCCCCCCCGCTTCTCCCCCCCCCCTGCCCCATCGCTCCCCTCGCTCCACTCGCTCCTCGCACTGCCCACAAACGGCCCAGTTTTCTCCACAGCTGCTCCTCCTCCCCCTCTCTCCCCTCCTCCTCCTGCTGCTACTCCTCTCCTTTGCCCGCCCTCACCCTCAGCACTGAGTGCCCTGCCTGCAGCACAGGGGCTCCTCTCATCCCCCTCTTCCCCCTCCTCCTCTTCGTCCTCTGCCTGCCGCACAGCACTTCCACGCCCCTCCTCTTTCCTCCTCTCCTCTCTCTTCGTCTCCTCCCCTCGCCGTTCCCTCCTCTCTGCTTCACCTCCGTCTGCCTCTCTTGCTGCTGCACCTGCTGCTCCTTCACGGAAGCTTCCTCCACCGCCCACGAATCCAAGCCCCCAGCCATCCCCTGGCGCTGCTGCTGACCCCCCTCTGCGCCGCCCCTCCCCTGCTCCGCCCTCCGCCCCTCCCCCACTCCTTCCTCCGCCTTCCGCCTTCCCCCTCCTCTCCCGCTCCTCTCCCTCATCGTCCTCCTCTTCCTCCTCTAACTGCCACCCGGCCTCTCTCCGCCCCGACCCCCCAACTTGTTGCCTCCTGTGCGGACCCCCCTCCCCTGCACCAGCCTTGCGCCCCTCCCACTCCGCTGCACCCGCCACTTCCCACTCTGCCTCCTCCCTCTCCCTCTCCTCCCCCTCCGCCTCCTCCCCCTCCCCCTCCACCCGCTCCGAAACACTCCCCAGCTCTCCACCCGCCTCCCCTTTTCCCCTTCGCCTCTCCTCCCACACACCACCGCCACTGCTCGCACTGCCACCATCCGCAACGCTCCCCATCCTATTCCCTTTTGGGATCCCAGCCGCACTTGCAATGCTGCCGCTGCCGCTGCCACCACTGCCAGTGCTGGCAGCGTTGGTAGTGGCAGTGGCAGTGCTGACACCGCTGACAGAGCTGGCAGTGGTAGTGGTGGGATTGCTGGCGGGGGTGGCAGAGGAGTGGGTGGGGTTGCGAATGGAAGCGAGCAGATCGTCTACAGACACACCCCCCCAGTCAGCACTCAGCACCTTCTTCAGCCGGTTTCCCCCCGCCATCAACCCCCTCTGAATCCCCCCCATCCCCCCTCCCAGCCCCCCGAGTCCTCCCCCTCCCGCTCCCGTACCCACTCCCGCTCTCCCCACACCCACAACCCCCCCAACCCCCACACCCCCCGCACCCAACCCCTCCCGCGCTGCTCCCCCTGCCCTCGCCCCCCGCTCGCTCCCCTCACCCCCGTCCCCGCTTTCCACATGCCCCTCCTCCCCCCCTGCGCTCTCCCCTGCACCCAAGTACCCCCGCAGCTTCTTATGTGCTTTCTTCACACTCTTCACTCCCCTCTGCCACGGCCCCTTGCCCTCCCCCCCTGCTCCCCCGCCCATCCCCCCTTCCCCTCCGCCTCCTCCCCCTGCAGAACCCTCCTCCTCTGCGCCTATTCCCCCACCCTCCTCCTCTTCCTCCCCCTCGCCTCCTTGCTCTATAACGAGGACGTCTGGGTCCAGCAGGGCGTTGCCACTAACGGATCCAACCCCTGTCAGCAGCCGTCCCTTTCCCTCTTTGCCCTCCCTCCCCTCCTTGCCCTCCCTCCCCTCTCTCCCCTCCTTTACCTCCTTGCCCTCCTTGCCCTCCCTGCCCTCCTTCCCTTCCCTCCCTTCCTTCCCCTTGCCCGGCAACAGTCTGGTCCATTTCTTCTTGCCTTTGCGCCGCTGCCCCTCCCCACCCACCCCATCGTCCGGGCAGCTCCCCTCGCCCTCCTCCCCACCTGCTGCTGCTGCTGCTTGCCACACCGCTGCATCTGCCCCCGCTGCACCATCTGCATTTCCAGCACCATCAGCACCACCGCCTGTGAGATCAGCACCGGCTAAGCGGGCACACTCCGCTGGCGTGCTGCGTGTGGCGGTGGCGGTGGCGGTGGTGCCTGACAGCGAGCCCTCCACAGTAGCAGCACAAGGCGCAGCAGCAGGGGGTGCAGGTAGGGGGTCGTCTGTGCGACCACTTCGGGGGCGCGTGAGAGGCGCGTTTGCACCCACCGCTCCTACTGCTCGCCCCGTCAGCAGCCCCACATCGGTGCTGCGTGTGCGCTGAGACCTGCTGCTGCCATCCCGCATTCCCACTGCTCCTCCTCCTCCTCCTCCTCCTCCTGCCCCTGCTCCTCCAAACCCTTCTCCAGTCCTCCCTGCTCCCCCTCCTCTCCCGCCACCGCCACCGCTGGCCCTGGCATGTGGAGGGTGTGAGTGGTCCACCCTCTCATACCGCCTCTGCCTCTCCCGCGCCCACTTTGCCCTCATCTCTTCCATTCCCCCCTTCCTCTCCTTCCCTCCCGCCCCCTCACCTCCCCCTCCCCATCCTCCGTCCTCCGCCCCTTTCCTCCCCTTCGCCTTCCTCTTTTCGTGTCCCATGCCCACACCCCCTTCCCTTTCCTTCTCCCCATCCCCCCCTTCCCCATCCTCCCCCTCCTCCTCCCCATCCCCCTCCTCATCATCCTCCTCATCATCCTCCTCCTCGTCCTCCTCCCCCCCCCCACCACCAAGCAGTGCCCTCGGGTCTTCAAGGTCAAGCAGGTCGAGGGGGAAGGAGAAGGAAGACGAGTGCAGCCGCGGGCCGCCCTCCTCCATCAGCTGTTCCATGCGAAACGTTGGGTTGCTGCCACTCCCGGCGCTCTTATCCGAGAACTGGCGCGGGAACTTGTCTGCTGCGGAGCTTGAGGAGCCGCTGCGTGGCCGCGGCAGCACGATGCTGCTGCTGGTGCCGCCGCCGCCGCTGTTGCTGCTGGTGGTGGTGGGAGTGGGGGTGCTGGTGAGGGAGTTGGTGATGCCGCTGGGGCTGCTGCTGATGGCCGTGGTGGAGGGAGTGGAAATTCTGCCGCTGCTGCTGCCACTACCCGGTCTGCTAATGCTGCTGCTCGTGCTGCTACCCGGAACGCCCGTAGTACTGCTGCTGACAGTGGTGGTGCTTGTGGTAGTGGTGGTGGTGGTGGTAGTTGTGGTGGTGGCACCAGCAGCCACTGTCACCATCGTTGTTGTAACGCTGCTCTGCCTGAAGCTGCCCTCCTCTGCGCCCCTGCCGTCCCTACCAATGCCGCCCATCTCACCGCCATCCACACCACTGCCAGCACCACCACCAGCAGCGGCGGCGGCAGTGGCAGCAGCAGGAGCGGTAGAATCCGCAGCGGCGGCGGCGGCAGGAGGCTGAGAGGCGCGGGCAGTGAGGATGCGGACGTCCATGATGCGCGAGCCCACGGGGAAGGCCAGCTGCCCCGTGCCCACGCGCCCATGCATGCGCGCGCACTGCTGCACCAGCTGCTCATACCGCTCCCTGATTGGGGTTTAGCAGCAGGGAGGACGTGGGAAAGGGAGGGAAAGGGGAGTGTTCGCTTAGGTGTGTGATGGCTGGCCCGTGCCCACCCGCCCGTGCATGCGCGCGCACTGCTGCACCAGCTGCTCATACCGCTCCCTGATTGGGGTTTAGCAGCAGGGAGGACGTGGGAAAGGGAGGGAAAGGGGAGTGTTCGCTTAGGTGTGTGATGGCTGGCCCGTGCCCACCCGCCCGTGCATGCGCGCGCACTGCTGCACCAGCTGCTCATACCGCTCCCTAATTAGGGTTTGGCAGCAGGGAGAAAATGGTAAAGGGAGGGAAAGGGGAGTGTTCGCTTGTGTGTATGGTGTGCTGCAGGAGAGAGGTAGAGGGGGACATGGTGTGTCCATGTGGGTTTTGTGACGTCTCATAACTGTGTGCAAGTGTGTGCGAGTGGGGCAGCATGCACTCACTGGCGGGCGGCAGTGACTCACCGGCGGGCGGCGCGCACGTAGTTGCGCTCTTCAGCGGTGGAGTCGAGAGAGAAGCACCCCAGCAGGAACTCCCACACCTCGCCTCGTATCGACCGATCCACCCCCTGTATGCAACATGCACACATGCACGTGCCACACACATGCCAGGCACGCACCAGGCACACGCCAGGCACACGCCAGACACACGCCACGCAAGCACCACCCAAACACGCACCAGGCACAGAGAAAGGAGGAGAGCATGTAGGAAGGAAACAGCAGTTGGCATTGGCACCGGCTGCTTGCTGCTGCGCACGAGACGGGGACGCCCTTCCGACAGATCCCCCCCACCCCTTGCCTTTCCTACTGTCCCGCCCGCTCCCCCCACGCTCTCCCTCCCCCGCTCTCACCCCGTCCAGCATGGCGCGCAGCACGGCGGGCATGCGCACGAGACGGGGGATGCCCTTGCCTTCCTACTGTCCCGCCCGCTCACCCTGCTTCCCCCCATTCTCACCCCGTCCAGCACAGCGCGCAGAACGGCTGGCATGCGCACGAGACGCCCCTCCGCGTCGAACGCAGCTCGCCACGCGCGCGGCTTCAGGCGCCGTGCCCGCCCCGCCTGCATGGGGGGGAACGAGTGGCGGAGAGAGGCGCGGAGACGAAAGGCGCGGGGGAGGGAGGTTAGGGAGAGAGGCGCGGGAATGTGATGCATCGCGGAGGCGAAGGCAAAGCGATGGCGGGAGGAAGGGCGGAATAGGAGAGGAATCAGGTAGGGGGAAGAAGGGAGGGGTAGGTGGGGGCATGGGAAGCTTCAGGGCTTTTCAATGCGAGGCGCGAGGCGCGCCGTGGGGCGCAGCGCTCACCTGCGCGTTCCATGGTGCGCCGTGCTGCTGCTGGCGCGCGTCCGCGGAGATCCAGCTGCCGTCCTTCATGCTCGTCGGCGGCTTCTCCGCGCGCCCATGGCTGCGCCCCTCTCCGCCCGACTTCTCCGCGCGCCCGAGCACCTTCCCCTCGCCGCCCGGCTTCTCCGCGCGCCCCCCAAGCCCCCTCACCTCGCCGCCGTGCCCCTGGCCGTGCGACGATGGCGGGCGAAACGCCATCGCACGGCGCGACCTTCAGCGAAAAGCTTCGCGGATGTAGCTATCAATGCGACTCGCATGGGGTTTTCCTGTCTGCGCGTGCAGCGGTCCCGCGACGACTCGGAACGAAAATGCGTCGAGCGGGCGACAGAGTGCGACTTGAAACTGCAATGCGACGAACGAAACGACCTGGTTACCACTCCATTTAACGGATTCGATGCATCACATGCCTACATTACGGCGACCGGCCGACCTCAGCGCATGCCTCAATACATCCCCACGTGCTGTGGACAATGCGCGCCGTGCGGTTTATCCCTCTGCGGCTGGCATTGTTCATAAGATGTACAAAATCGCGAGACGCGCCGCGTCCGACAAATGGGATACTACGTGCTCGCTCGAACGCTACTCCGTTGAGTTGTGCAGCCCCCGAAGGGGAATGAGCCTAGCGCGCGAGCGAGGAAGCGCGTCCTGATGAGTCGACCTATCAACGCGGGGGAAGCCTCGGATTACGACGACAAGACACCAGAGCTGCCCATTTTGAAACGAGCAGTTTCTACCTCCATTCCCTTTCGCTCACTGCAGTAAAATGCCTGGTTAAAAAAACGACTGCAGAGTGAAGTGTGTTGATAAGGCTGGGAGCAATGCAAGAGCAAGCAGCAGACAAGCAGCAGTGCTCCTCAGAGCAGGTGCTGCCTGCGTGCGTACGGACGGACAGAGAACTGAGTAGGCAGCAGCAGGAGCAGTGAGTGAGATCAGTCCAGTAGGCCACCAGCAAGGACGGACCATGATGAGTCCACTCCACGAGTGCTGCTGCAGCCATGTGGGGAGGAGGAAGGATTGTGATTGAGCAGGATTGCACAGTACAAACGAGGTTGGTTGGTGGGCTCTGTTGGCGGGTGCTGCACTATATCTTCCTTATCAGATACTGATTATCGATTTTATTGATGTTGAGAATCTGCAACACCTTATGGGACTTCTAGGTTGAGCAACCATTTAACGACTTCTGTATAATATGTGCATATCATGCTGTTTCATCGATATTTTAAATATAATTCTCCGAAAAACTTTGCTAAATCATTTTCAGTATATTAATAGTTAACTGCAAAGAGGGGTCTAAAATGGGGAGAAACTGATGGCAATCCCTTCTCCATCTTTTCTCCCAAAACTCCCATCTCCCATCTCTGTCTCCATTCCCGAATTCTTTTCTCCTGCCTCTCATCTCCCATCTCTGAAATCTCTTTGTTCTAAACTTAGCATGGTTATAGGACATGTAGAGATAGCGGAGACCCTTAAAAGTAGTCATCTCTGGAAGAAGGGTGAAGGAACACTCGAGCGCGGATTCATGCCTCACGTGAACATTGCGCGCTGATGATAAGCAGATCGTCGACCACAGATGACAGAACCTATACATGTCTACACATATACGTGTATAATCCTGTCGGATGCTCGTGACTGATCGGCATTATCGGCCCGTGCTTTTCTTGCTGCGAGAGAAACGAACTTCCGCTGAAACCAAACTTGTTTTCTCGGCGGGCCCTGCGAGTGAACGGACTTCGCAGTCGCAGTGTGGTCGCGATGCTGGTGGATCTGAACGCGTTCGCGGACGAGCATTTCGACCCCAAGGCGTGGGTCAACGATGCGTGCGCCGCGCTCCCGCCGGAGGAACCTCCGGAGAAGTTTCTCGCGGACATTGAAATGAAGCTGCAGCTCTTATCGGGTACGATTGTCCTGGCAATGGTCATGGAATTTCGGGCGCGCTGCTGAGGGTGCCGCGTGCTGTGAGGGAGTAGGTCCCATGCTTCGTCATTGCTACCAACTTGTTCACACGTCTATATGCTGCGTGTGTGCTGCGTGTGTGCTGCGTGTGTGCTGTGCGTGTGCTACACGCGTGCAGAGGACATGGGCGGCGCGTTGGAGGAGCAGAGCGCGGGCGCGCTGCTGAGAGTGCCGCGCGCCGTGAGGGAGACGAAGCGCGTGCGCGACGATGCCGTGTCGCTCAAAGGCACTGTTGCCAGCATCCTGCAGCGCCTGCAGCAGGTGCGTGGGGGTAAGGGGAAAGGAGGTGGTGGGGGGGGGAGGGAAGTGGAGGGGAGGGGGGGGGCGGGGTGAAAGTGGGACAGGCAGGAGCAGGGGCGGTCAGGGAGGGCAATATCTTCAAGGCACTGCGCCCAGCATCCTGCAGCGCCGCAGCCGGTGGGGGGAGGAGATGGGAGGGATGGGGGTAGTGTGCGCAGGAGGGGAACGGCAGGCAAGTTGGGGGGGAATCAGGGGGGAAGGGGGAGGAAGTGTAGGAGAGGGGGGTAAGAGAGGGGGTTGGAGGAGGAAGTGGGGGGGGGAGAGGGAGTTTGCAGGGCTGTGTGGGGATTTATACACGAGTATACATGCATGTGAATATATATAAACTTGTGCCCATGTGTGTACGTGTCTTTCCTTGTGCTGAGCTGGATCAGGTGGAGGCTACGTCAGCAGCATCCGTGGCGGTGCTGGCGAAGGTGGATGCAGTGAAGCAGCAGATGGAGGCGGCGAGAGACACCCTCCAGGTGAGTCTGATTTTGAGTCGACTCAGAAACGAGAGACACGCTGCAGGTGAGCAGCAGGCCCTTTCTCCCCCCCCCACCTCCATTCCCTTTCCATCGTCCCTCTCCATCATCCCCCCCTTCCCTCACTCACGGTTGCCTTGCCTTTCCCCCCTTCCCCTCCCCCACCCCCTTCACCATTCTCCTTCCCCCTCTCCATTTCCCGCTTCCTCTTCTCCCACTCCCCTTACCCTCTCCACTCCCCCCCGCCCTTCCCTCTCTCCATTTTCCTCACCCCTCACTCCCTCTGCCACCACAGTACGCGGCAGGCTTGGCACAGCTGAGCGCGTCAGTGGAGCAGGTGTTCGCCAGTGGCGACCTGCCACGTGTCGCCGAGACATTGGCCAACATGCGGCGCTGCCTGGAGGTGGTGGGCGATGTGAGTCCCCCCTGGCACCTGCCTCCGCTTCTGTCCCTGTGGCCTGTAACACCCCGTACCCCATGTCCCATGACCTCTGCTGCATACCCCATGCCCGTGCCCCACGCCCCATGTCCAATGCGTCCGCTCGCCTTGCGCATCCCTCCTCTCTCGTCCTCCCCGCCATTGTCTCTCTCACGTCTGCGCCTACCGCTTCGGCACTTCCCCTATCCCCCTCTCAATCGTCTGTCCATCAGGCGCCGGAGTTTGCGGCGAACAAGAGGCAGCTTCAATCGCTGGAGGATCGGTTGGAGCAGATGGTGCAGCCGCGGCTGTCAGACGCGCTCACTCACAGCAAGGTGAGATGATCCCCAAAAATGGACGATGGGTAATCACTATGAGCACTGCTAAGGCCCGCGCACTCCACGATTGAAGCACCTTGAAAGGCTCACTCATCCCTATCCGTCCCTCTTTCACTCCCTATAAAAGTCGTACCCCTCCGTTCTGCCACTTCTGAAGCACAAAGAATCCAACTGCTTCGCCCCCTTCCTAGTACCCTCAAACCTTATTTTCTCTGCAATGGCACGCCCGTCGTCGCCCTGCCTGCCGCTCCCAGCTCAGCCTCTGCTTTATTGTGCGTGGCCCCACGCCAGCTGGAGGCGTGTGACTCGCTCACAGCCATGGCACCATGGAATGTTGTGCAGTGTGGTGCGGTACCATGGGATACCATGGAGTGCCATGTGGTAAACCTCAAACCTGCACCTCCAACCTGCACCTCAAACCTGCACCTCAAACCTGCACCTCAAACCTGCACCTCAAACCTGCACCTCAAACCTGCACCTCAAACCTGCACCTCAAACCTGCACCTCCAACCTGCACCTCCAACCTGCACCTCAAACCTGCACCCCTCGTGCGCTGCCCTGTTAGCCCCCAACTCAAGCACCTTTCTCTTCCATCCAACCCACCTACCCGCACCAGTTGGACGCGTGTCGCTCACTCACAGGCATCCTGGCGGCCATAGGGCAGCAGCATAGGGCGGCAGCATAGGGCGGCAACACACAGTGGAGGCGCTCTTCTGCCTCGTGTTAGCCCTGTTAGCCCCCAACTCAACCACCTCTTTCTCTCCCACCCGCCCCCTTTTCCCATCCTTCTATGCCAGTTGGACGCGTGTCGCTCGCTGACAGGCATACTTGCAGCGATTGGCCGGCAGCACACAGTGGAAGCTCTCTTCTGCCTCGTGCGCTGCCGCCCGCTCACACGCCTGTGGGAGCAGTTCGAAGTCACTGCTGTGGCACCAGGAGCTGGTAGGGGGCAGGGGGGGGAAGTGACAGACGGGCAGAGGGGCAGAGGGGCAGAGGGGCAGAGTGGCAGAGGGGCAGAGTGGCAGAGTGGCAGAGTGGCAGAGTGGCAGAGTGGCAGAGGGGCAGAGTGGCAGAGTGGCAGAGTGGCAGAGTGGCAGAGTGGCAGGGTGGCAGAGTGGCAGAGGGGCAGAGTGGCAGAGTGGCAGAGTGGCAGAGTGGCAGAGGGGCAGAGGGGCAGAGTGGCAGAGTGGCAGAGTGGCAGGGTGGCAGGGTGGCAGAGTGGCAGAGTGGCAGAGTGGCAGAGTGGCAGAGTGGCAGAGGGGCAGAGTGGCAGAGGGGTGGACTGACGGACATGCTTAATATGGGGTTGTGATTTGAGGGCTGTCTCACAAACTATTTCCTCTCCCTCCTGTTCCTGCTTTCTTCCATCCCTCATTCTAGTCCCCTCCGCTATCATAATCTCATCAATTCTTCTCATCTCCCCTTCCCTTCTCCGCCCTCCCCCTCCGGTCCCGCAGGTCCCTTGGCAGCAGCGTTACAGTTCCCTGAGTGGTTATCGCGCTGGTATGACGAAATGTTTCTCGCAGTGGAGCGGGAGGCGCGCTGGTGCGTGGCAGCCATAACTCATTCCTTGCTCCCTCTCTCCTGTGCCACCCCATTGGACACTCTCTCCTCCCCCAGGTCCCTTGGCAGCAGCGTTACAGTTCCCCGAGTGGTTACCGCGCTGGTATGACGAGATGCTACTGGCAGTGGAGCAGGAGGCGCGCTGGTGCGTGGCAGCCTTCCCCCACCACGCCTCGCCTCTGCTGCTACGTCTGCTCACGGCCACGTGGGGCGGGATCGCCTCCAGCTTCACTGCGCGCGTCGATGCTGCTGTGTCTGACGCTGCGCTGTCTGCTCTTGCTGCTTCTGATGCAGGTAGGCAGGGTGGGGGTGGGAAAGCATGAAGCGAGGGGGTGGGGGGGGTTGTGCCATACCACCTGCTCACGGCCACGTGGGGCGGGCTTGCCTCCAGCTTCACTGCGCGCGTCGATGCTGCTGTGTCTGATGCTGCGCTGTCTGCTCTTGCTGCTGCTGATGCAGGTAGGCAGGGTGGGGGTGGGAAAGCATGAAGCGAGGGGGTGGGGGGGTTGTGCCATACCACCTGCTCACGGCCACGTGGGGCGGGCTTGCCTCCAGCTTCACTGCGCGCGTCGATGCTGCTGTGTCTGATGCTGCCCTCGCTGCTCTCTCGGCTGCTGCTGCTGATGCGGGTGAAGCAGGTCAATTGGGGGGTGGGGGAGAATGAAGGCAAAGAGGGGGAAAGAGGGAGGGAGGCTGTGGCCTCTGCTACCTGCCTTCCCTCCCTCGCCCTGCAGCGTCCCAGTGGCGACCATCCACCCGTCTGCCCATCCTGCTCGCCCTACACGCCACCACCACCACCTTTGCCCTCCAATGGTCAGGAGAGGATGCATCCTCTCCTCTGAACCATTCCCGTTGCCCTCCTTTTTTTCATCTTCTGCTCTGCCTTCTCGCCTCTGTCTGCAGCATCCCAGACCAGACCTTCTACGCGCCTGGCCCTGCTACTCGCCCTACACGCCACCACCACCACCTTCGCGCGCAACCTCTCCCGCCTCCTCGCCTCCCTTCCTTCCTCCACCCCCCCCGATGCCACTAAACCATCTTCCTCTGAAAAAAGCACCCAAGGAGCCGCCGCCGCAGGAGGAGGAGCGGCAGGAGGAGAGAAAAGCAGCAAGAGCAAGGGCAGGGAGGAGGAGGGGGATCAGGAGGGAGAGGGGCCAGTGAGTGTGGGAGCAGTGGTGTGGGCGGTGTTCCGGCCCTTGGAGCCCTTCAAGCAGCGCTACGGGGACTATGAGCGTGCACAGCTGGCGGCGGATCTGGGCGGCATAGATCTCAGACCGGGCGGCGCAGTGAAGCAAGTGGGGCAGCGTGGGCTCGTGCTGGCAGATGCTGTGCGGCGCATGGAGGTGAGAGGTGGTGCTGTGCGGTGCATGTCAGTGTGCTGGAATAATCTCTTGGAATCTTTTGGAGTTCTCAGTATGCCTAATATGTTCCTGGGAGGTGGTCTGGAGGTGGTCTGGAGCTGGCCTTTTCGTATTTTGCTACCACGCTCCTCTTTCCTGTACCACCTCTACCACCCATCCCATTCTGCATACTTAATCATCCCATCACCTCTCCCTCTCCTGTCCTCTACCCCTTTCCTCCACTCTTCATTCACCCCCCTCACCAGGCGGCCATCCCAGCAGCTATGGCAGCACTGGAAGCAGCAGTGGAGCGCTGTCTTGCCTTCACAGGGGGCTCAGCAGTGTTGCTCACCGCTCTCAACCACTCACTCCTCCTCTACGTCCCCTCTTTCTTACCCGCCCCACGCCCCCCTCGCCCTTCCCCCACCAGGCGGCCATTCCAGCAGCCATGGCAGCACTGGAAGCAGCAGTGGAGCGCTGTCTTGCCTTCACAGGGGGCTCAGAGGCAGCAGCTCTCCTCACCGCTCTTGACCACTCCATCCTCCTCTTCCTCTCCCGCCTCTCCTCCTGCCTCCAATCCCTCCCCCCCATCTGCGGCCTCTCCCCTCCCGCCCCTCCCACCCCTCCTTCCTCCGCCACTCCCTCCGCCCCAACCCGAGCCTCCGGTCCAGGCTCGGACCGAACCAATCCAGTCTCAGACGATCCGTTAGCTAGTCTACCAGACCCGGCGGGGTACGGGGGAGGTGGAGCAGGGGGGGTGGAGGAGGAGGAGGAGTGGGCAGTGGTGCAGGGAGCGCTGCAACTGCTGATGGTGGCAGAGAGTGTGGCAGTGCGCGTGGCAGTGTTTGAAGCCTCCCTCCGCAGCGCCCTCACCCAGCTCTCCCCCCGCCTGGGGCTGGATGCTGGGGGGGATGGCGCAGGGGAAGGGGGAGGGGAATCCGCGGGAGGGGAGGTGAAGCGGGTGGGGTCGGTGGGTGGCGCAGGGGGAGGGGGAGGCGCAGGGGGAGGGGGAGGCGCAGGGGGAGGCGGAGTGGGAGCTGGAGGGGGAGCAGAGGGGAGTGAGGTGGATGTGGCTGTGCTGCGACTGGCGGAGTATCCCGACAAGGCTCAGCGCCTCGCCAGGTGCAAAGCTAGGGGGTGGAGAGGTATGGATGCAGGTGATGGGTGAAGGTGAGGCGAGAGTGAGTAGCGGGTGGGAGTGGAGGGGAGTGAGGTGGATGTGGCGGTGCTGAGACTGGCGGAGTATCCCGACAAGGCCCAGCGCCTCGCCAGGTGCAGCGTGATGGGGTGAAGGGATGGTGGGCCATGTGGTGAAGGGATGGTGGGCCATGTGGTGAAGGGATGGTGGGCCATGTGGTGAAGGGATGGTGGGCCATGGGGTGAAGGGATGGTGGGCCATGGGGTGAAGGGATGGTGGGCCATGTGGTGAAGGGATGGTGGGCCATGTGGTGAAGGGATGGTGGGCCATGTGGTGAAGGGATGGTGGGCCATGTGGTGAAGGGATGGTGGGCCATGTGGTGAAGGGATGGTGGGGCATGTGGTGAAGGGATGGTGGGCCATGTGGTGAAGGGATGGTGGGCCATGTGGTGAAGGGATGGTGGGCCATGTGGTGAAGGGATGGTGGGCCATGTGGTGAAGGGATGGTGGGCCATGTGGTGAAGGGATGGTGGGCCATGTGGTGAAGGGATGGTGGGCCATGGGGTGAAGGGATGGTGGGCCATGGGGTGAAGGGACGGTGGGCCATGTGGTGAAGGGATGGTGGGCCATGTGGTGAAGGGATGGTGGGCCATGGGGTGAAGGGATGGTGGGCCATGGGGTGAAGGGATGGTGGGCCATGTGGTGAAGGGATGGTGGGCCATGTGGTGAAGGGATGGTGGGCCATGTGGTGAAGGGATGGTGGGCCATGTGGTGAAGGGATGGTGGGCCATGTGGTGAAAGCAGTGCAAGGCTTGAATGTGCTTTCAATACAGCACCAAAATTACCATGTGGTCATTCGGGCCTGGCTCCATAACCGTTGCTTGCCCTCTCTTGCCCTCCCCCCGTTCCCCCCTCCCCCCTCCCCCCCACTGGTTGTGCACCTGCCCTCATCAGGCTGCTGGACGAGTTGAGGGACCCGCGCATCCACGCGCTCCCGCGCACGGCGCAGCGAGTGAGAAGCTTCCAGGAAGCGGTGTCATCATTGGTGTACGACGTGCTCATTGCCAAGGTGCGACCATCCCCGCCCCCCACCAGCTCCCTTGATTGAACTTGTGAGAATTCCCAAAAGACCAACTCCCTTGATTGAACTTTTGAGAATTCCCAAAAGACCAACTCCCCTTCCCCCCTTACCCCACTCTCTATCATCTTTGTCTTTGCTCGCCCCCACTTTCTCTCCTCACCCTCCACACCCTCCTCCTCTCCCTCGCTCTCTCCTCCCTCATTGCTGGTGCACGATGTGCTCAATGCTCATTGGCTCTCCTATGAGCACATCGTCCAATGACCGCAAAGGATGCGATCATTCCTCTGCGCTCTCGCTCACCCGCTGGCTCTCCCCACTCCCCTCACTCGCCCCGCTACCCTCACTCTCCCTGCTACCCGCAATCTCCCCATTTCCCTCAGTTTCTTTGCTCTCTTCATTTTCTTCCCTTTCCTCGCTTTCCTTCCTCTTGACAATTGTGTTCTTCCATGCTGCTGCAACACTCCTCCCTGCACTCGTCTCATCGCCTACTTCCTCGCTTGCCTCGTTCCCCCTTTTCTTATATCCATCCCCGTGCATCTCGCGCCCCCACCTTGCAGGTGCGGCGGCAGCTGGCGGGGGTATCCACGATGCCGGACTGGGCATTGGGCGAGGAGGAGAATGTGTTTGACCTACCGGCCTTCAACGCGTACGCTCTACCATACATCACAGCCGTGGGAGAATACCTCCTCACTCTCCCCCAGCAACTCGAGCCTCTCGCCGTCGCTGCCTCTGAAGCTGCCCCGAGCCTGCTCCTGCAAGCCTCGGCAAGCGGCGCGTCGGCGGGCGGGGAATCCGCGACGCCGACCGCAGCAGGGGAGGAGGACGCAGGAGCATATTTCGTCCGTGAGTGGATGACAAAGGTTGCGGACGGCGCGACGTCGCTATTCGTGGAGCAAATTCGGGCAATTCCCGAGGTGTCGGACCGGGGGGCACAGCAGTTAGCAGCAGACATAGAGTATCTATGCAGTGTACTGTCGGTGCTTTATGTGGCTGCATCGCCTGCTATCGCGACCTTCCAAGCGTGCTTTGCCACGCCCAAGGCAAGCCTGGCGGAGTTTATCGCACATGAGAGTGGTGCTGGAGGGTCGCTGGATGCCACCGCTGCCCGCCTGGTTGCCAAGATGAGGCGGGTTGCTCTCGAGTGATAACGGCACGGCTGTCAAACATTTTTGGTAAAACCACTGGGAGTCCTCTTTTATCAAATGCAAGTTTGAGGCACTCTTACTTTGATTCATCTTTTTAGAACGTAAAACACGACGCTCCAGTAACATACCTTCGCCGCTCCAGCACTTTCTTGAAAGTTCCACGTGGCAGGCAGATTTTTTCACCTCTTGGTGGGCGAAGCACATAGACAAGCAAGAAAGAACTAGTCAAACCGGACCAAACCCATTGCTGTTTATGCGGCACCGACGCTTTAACAATGATCTTGGAGACGCCTAGAAATTTCTCAAGGCTCTTGGAAGAACCACGGCACAAATTCCTGCTCAAGGCTCTCTCATAGATCCAGCAATACATTTTCTGCTTCGCTCTCCGCGTTCTGCTCCCGAAACTAGCAACGTAACTTGCGGATACTTGTACCATCCTTCTCGCTGCACCGCTTTCCTCCCTCACCGCTCTTTGCATCGCGTGCCATCATCTGCCATACCTCCGTCATGGCGGCTACAGCATCGCGGGGCTCGTCCCCTTTCTCCCGTTTCGGCGACTCGCAGTCATTCAACTTCGACGCGCTGAAGAACTTCTCCGCGCTCACCCCCTCGATACAGTCACATCTGCAGAAGGTCTACCTGACGCTCTCGCTGACGCTGGTCGTCGCGTCGCTAGGCGCGTACGCGCACGTGCTGTGGGGGCTCGGCGGCGCGCTCTCGTCGATAGCGTCCATCGCGGGCGTGCTTTGGCTCAACGCCACTCCCGCCGTTCCCGCTAACGAGGTGCGCCTCCTCGCGGCCTGATACTATCCTCGTCCGCTAGTATTCTCCCTCCTTTGCTGTATAATACTAGCTCTACTAGTCGATAGCGTCCATCGCGGGCGTGCTCTGGCTCAATGCCACCCCCGCCGTTCCCGCTAACGAGGTGCGCCTCCTCTCCGCCTCCTCCTCTCCTCGTCTGCGAGTCTCCTCTTTCGCTAGTATTCTTCCTCCAAAGCTGTGTGCCAGCAGTTCTAACATTCTTTCGCGTCCGTAGGCGTACGTTTAGTATATTTTTTAGGCGATGTTCTCATGACCTCCTCAATGTAAGCGAAGCGACGAAGTCTTTCGATGTGTAGCCGACCGTTTTTCTCTTCAGAAACCCCGTTCTTCGTCCTACCTTCTCGTAAAACCACTTCCCACTTTTTCCCCGTCTCTCCCTTCCCACGCGTTGCCGCGTCCTCGCGAATCTTTCGCCAGTCGTTTCGCTTTCGCCTGCTTCTCGCCATCGCCTTCTCGCACGGCTGCTCCATCGGCCCGCTCGTCGATGCTGTTATTCAAATCAACCCCGGGTAGGTCCCCGGATATGGCATCCTTAAGAGGTCAACCCCGGGTAGGTCCCCGGTTATGGCAGCCTTAGGTCAACCATGGGTAGGAGAGCTTTAGGTTAACTTCAGACTTGTCAAGCGGAGGATCACCCACTTATTAGGCTAGCCCAGGGCAACTGTGAATGAAGTAGTCAGGTCAACCGTACGCGCGGTTTTCTTCTCTCGTTTTCTGTCTGCCCGTTCCACCCCAGCCCCCATCTCGTCCTCCTCCCTCTGTCTCCTTCCGCGCTGCCTGCATGCTCTTCGTTTCACTCCTTTGCTCTCCATCTCTCCATTTGCGCTCTCCGGCATCGCTCTCCTCCCACTCTCTCTTCCTCCTCGCATCGTCTCCCCCGTCCCCCTCCCATCCTCGCATTCTCCCACCCGTGCACTCTCCGCCGCACATCACCCATGCTTGTCGTTCCTGCTCCTAACCTCTCTCTCCCGCCCCGTCCCCCCCTCCCTGCCTCCCTCCCCGTCCAGTCTGCTAGTAGCAGCATTGCACCAGCAGCCATCTTCCTGTGCTTCTCAGGGGCAGCGCTGCTCGGAGTACCTTTTCTTGGGGGGCTTTCTCTCCCTGTACTCAGTCACTCAGCTCTGCCTACTCCCGACCTCTCACCCTCACCCCCTCTCACAACCCCCCCTGTCTCCCTCTCTTCTTCTCCCTCCTTCCCCCCCAGTCTGCTAGTCACAGCGTTCGTCGCAACAGCAGCCATCTTCCTGTGCTTCTCAGGAGCAGCACTGCTGGCTAAGCGCAGGGAGTACCTCTACCTGGGAGGATTCCTTGCCTCTGCCGTCTCCACCATGCTCGCCCTGCGCCTTGCTTCCATCTTCTTTGGCGGCTCTAACGCTGTCTTTCAGATCGAGGTATATGTGTGAGGTGTGTGTGTGAGGTGTGTGTGTGAGTGAGGTGTGGCGCTGCTCGCACGGCGCAGGGAGTACCTGTACCTGGGGGGCTTCCTCGCCTCTGCCGTATCCACCATGCTCGCCCTGCGCCTCGCCTCTATCTTCTTCGGTGGCTCCAATGCTGTTTTCCAGATTGAGGTACGTGTGTCAGTTGCGTGTGTGAGTGCAATGTGGTCTCTGCTCTGTGAATTCGTTGCCTGTGCCTTGCCACTCCCCTCCGCCCTCTCCGCCATGCTCGCACTGCGCCTCGCCGCCTTCATCTTCAGCGCCTCTGATGTTGTCTTTCAGGTCGAGGCTATTGTGTAACGAGCCCTTTTGAGTCGACTCAAAAGCAGGTCGAGGCTATTGTGTAACGAGCCCTTTTGAGTCGACTCAAAAGCAGGTCGAGGCTATTGTGTAACGAGCCCTTTTGAGTCGACTCAAAAGCAGGTCGAGGCTATTGTGTAACGAGCCCTTTTGAGTCGACTCAAAAGCAGGTCGAGGCTATTGTGTAACGAGCCCTTTTGAGTCGACTCAAAAGCAGGTCGAGGCTATTGTGTAACGAGCCCTTTTGAGTCGACTCAAAAGCAGGTCGAGGCTATTGTGTAACGAGCCCTTTTGAGTCGACTCAAAAGCAGGTCGAGGCTATTGTGTAACGAGCCCTTTTGAGTCGACTCAAAAGCAGGTCGAGGCTATTGTGTAACGAGCCCTTTTGAGTCGACTCAAAAGCAGGTCGAGGCTATTGTGTAACGAGCCCTTTTGAGTCGACTCAAAAGCAGGTCGAGGCTATTGTGTAACGAGCCCTTTTGAGTCGACTCAAAAGCAGGTCGAGGCTATTGTGTAACGAGCCCTTTTGAGTCGACTCAAAAGCAGGTCGAGGCTATTGTGTAACGAGCCCTTTTGAGTCGACTCAAAAGCAGGTCGAGGCTATTGTGTAACGAGCCCTTTTGAGTCGACTCAAAAGCAGGTCGAGGCTATTGTGTAACGAGCCCTTTTGAGTCGACTCAAAAGCAGGTCGAGGCTATTGTGTAACGAGCCCTTTTGAGTCGACTCAAAAGCAGGTCGAGGCTATTGTGTAACGAGCCCTTTTGAGTCGACTCAAAAGCAGGTCGAGGCTATTGTGTAACGAGCCCTTTTGAGTCGACTCAAAAGCAGGTCGAGGCTATTGTGTAACGAGCCCTTTCCTCTAGTTCTGAGCACACCTGGGACGTCGCCCTGTGCGGGGGTCTGTTGGTGGTGTTGGCATGCATTCATGGCACGCAGGTGTTGCTGAGGGCCAGTGTGGCTGCTCAATTTGCTCCCTTGCCACTCCATTTCACTGCTTCTCCCACGCCCTCTTCCACCTCCTCTTTTGCACAGCTGTGCAGCGACCTCCTGGCGTTCGCTAGATACATCATATACGACACACAGGTGCTAGATGTTCACTGCTCCTCCATCATATACGACACACAGGTGCTGGTGAAGAGAGCCAGTGTGACTGCTTTCTCCACTAATATCCTCGTCCCATCTCCTCTCCCCGTCTGTCTCTTTTACCCCACCAGCTGTATGGAGGCCTCCTGGTCTTCTCAGGCTACATCATCTACGACACGCAGGTGCTGCTGGAGAGGGCGAGGCAGGGCCAGTGCGACCACGTTGTGGACGCTCTCGAGCTGCTGCTCGACTTTGTCGCTGTCTTCGTGCGCATCCTCTTCATTCTGGTAAGACTGTAACCAACCACCTTTGTTAGCCACACCACACCACACCACACCACACCACACCACACCACACCCCATCCCGTCGGCACCACATCCTACGCTGCACCTGCCACGGGGACGACGTGGGAGAGGGGGAGAAGCTGGAGCTGCTGTCGGGCTTTGTCGCTGTGACGCTGTCTTTGTCCGCATCCGCTTCATCCTGGTGAGTCTGCGTCTGCAACCTATGTGCCATCCACCACACTTCCACCACACCTGGTCACTGCCTGGATGCGGTAGTATACCACACACACCCCATCCTGTCCCGCCACTGCCACCACATGGCTGATGCGCTCGAGCTGATGCTTGACTTTGTCGCTGTCTTCGTGCGCATCCTCTTCAAACTCCATATCAGTAGCTGCCTGGAGTGTGCATGCCATGCCATGCCATGCCATCCAGTCATCTCAGGCTGCCCTCCTCATCAGCATGACGTGTCGTGTCGCCTGAGCTGCCTTAGTCCAGTGCTTATTGCTGATGCACCCTCACTTGCTCACTCCCACCCCTCCCATCAGCTCATCATCTCTCATGCTATGCTGTGCCGTGCCGTGCTGTCTTGTGCTGTGCCATGTCATGCTGTGTCTATGCTTCGCTTGCTCTGTGTTGCTGCATGTGCTGGGCAGACAAGGAAGGAGGAGAGGGAGGAGGAGCAGCGGGCATCATCCAAGCGCAGAACTGCTGCCAGCACCTCTCGCCGTTAAGACTCTTTTGTCCTTGACTTACCGCTTGCGCTAATGACAGCAGTGTTCCCACCAATGCCAAACCTGCTGTTAGCTATGCAGAATTTTTTTTCTGGAGACGTGCACCAGTATCCATTGAAAGATTGTCACTGTCCAGATCCATCTACAGAATTCCTATAGCCTCTCTTACACTTTCACTTCATTGTAACATGGAATGGACACAAGTGTAACACTAAGGCATGAACTTGGCTCATCCCATACATGCTTCAGTCGCAACAAACCCACCCCATAAGGACGCGTCACAATTGCAACACCAGGGGAGATCGGCACCAAACACCGAGAATGTGTGCATCGACTTGCGAAAAAACTTGTTTCAATCTGCAGGGGCAGTTTTGGCTGCTTCCCCGAGCCAAGTGGGACGACATCGGGTTTGCAACTGTACACCCAGCTGCTAGCGCAGGAGCCGTGCGAGTCGCACAGCTTCGCATGGCTTGTGACGAGCTAGAAATAGCAAGCTGCTTGCCCAATTGATGGCGACAACGCAGGGTACAAAGTTACCACAACGAAAGTTTCCGACAGTATGCAACGGCGATCGATCGTGGCTGGAACTGGTGGTGTGATTTCGATTCCCGCGCTGTCAAATCGCACAATCGATGTGGCAGTTTGAGCTATCCGACCTTGACAATCTGCAGGTAACACGATTGCCGCAACTGGATAAACGAAAACGGGATACCTGGCTTCCGCGAAATGGCGAAGACACTGTAGATTGTGCACACCGATGTTTCACAGGATCGGTGTTGCAATTGTGACGCGTCCTAAGGACGCGGTAAAAGTGGAGATTCGATCGCCTCAGGATCGTTTTTTAACGCGGTTGTAAACGGTTGTGTACCTTTCGTATGCAAAACGCGGGGTTTCAGTACGGTGACCGGATCGATCTCCCCCCGATCGAGTACTTTTACCGCGTCCTAAGAACAGGCCATCGACTGTTGCTGATTAGCGAGGCACATTCGCCCCACCCACTCTCTGTATACTCCAGCCGCAGCAGTGCATCGCGCCGCATTGATCAATCACAAGCCATGTCCTGATCTGCTCCCAGAGATCGCAACGGACGACCGCAACCAGCGTAGCTTCTCCCCGAGCGACAGGCTGTGCGACGCTCCCGTCGGTGTCGCGTCGACCTAGGCCGACAACCGTGGCACGTCGCATCGTCGCTGCTTTTCATTTGCGATTCCGCCGCTCCCTGAGTCGACGCACAAGTCACCGCATTTCCGTTGCTCTCTGTCCGCAACCCCCCGGGACCCAATCGGATGCTCCTCGCGCATTCTCTCCGCCGTCCCTTCCGCCTTCCACGCCGCCTACCGCTCGCTCTCCCTTTCCCTCCCCCGCTCGCTCCCCATTCTCCCCAGCCGCCCCGTCCCCTGCTCCGCTCCCCGCTCTGCCCCTCCCTCCGCTGCTTACACTCGCCTGAGCTTTTCAGTCGACTGAATCATCGGCCTGAGCCAGCCACCTCTCCCCGACGGTTCTTGCCAGAGGAGCGACCTTTTCCCGACGGGTGGGCTGAGCGAGCCATCTCTCCCAGGCGATTCCGCCTCCCTGTCGCCCTCGCGTGCCTCTTCCGGCCGACTGTCGCAATCGGGGCTTTAAACGGCGTGACGGCTGTTGGGACGTCGCATGGTGTGACTGTAATGGATGTCGGCAGGCTGCGGCGGAGCATGCGGATGGGGATTCATGTACCTGCAGGGATAAAGCCAGGTGTGACTGTAGTGAGTGCGAGAGGGAGTGCGAGAGGAGGGATTGTAAGAAAAGGGAGAGGGAAGAAAGGGAGTGTGAAAGAAGGGAATGTGAGAGAAGGGAATGTGATACAAGTGGGTGTGAGAGCGTGGAGAGCGGCAGAGGAAACGGTGATAACAAAGAGGGTGACTGTAGGGAGAGTGGCAGTATCAAGAAAAAACTCAACTGTAGAAGTAGTGGCAAAAGCAGAGGAATCAGAAGCAGCAGTAGGGGCAGCGGCGGCAGTGGCACGACCAAGCCAACGGCGACGAGGGAAGCCAAAACACGACAAGGAGAAAGACCCCGGGGAGCCAGAGCAAGCTGCCGAGGATGCTTATAACGAGGACGGCCCGCCGCCAGTGGTGATTCTGCTGGACTTTGAGACGACCGGGCAGGGCACCACGCAGAACCGCATAGTGGAGCTGGCGCTGAGGGACGTGGCGGGGGGCCGGGGGGCAGCGCTGCACACGCTGGTGAACCCGTTCCCGCGGGTCATTTCTGCCGACGCGGAGAGGGTGCATGGGATCAGCATGCGCATGGTCAACCGCCCGTCCGTGCCCCAGTGAGTGCCCATTGTGAGTGCCGGGAGCTCCCTTGCCTGGCCTCCGCATGAGCATGAGCATGAGCATGAGCATGAGCATGAGCATGCCCACCCGCCCGCCCCTACGTCAGTGGTGACTGGGAGGTGCATGCCTGCCTTCCGCAGTGAGTAATGCAGTGTCTGTCAGGTGCATTCACGGGCGCTCACTCACACCCATCTCCAAACCTTGACTCTCACTCATCCACCTGTACATATTCTCAGAGGTGCCGCGAAAGACCTTATGAGGCGTCTCAAACGACCCTTACTGTCACTCATTCATTCCTCCATTCTCTCTGCGCCCCACATCTCCCTCGCTCCTGACTTTGTTTCTCCCTCGTCACACGAATCGAATCACCTCAGCTGGCGAGAAGCCGGGCGGCTGCTGGTGGACTTTGTGGAGGCCAGGCGGGCGGTGCAGGCAGAACAGGCAGCAGTCTCCGTACACAGCAGTGCTACCACTGGCATCTACGTCAACACCGAGAGGGGTGCAGGGATGCGCATGGGGATTATGAGTGCAGAGATGAGTGCTGTCTCCTCTGCTGCCCCCCTGCTCCCTCCGGTGGTGCTGGTGGCGCATAATGGCTGGTCGTTTGACTTCCCTCTGCTGCGCAATGAGCTGCAGCGGGTGGGGATTGCTGTTCCTCCGGGTTGGTACTCCCTCGACTCCATGCGCCTCGTGCAGAGGCTGTTCAAAGGTGCGCTTTAGGGTGTGTTTTGAGCTGCAGCGCGGTAACATCCCAGTGCTGCCCGGCTGACACTCCCTCGACTCCATGCGCCTCGTGCAAAGGCTCTTCAAAGGTGCGCTGCTTCCTTCTTGCATATCTCTCCCACTTCTCTTCGGCGAGACTCGCACCGCAAGCCAGCGAGCAAGGGGCTGAAATTCCTTTTCTCAACACGCCTTCGCTGCTCCACGCCCCTTCTTCACCCCTTCCTTTGCACTGCTTCCCCCACTCCCCTACCATCTCTTACATGGCCTCTCTCTCCCGTCTCCCCATCAGACACGGATCGCAAGCCAGCAAGCAAGGCGCTGGGATTCCTCTTCTCAAAGCACTTCCACTGCTCCACGCCCTTTGCCCACCCGGACCTGGCCCACCGAGCCATGGCAGATGTGGACAAACTGGCCGAGGTGCTGGCTGCTGCCATGTGGGAGCGAGGGGTTACTACACAACAATTGTTACAGTACACTAAACCATTCTTATAATAGTGTGTTGAAATCTGGAAAGCAAGACCAACAGAGCTCTATGGCAGATGCGGTCAAACTGGCCGAGGTGCTGGCTGCCATGATGTGGGAAAGAGGGGTCATTGTAGCACAACGGCTACCGTATGCACCGCTGAAATATGAACCAAACCATATTTCAATCATAAGCCTGGTGGTTTTGGTTGAACACGAAGAACCAGCATGTGGTGGATGTTGGAAACAATAAGTCCTAAGTGCGCTTCTGTCGTATCAAAATCCAAGGTACCAAGCGAAGCAGTCCCAATCGAAGCATCGAGTCAACCTCGGAGGTTAGGGTAACCGCCTGGAGGTTACGAGAAAGTCAAAGGTCGCTGACCTTTGACTCGACAATTACTGCGCGACAGTTAAGGACACACAACTGACTCGTTACAGAGCAGTTGCCCGAGTCGCGCTATATCGAACCGCAACAGCAATACAGTTATCTATTCCCTGTACTCTTATATAAATCCTTGTATTTGCTTGTTTAATTCAATCAACTTTGCTCTCACACACCAGTGCAAGGTCGGTTCAAATTCTTCACTAAACGCTTCCGTTATTACAACTACTTCACCTAGAGTTATCCCTTGCAAAGATCCTAAGGGGCTATCTCAGCCCAACATGGTATGAGAGCAGACAAGGGAAATTCTACTCTTTTTCAATATCATTACAAGACATGGCAACAAACAAGGAAAGGAGCTCCCCTAATGGCTCCTCGGGCACTACTCCTACTCCACCGTCAGCCTCTGGCCTGCAGACAGAAGAAGGCACGGCAACAAGACCAAGAGGAACGTCAACCGAGACCCCCATGAACCACCCTTCGGACTTTGACCAGAACATGATGGAGAAATTTTTCTCCTTCATGTCCTTCTACGAACAACACCAGCAGTCGGGACCTGCACAAACACACAACAGCAACAACGGAGCGACACCCATGAGTCTTGATGGGTCGTCATATGCGCGAGGAAACCAGCAGCAGCAACCTACCTTTGCTCCGTACGAGCGCGGGTCAATCAGCTTCGTGCCCCACCCGCAACCTTCACCTGGACAAGAAAGACCACTGGACGCACTTCAAGTTCAGTCGCAGTTTGCACACGTCTTAAAACTGCAAACGTCAAGACCCTTCGACGGCAAAGACTTCTTTACCTGGTCCTTTGAATTCGAGCTGATGATGGAGGGCGCGCAGATACTCGGCTTCTTCGACGGGTCCCTGCAGTATCCAGCCAACGGGACACAATATGAAAAGCAGCAGTATACGTATCAATCAATGATGGCGTATACAATCCTATTGAGGAATGTGACACCAACTCAGCAGCAGAACATTCGCTCTTACCGGACCTTCGGCAACTCGGCGGAGCTCGCGTACAGCCATCTGAAGAACCTGTATCAAGCAACAGACAGTGTAAACCAGAGCAGGTTAATGGCGCAGTTGACGACAGTCGAAATGAAACCAGGAGAAAAAGGACTGGCGTATATCAGCCGATGTCGCGAACTGCGCGACAAGCTGCTTCGATGCGGAGGGTCAATCTCTGAAGACGCCTTCGTGACAGTCATCATTGGTGGGCTTGGTCCTCAGTGGCGCGCCACCAAAGCCATTCTTCGAGCCCACGGAAGAATCTCTGAAGCTGCACTCTGCGCCGAAATACATGCCGAGCAGCAAGATATGGACCTGCAGGAAGAACGACACAGGAAGAAAACGACAGTATCAGAGTTCGCATTCCACACTCAACGACGACACAGCAATTATAACAACCGACAGCAGCAACCGAAGATAGTACCTCCCTTCTGCCACATCTGCAAGACTTCAGGGCACCCGCGCACACACTGCCCGAATCGTCAGCAATCAACGGCACCACAGCGACAACTTCGACCTTCAAGCTCCCAAATGGCTTCAACACAAGCAAGTGCGACGACCACTATTCAAGCTTCAACGACTTCACCCGGACAACCTGCACAAGGAGCAAGAAATATAATCAACTGCATGACGAAGATAACCGATTCATGTACAACCGAATCACCACCACACTACTCACCGGAAGAAGAGCTTGACAACAGAACGCCTCGCCGTGAGCTACTCCAGCCGAATCCAACGTACGCCGCCATCGCTCAAAGTGAACCGTCCGGCCAAGACACCTGGTTCTTGGACAGTTGCTGCGGGCAACACATGTGCTCGTCCGGGCGTTTCGTACAACGCGAACATCGACTCCAACGGGAAGTGATCATCACGGTTGCCAACAACCAAAACCTGCGCACACGAAGACAAGGAGTGGTACAGCTTCAGTCAAGAGAAACAAATGTCATACTGCACATGTCTAAGGTACTCATCGCTGAAGGACTCGGCTACAACTTACTGAGCGTTAGCCAGTTGATGGCGAAAGGAATTCATCTGGAAGCCGACAGCACGACCCAGGAGTTCAAACTTTACCACGGGAGAGGCGGTCTCTACATCGGGAAAGCAGTGCTGAAGAACAACGTCTTCGTCCTCGACTTCGTTCCTGACCTGGGCACTGCAGACAGCGACGCCATCGTGAATTTCACTGACTGGACACACCCTCCGGATCTCGACCCCGACTTCAGCCCAGGAGGCTTCTGGTACTCGCACACCATTCCTGAAGCAGAACGAACACGAGCATTAGCAACAATTCGACAATCGGCAGCAGTAACAACATCGGCAGCAGCAACAACATCAGCAGCAGTAACAACATCGGCAGCAGCAACAACATCAGCAGCAGTAACAACATCGGCAGCAGCAACAACATCAGCAGCAGTAACAACATCGGCAGCAGCAACAACATCAGCAGCAGTAACAACATCGGCAGCAGCAACAACATCAGCAGCAGCAGGAACAACGACACCAGTCATAGTCGACGAAGCACCACCAACACCCGCGAAACAGCTGAATCCGACTCAACGTGAAGTCCACCGAAGCGCCAACCTCGTCGCCAGCTTTTACTCCAACTCCGACGCATATCAGCGTTCACCTGGACACCGTGCCTCTGAAGAGATCTGGCACGCACGAACAGGACATCCAAGTAACACGGTTTTGAATAACACGATAAGAGCAGGAGTCCTTGACAAAGATTCTCTACTTCTACCCGATGGCAGAGAACTCCAGAAGGCACGAGGGACTTGCCTTATATGTCCCGAAGCTGACTTACCTCATCGACCGTTTGCTTCACATCACAACCCGAGCGCTCCAGCGTACGCACCACTCGAAAAAGTCTACAGCGACATCCTCTACAATCGCGAGCCAGGACAAGTCAACTACAACTACACCATCACCTTCATCGACGCCGCCACTCGATACGTCTGGCATCGCAACCTACCCAGCCGCGACATGGCGCTCGCAGCATTCGCCGCCTGGCTACCGATAGCAGAGAGAGAGTCTGGAACACAACTGAAAAAATTCCAGTCAGACGGAGGTGGCGAGTACACCTCTCACCGCTTCAAGCAGTTCTTGGCGGAAAGGGGGATCAAGCAACTCCTCTCCCTTCCTTACGCACATCAGCAGCAAGGTGTTGCAGAACGACTGAACAGGACCCTGCAGAACAGCATGCGCAAACTATTACGTGGCATGCGGCTACCCAACCACCAGTGGCCAGCAGCAATGGACCACGCTGTCATGCTACACAACTTGTTGTCGTCGTCGTCACTCCCGAACAACGCATCACCGCATCTGCTGTGGACAGGGAAGCAGGGCAGCACGAAAATGTTACGAGTTTTCGGGTGCATGGTACAGTACAGACCCCCAGAAGCACGAGCGGGAAGATTTTCGCAACGGGCACAGTGGGGACTACACCTCGGCACCGAGAAAAATTACAACGCATGGAAAATCTTCGACGTCCACACAAAGGAAACAGTAGCAGCACGTGACGTGATCTTCTACGAAAGACTCACCCTTCAGACGTACCTCGCCAACTTGCACGAGAATCGGGACCTCACCAGTGGTTTTCGTGGTGACCGAGCCTTCGCGTCAGCAGCGGACGAAGCAGACTGGGATGAACAGAACGTCGACAACGCCTCAGAAGAAGCCGGACCTCTCCCATACTGCTCCGTCGACGTGCCCATGGATGAGGATAATCCTCGCGACAGTAACAACGCCGAAATCTTCTACCGTTTCGCCGACGATGGTTACGTAACACCTGTGACAGTCAACACCAACGAAGCAGAAAGGGTAGGCCCAAATTTCATGCCCGACCCAGAAACGGGAGACGAAGCAGCTTATCCCGAGGATCCAGAACTCCCTCGATACTCACAGACTGGGCTGCAAATCCTCGGCCTCGTCACCGCAGTCCACGGGAACACACGCAGCTCGTTTCCTAAGGAGCCTGCAACGGTTCAGCAGGCTCTGGGGGGGGAACACAGGGAGAAATGGCGTGAAGCCATGGATAGAGAACTGAAGGCATTAGAGGAACGCAACACTTGGAAGGTTGTTCCCGTAAGCGTGGCACGGAACAAAACCATCCTTACCGGGAAATGGGTCTTCCGCATCAAGACGAAAGCAGACGGCACGATCGAAAAATTCAAAGCACGCTGGGTCGTACGTGGATTCGACCAAGAGCAAGGACGAGACTTCACCGAGACCTTTGCTCCAGTCAGCCGCCACACGTCACTCCGAATTCTCCTCGCCATTGCCGCCATGAAGAAGAAGAAGTTACGGCAGATCGACGTCGCGAATGCCTTCCTCTACGCACCTGTGGATGCAGAAATCTACGTTGAGCTCCCGCACGGTTCCCACGGCGAACCCAACCGAATCTGTCAACTACTTAAGTCGCTCTACGGGATCAAGCAGGCACCGCGACTGTGGCAGCAGTACCTGCACGCCCGTCTCATCCGCATCGGCTTTAGTCAACTACCTCACGACCAAGGCATGTACCGCCTCACTAAGGGAAGCGACTACGTTCTCCTGATCGTCTACGTGGACAATCTCCTCTACATTGGGTCAACCGACGGCATCGCCACGTGGTTCGAAGGAGAGCTCCAGAAAGACCTCACGCTCACGGTCTCCTCCACCGTTACACAGTACCTCGGGCTCAACATCCGCGAAGAAGAAAACGCCATCTATCTAAGCGCCGAGAAATACGCCGACACCATCGCGAAACGTTTCAGCCTCACACCAAGCGCCATCTCCACGCCCTACCGCTACACATCAGGAACCGAGAAGGAACGAACTACTCTACTCAAGCCCGCCGGCATACGCGACTATCAGAAGAAGCTCGGATGCCTGCTATTCGCCGCCGTCACCTGCCGTCCTGACTTATCCTACTCCGCAAGTCAGCTCGCCACCTATCTCAAGAAGCCTGAAGCTGAACACCTGGCGGAACTTGATCGCGCTCTCCACTACTTCGTCAGCACCGCGACGATCGGGCTAACCTACCACAAGAGCGCAGCTACACCGACTAAGCTAATCGGCTACGTCGACGCCGATCACGCCGGCGACACCGACAACAGGCGCTCACGCACCGGCTATGTCTACCGCCTTGAGCCTATCGGTCCTATCTCCTGGCAGTCGAGCAAGCAGGAGTTAATCGCACTATCTTCAGCAGAAGCAGAATATATTGCACTCTGCTCAGCCACCAAGGAGGGACTTTACCTTCGCGAACTACTGGAAGAAGCGAAGCTAGCCGAGTTACCCAGCTTCACCGTGTTCTGCGACAACCAGTCAGCAATTCGCATCGCCAACAAAAACGGCTTCGCAAACAGGACGAAACACATCGCCCTGCGCTATTTCTTCGTGAAGGACGAGATAGAAAAAGGGAAACTCGATCTGTCATACTGTCCAACATCCGAGATGGCAGCCGATTACTTGACCAAGAAACTCGGCAAGCAGAAGTTCGAATACTGCATGATGCTGACTGGACAAGGCCACGTCACCAGCAGTAACACTCCAGAAGCGAAGGGGAGTGTTGGAAACAATAAGTCCTAAGTGCGCTTCTGTCGTATCAAAATCCAAGGTACCAAGCGAAGCAGTCCCAATCGAAGCATCGAGTCAACCTCGGAGGTTAGGGTAACCGCCTGGAGGTTACGAGAAAGTCAAAGGTCGCTGACCTTTGACTCGACAATTACTGCGCGACAGTTAAGGACACACAACTGACTCGTTACAGAGCAGTTGCCCGAGTCGCGCTATATCGAACCGCAACAGCAATACAGTTATCTATTCCCTGTACTCTTATATAAATCCTTGTATTTGCTTGTTTAATTCAATCAACTTTGCTCTCACACACCAGTGCAAGGTCGGTTCAAATTCTTCACTAAACGCTTCCGCTATTACAACTACTTCACCTAGAGTTATCCCTTGCAAAGATCCTAAGGGGCTATCTCAGCCCAACAGTGGACAAGTCTGCGAAGGGCATTGCTGCCAGGATGTGGGACAGAGGGGTTACTGTACTTGATAAGAGCATGTCGGTTTGCTCTGTCCTGATTGATTGACTAGTGATGTACTAAGAAAAGCTTTTGTACACTGAGAGCTGCTGGTACAACACTATTATCCTACACTAGCTATATTACTCCTACCACCAGTGCTCATGGTCAGGCCACATTATTTATGCCAGAACCATATTTACTGGCCTGTCCCGCTTGTAGGAGAGGTGTAGTCTCGTTTAAACTTGCTGCATCTACACTTTCACCAACAGCCCTTGCTGCTGTTGCCCCTGGTGTTATCACCCCTGCTGCTGCAACCCCATCACTTGTCCCTCCAAAGCCCTCCTCTTCATCCTTCCCCTCACTTTCCCTCGCCCTCATCTCCCTCTCCACGGCCCAGCTATACAGCACCATCCCAGCCACAGCCAGGAGCATCCCTAGGAGCGTCTTAAGACTAAGGGGGTCTTTAAAGACCGCCCAGCCTAGAAGGAGTATGGCTAGGGTCTTCATGTGGCCTAGGACCTGGAATGAAACCGCAGAGAACTTTCCTATGCAGAGGTAGACGCTGACTGTGGTGAGGAGGGCGAGGATGCAGGAGAGGAGAATCCACGCCTGGTGGTGGTGGTGTGCAGTGGGGGATGGGGAAGCAAGGATTACTCAGGCGCTCAAAAACCAGCTCAGAGGTAGACACTGGCTGTGGTGACGTGGGCGCGCATGCAGGAGAGGAGAATCCAGGCCTGGTGGTGTGGTGTGCGGAGGAAGAGGGGGGAAGAGAGGGATGACGGGGAAAGGTGAGAAGGTAGCTGGGCCTTAGTGGGCGATCTACAGCAGTAGGTTAGGAAGCTTAGTGTGAAAACGGAATCTGGATGGAAATCGAGCTGATACGTGCTGCCTACTGGGGAATACATTTTGATTTAAGACAGGTTGTAGCAGCACCTACAGTGGCATCAGCAGTCAGGGTGTAGTGAATGACGTTGTAGCCTGTAAGGAGGTAGTCCACAGCGGGTCCCAGCAGCAGCAGCGAGGCTGCTTGCAGAGGGGCGGTCTGAATGAGCAGGTCGAAGGAGCCCAAGGCATAGCGCTGCTGTAACTCGCCCACTGACTGCACCATAGGGAAAGGGTGGAGCAATGGGAGGGATGGCAGGGAGAGAAGTGACTTTGAGGTCTTAACAAAAGTCACTTTGCTTGCAGGGGAGAGGTCTGAATGAGCAGGTCGAATGAGCCCAGGGCATAGCGCTGTTGCAACTCTCCCACTGACTGCATGGTGGGGAGGGGGTGGGAGGGCAGGGAGAAAGACAGAGACAGCAGGGACGGCAAAAGGGAAAAATGCGTATGGAAGGAAAAGAAAGCAAACTAGCCAATGCACAATGAGCAACAGCGACAGGCATGTGACCTTTGACTTGTCCCACTAGCCAGCAGTCAGCCAGAGCTCAGAGAGCTGCTGCCATCCCACCGCTCTCTTCTCCCACAAGCTCTCTTACCACTGCTCTAATCAGAAACGCCAATCATTTTCTGTACCTACACTCACAATCTGTTGCAGGGATGTGGAGACAGCGCCAGCAGCGGCGGTGACGAGTCCGAACGTGTTGATGGTGACGTCAGTGACCGTGCACACACCCACTCCCACCAGCACCACCAGCACCGCTGCCAGCGTGGGGGGCGAGTAGGCCTTGCCGTGTAGCAGCGCCTCAAACGCGCAGGTTAAAGGGATGATCGCCAGACGGCTGATCTGGTGGCCAGTGGAGGGGGGTGAAAGGGTCGTTCAGTCAATGATGAGCCGGTGAATCTGCTTCATTGCACTGCATACATCGGTGAAGGTACAGTAGATTAAGTGGGCGTGTTACTGTTGAGGGGCCTCAAAAAGGCATAGTAGCTTGAGTGCGTGCGGCGTGCACCTGGTAGAAGCCGACAGAATTGGCGAGGAGGGCGAAGCTGGTGGTGACGACACACGCATTAGGGAGCGGCACGAAGTGACCCACCTCCCTTCAAGGTGCCTCCAAGGACATATCAGTGAGGGTATTGCGGGTGTTGCGCACCTGGTAGAACCCCACGGAGTTGGCGAGGAGGGCGAAGTTGGTGGTGACGACACACACGTTGGACAGCAGCGTGAAGCGCCCCACCTCCCACGCGGGCAGCGTGGGGACCGGGGCAGGGGGAGGCGCGGCGGAAGGGGGGATCAGAGAGGCGGAGGGAGAGAGGGGTGCGGGGGAGGAAAGGGAAGGGGAGGGGAAGGAGGGAGGGAGGAAGCGCGCGAGGCAGAGGCAGAGCAGCCCGGCGAGAGTGGCGAAGGAGAGATGCAGGCCGCTCAGCGTGGTGGCTGGGATGGGGGGGGAGAAGGGAGAAATGGAGGGCGGTGGGGGAACGAGGCGGGAGGAGTGGGAGGAGGGGGAACGTAGGAGGAAAGTCTGGAAGGGTGCGTGGCGGCGGAAAGCAAACGCGAACGACGGGCCTGAATGAATGAGCACTAATGACGGTGACTAATAACAGTGATGCTACTGACCGTAGACGAAGGAGTATCCGGTCATGACTTGCTTGTTGACGAGAATTATGGCCACCGAGCTGACCACGTTGAGAGTCCACGCCGTCGCCGACGACACGCGCGACGGATGGTTCAACATGTTTGATAATTCTAAGCAGCGAATCTGAAGTCTGAAGCCTAAGACGTCGCGGACGACACGCGCGACGGATGGTTCATCATGATGGTGATCAATTCCGCCTGTAATAAACTCGGGTTGGATTCCGACAAGATCGGATCAGACGTCTGTTACGAAATTGGACCGATCCACGCGTCGACTGCTGTCATGGGCCTCGTGGTATGGATCTCACAGTTGAAGCTGGAACTCTGGCGAGCTGTTGTGCTGCCTTAGAGATTCACACTTCAAATCCAAATTTGTGTGTTCATCTATCCTCGTTTTGGAAAAATCCAAATTTCGTTTGCGTGTTGCCTGTGGTGAAAATCCTACCCAATTCCCAAGGAGGGTTGGTTGTACAGGTCAATAGAAAAACACTGAAGAGCTCAATTTCGAGATGGGTAAGACCTGGTTTTATATGTTACCGAGAGTTGCCGTGTGTTCCAGTACGGTGAAAGTTTCTTACAGCAATACGAGGAATAGCGTAACCATGAAGCTGCCGTACCCATCCCAATGCACATGGCTCCTAACCTGCGAACTCTCATTCTCAGGACCTCCTAGATTCTGTCGAATCGTTTCTTGCTCTGTCGCATCAAGCACCCGGACAGAGTTTCTTGCCTAATCCTCTTTCATAGTTGGCTATTCTCCTTTTTACTATCCGACGATCGTCTGTTCCCATTACTGCGGCGTGTATCCTTCCAGACATCATGCCGTTACCCTCGAGGATTGTAGACCAGGCGTGAAGAAGTATATCTTCTTTTCATCAAACAGCGATTTCGTGCGATGCGATCGCTACCGTTCGTTGCTTGAGTATCTTACTCCGTCCGAACGAGCTCAATGGAGGTCCTCAATAGACCTGCCGTTCAGGCGTCTGGTGTACCAATTTCCTGGACGCTTTATTTCCCTAGCGAGGAGTTCTCTCCCGAGGACAGACGAGCCGAGCTCATCAAATCGCTCATTGACGGATTCCTCACGGAGAAAGGCCAGCAGCTGCTGCAGCAGGTAGTACCTGAGGACATTTGTAGCAGCGGTAGGAGATTCCTGATGCAACAATAGACGATTTCGGACGTCAGTGGTGACTGACGTCTCCCTATGCAATGACTGACTGATATCCGTTACTCAGAACAGGTGGATGCATGACAATTACTTTTTGGATGATGAGACTGATAACAGGCACATTCTGATGCAGCGGTGTGCATCAACAGACTTTTCCTGATGCAGTGACTGACAGTTTCGGATGCAGTGGCAGCGATGACTGATAACCTGTCTGACATTTCTAATGCATTGACTGACATTTCTCGATGCTGCGACTGACAATCTCAGGTGCAATGGCAGCCTTGGCAGGCATTTTTTATCTAACGGCCACAGCTCACCCTCACCGCATTCTCATTCCTTCCTCTCACCTGAAACAGGCCGACCGTAAAGAGCTGTCTCCGTTCTCGTGATGGACGGTCAGCATGGAGTCACTGAAGCAGCTCCTGCCAGGTGCTGCTGCCACTGAGGCGCGGTGCCTTCATTGACATGTTTTACCATACCTCATCCCTGCTTCCCACCTACCAAAACACAGGCCGATCCTAAGGAGCTGTCTCTGTTTTCAAGATGGACGGTCAGCATGGAGTCGTTGAAGCAGCATCTGCAGCCTGCGTGCAGCACTGGCCAGAGTGATCTGGGCGCAGCTGCAGAGTTGCTGCTTCAAGCGCTTGAAGCAGCGCCTGAGGAAGCACTGGCCTGCCTCGGTGCTGCTGCCACTGAGGTGCGGTGCCTTCAGTAAGATGTTGGTTATTTCACACACTCGAAACAAGGTTGTGTGGCATTGCAGTTGTGGTCAGGTAGCCGTGCCGTATGGCTCCCTTCACCGGGAGAGGGTAGCACAAGGATGTTTTTTTGTGCTGCGCTGTATGTGTACTGTCCCTCCCGTTGCTGGTTTGCAGTTGGTGCATTGCTGAGTCCTCCTTGACCGTGTTCTTTCTCATCACCCATGTATGTGCGCTGATGATTAGCTATACGATCAGCATCGCATGCTTCTCTTCCTCCACTGCCTCCCTCACACTGTCTCCCTCACACAGTCTCCACCACTTGTTTCTCCCTCTGTACTAGATGTTTCTCGAGATAGGCCTGCTCGAGGTCCCACCTCCCCCTTGTGACTTTTGTGTCCACTAACGGATTCGCCTTTCCCTACGTGGCAGATGTTTCTGGAGAGAGGCCTGATCGAGGCCCCAGCACTCCCCTCTGCGTCAGCATGTGCCTCACAGCATGCCTCGTCTCGCCTGGCTGTGAGGCTGGTGGATCACACTGATTCGATTATTGAATTCAAGAAGCTCAAAGCCAGCAGCCTCGGTGAGTCTATTATTTCAGCAGACTCGGTAGCAATCCTGTACATCTGGTCGTCCTTTCGCCTGGCTGTGAGGCTGGTGGATTACAAAGACTCAGTCATCGAGTTTAAGAAGCTCAAAGCCAGCAGCCTTGGTGAGACTGTCAAGCAGACTCACCTGCAGTCTATATTTTTTATCATCGTTTAAAGGCAGTGTTTGTACGGTTGTTGGGTTGGGCTCCAGCTGCGACACTGCGGTTTACACCATTGATTTTGTTACTTCTTTCCTTTCACACCCAACATTTATGCATCTTCCTCGCCTTGCTTGACTGCTGTAAGAATGTGGAAGCGGAAGTTTCCTTCAAACGGTGGCTTCCTCCTCACTGTCGTCCCCCCGGTCCCTCTCCTCCCCTCACCTCTCATTCCCTCTCCCCTCCTCACCTCACCTCTCCTTTTTTATCCTCTCTCCTTTTTTTTTGTTTTTTTCACCCAGATCGGCTGGTGACAGTGTGTGGGACAGTGGTGCGAGTAGGTCCACTGCGGCCTCTAGTGGTTGCTATGGATTTCACCTGCACGCGCTGTGGCGCCATCACCTCCCTCTCCTTCCCGGATGGGCGCTTCTCCCAGCCTACAGCCTGCGGTCATGACAACTGCCGCAACCGCACCTTCCTGCAAAACCGGGCAGGTGCCCGGAAAATAAACTTCCAAACCATACGGTGAGTTGTGTGTCCGTCACCCATCACTGCCAAGTCTCCACCATTCCAGTCCCGATGGAGCATGGCACATGTCTTCGTTAAATTTCCTACGTCTCTTACCCTCGACCCCTATGGTCTGGGTAAACCACACAAACCAAGTTGATCTCTTTCCTCGGATCTCAACCTTCTGTCTTTCTTTCGATATGCAGTCTCCAGGAGCCGACCGGTGGCACTGGTGGAGGCGAGGACATGGGGAGGATGCCGCGGGTGGTGGACTGCGAGCTCAGGGAGGACCTGGCGGATGCATGTCTGTCTCACAAGCACCCATTCTTACCTGCTTATTATCCCGATTTCTCCTACTTTTCTCTCACGTGTTTTTCGTGATGTCCAGTCTCCAGGAGCTGACAGGCGGCACGGGAGGGGGCGAGGACATGGGGAGGATGCCGCGGGTGGTGGACTGCGAGCTCAGGGAGGACCTGGCGGATGCATGCCTGCCGGGGGACGTGGTGGCAGTGTGTGGGATTGTCAAGATCATCAACAACGAGACGGACGTGGGAGGAGGTGAGGTGAGGGGATAGGTGAGGGGATATGAGTGGAAGGTAGGTTTTGTATTTGCTTAAAGTTCTGTGTGTGCCGGGGGACGTGGTGGCGGTGTGTGGCATTGTCAAGATCATCAATAATGAGACGGACATAAGAGGAGGTGAGGGGCGGGATAGGAGGAGTGGGAAGTGGGTTCTGAGTTGGCTCAAAGGTATGTGTCTGCCCGGGGGACGTGGTGGCGGTGTGTGGGATTGTCATCATCAACAACGAACTGGATGTGGGGGGAGGTGAGGGGTTGGGAGGAATGGGAAGTGTTGAGCTACTAGATAGAAATTATTGCTAGTGAAACACAAGTCGTGCGTTTTTCTCCAGCCATGTGCTTTTCTCTAGAGCACCAAGGCATACACACGTGTGCATGGCATGTGCCCCTCCCATGCATGGCAGGGCGGTCCAAGAAGCGGGGACAATGCCTCTTCCAGCTCTACATAGACGCCAACTCCATTGTCCATGAGTTTTGAGGCACCTCACAAGCCACACTCTCAAACACACACACACACACACACACACACACACATACACACACACACACACACACACTTGTGCATCCACGTGCCCCTCTATTTCAGGGCGGTCCAAGAAGAGAGAACAATGCCTTTTCCAGCTCTACATTGATGCCATCTCTGTCGTCAACGCCAACTCCCAGTCCACTACCCCAAGCCCCACCGCCACCACTGCTGCAACTGCCACCCCTGCTCTCCGCTCTCCTCCCTCTGCGGGTGGTGCGAGTGGAGGGGCGGTGGAGCTGGGGGAGGAGGACCTGAGGGGCATATTGGATTATGTGGTGGAGCATGAGGGCGAGGGCGACCTGTTTCAGCACCTCGTGCACTCCTTCTGCCCCTCCATCTACGGCCATGTGCTCGTTAAAGGTGAGCTGAGCTAACTCTCTGGGCAACTGTTGAGTCTACTCAAAAGGCATGTTGGAATATGTATCTGTTGAAGCTGGGGGAGGAGGACATGAGGGGCATGTTGGAGATGGGGGAGGGGAGGAGGACATGAGGAGCATACTGGAGTATGTGGTGGAGCACGAGGGGGAGAACGACCTCCATCTACAGCCATGTGCTCGTGAAAGGTGGGCTGACTTGTCTATTCTCCGCTCTCGGCTGTGTGCTGCTATTGGTGCGAGTGGAGGGGCGGTGGAGCTGGGGGAGGACAACATGAGGAAGAAGGTGATCTGTTTCAGCACATCGTGCACTCCTTCTGCCATTCCGTCTATGGCCATGTGCAGGTAAAAGTTGGATTGACTTTCTGAACCCTGTGAGTCACTCAACTCGATCATTCCGTCTACGGCCATTACCATTACCACTACCACTACCATTCATATTACTATTACCATTACGATTACCATTACCATTACAACTATCATTACCACTACCATTACTATTACCATTATCATTACCACTATCACTACCATTACCATTACCAGTATTATTACCATTACCATTACCATTACGAATACCACTACCATTACCATTACCATCACTATTACCATTACCACGATCACTACTATTATTATTACCATTACCATTACCATTATCATAACCACTACCACTATCATTACCATTATCATTACCATTTCCACTATCATTATCATTACCATTTCCACTACCACTACCATTACCATTACCAGTACTATTACCATTACCATTACCACTACCATTACCACTACCATTACCATTATCATTATCATTACCATTACCATTACCACTACTATTGCCACTATTATTACCATTATCATTATTTTTACCATTACCATTACTATTACCATTATCATTACTATTATCACTATCATTACCATTATCATTACCGTTACCATTACCATTACCATTACCATTACCATTACCATTACTATTACTAATACCACTACCATTACCATTACTATTACCATTACTTTTACCACTACCGTTACCATTACCATTATCATTACTATTACCACTACCACTACCATTACCATTACCATTGTCATTACCATTACCATTACCATTATCATTACCATTCCGTCTACGGCCATGTGCAGGACAAAGAAGGTGATCTGTGTCAGCACATCGTGCACTCCTGCTGCCATTTCGTCTACGGCCGCGCCTTGTTTCTCCGTGGTACGGTGGCACCTGCAGTTGCTTCCCTCTTCCTCCCTGCTTTCGTCTCCCCTGTCTCTCTCACTCGCAGCGGGCATTATACTGTCGCTCTTTGGAGGTGTGCGCAAGCATGAAGGGGATGCCAACCGCGTGCCAGTCAGGGGAGATGTGCACGCGCTGCTAGTGGGTAAGTGCTTGCAGAAGTGGTTGATGGGTAGGTGCTTTCTTGTTGATAGCACTGAATAATGCCTTTGCAGGTGGGTGATTTATTATATTTGGAAACGTCTCTAGCTCTAGCTGCCCCTGCTTGTGCATTTTTGCCTTGAACCAAAGCACTTCCACCTCATATCTCTCTTCCCGACATTCCACTTTCCACCTGTGCAAGCATGGAGATGTGTGTGTCATTTGCTGGGGTGGCAACAAGAGATCCCTTTGTCTAAGGGCCCATAGAATGAATGAATAGAGTCAGCTGCTCAAACCGGCAGCAGCAGCAACAGTGATTTTTGGATCATTTTAAAGCCATCTGAATAACAGCAAATCTTGTGTCAACGTCCCCACGCATTCCTTTTTGTCACTCTCATTTTTTCCAACCAATCAAACCATCCAGGCGATCCAGGCATGGGAAAGAGCCAGCTGCTCAAGGCAGCAGCAGCGGTGGCACCTCGTGGGGTGTATGTGTGTGGCTCTGGGGCCTCTTCTGTGGGGCTCACAGTGGCCGTGGTCAAGGACGGGCCTGGCGGGGAGTACGCCTTCGAAGCAGGTTGGTGGTGGGATAGGAGATGGGGTTGGAAGGGAATGGTTGCAGCAATGGCACCTTGCAGGCTGGTCTGGCGCCTCCTCTGTGGGGCTCATGGTGGCAGTGGTGAAGGACGGGCCTGGCGGGGAGTACGCATTTGAAGCAGGTCGGTGGTGGGAGGGTAAGAAGGGCGAGGTGCGAGGGGTTGGGTGCTGCAGTGGCTGTGGCACCTCGTGGGGTGTACTGTGTGGCTCTGGTGCCTCGTCTGTGGGGCTCATGGTGGCAGTGGTGAAGGATGGGCCTGGAGGAGAGTACGCATTCGAAGCAGGTTAGTGGGTGGTGGGGTAGGAGATGGGGTAATAATTTTGCTCTTGGGAAGCACCCTCTCTTTCTTCCCCTTTTGTCTTCCCCTGTATCATTTCCAGCAGGAGCCTTGATGATAGCTGATCAGGGCACATGCTGCATTGACGAATGTGACTCTCTCCAGATGCCTAAATAGCTCTTTGTTTGACTCCCTCTCTCACCTCATCCCCTTCTCTCCCTCTTGCATCGCAGGAGCCATGGTAATGGCGGATCAGGGCACGTGCTGCATGGACGAGATGTGAGGCACTTGATGCAAAATGTGAGGCGCTTGATGCTTGGCGCTGGGACGGCGCCCTTACTCTCTTCCCCTGTCGTTCTCTCCCGTTGCTTTCCCCTGCAGGAGCCATGGTGATGGCAGATCAGGGCACGTGCTGCATTGACGAGTTTGATAAGATGGGCAACGAGCAACAGGTGGGCGGGGTGTGGGTAGCGTGCTGTGATGAGGTATGATGAAATGTCGTGAGCAATAAGAGAATCAATGGAGTGTGCAATGATACGCATCTCTTCCTACTGTGCCTCCTGTGCCTCCTGTCTTTCCACATCTCTCTCTCCACTCCCTCCCACCCACCAGCTCCACTTCTCCCTCCTTTCCATCTCTCCCTGCTGACAGCTGCACCATCTTCATATATAGTTTGCTCTTTCCGTCCTCACCCCCCACGCCCCCTCTCTGGGCAGTGTGGAAGCAATGGAGCAGAAGCCGGTGAGTGTGAGTGTGTGGCCAATGCTTCATTTACGTCCTCACCCCCTCCAGCTTTACTTGGGTCGTTCGTTTCCTCTTCCTCGCCCTGCTCCCTCGCCCAGGCGCTACTCGAGGCCAAGGAGCAGCAGAGCGTGAGTGTGACTGCTGCCAAGGCTTCTTTTCTGTACTCACCCCCTCCATCCGGCTCTTTCCTCCTCTTCAACTCCCACCTCCTCTCCCCCCTTCCAGGCGCTATTGGAGGCCATGGAGCAGCAGAGCGTGAGTGTGGCCAAGGCAGGTCTGCTGGCAAACTTTAGTGCGCGCACTGCTGTGCTGGCTGCTGCTAACCCCGTTGGCGGGCATTACAAGTGAGTTGTCGGCTCAAAACTAAACTTCAGTGTACACGCTGCTGTGCTGGCTGCTGCCAACCCCGTTGGGTTGGGGGCCACTACATGTGAGCGCTAAGAGCAAACGAACACAGATTTCAGGCTTTTATTCTGCGTCCATATGGTTTTTAAATTAGAGTCCCAATGATAGGATTCTCTCTCCGTTCCCCATTTCGCTCTCACTCCTTTCCTTCTGTTTCCCTCCTTGGCGTCTTCGCTTCAGGACCTCTCACTCCTCCAGTACTTCCGTTTCCCACCCTGTCCTTTTCTTCCTGGCCCGTCCCTTCCCCTCCCCTCCACTCCCATTTTCTCTTATGTTCTCCCATTTCCTCCACAACAGTCGAGCGCGCACACTAAACGAGAATCTGAAGCTGTCTGCCGCGCTCCTGTCAAGATTCGATTTGATCTTCATTCTCCTGGACCGGCCAGACCACCACACGGACCAGCGTCTATCAGAGCACGTGCTGCAGGTGAGAGGGTAGCGGAATGTGGTACAGGTATATGTTTTATGCATGTGATATGTGGTAGATTTGAGACGTCTCAAAACGTAACATGTGGTAGAGGCAAGTGGCATACGTATGTGGTGCAGGCATGTGCTAAACAAATGTGGTACACGTGTGTGGTAGAGGTATGCTGTAATGCCATTTGGTTTGGCGTTTTGTGGTTAGGCTAATCACTCGAGGCATGTGGTAGAGCCTTCAGAAGCGGGTTCCGTTCACCATTCTTCAGCTTCTTTCTCCTTGTTGCCTGTGTTTATCCCACAGATGCATGCAGGCATGCCGTCTCGCTCCAAGGCATCCAAGCGCAGCTGTGAGTCGTGCACCACACTCCCTCTCTCACTGCATCCCTCACTACATGCATGCATGCATGTGTGGCATCTGTGTTGCCTGGGTGTATTGTAGATGCAGGCAAGCATTCCATCTCGCTCCAAGCCATCCAAAAGCAGCTGCCTGCCACACTGTCTCCTCCTCTTGTACCAATATTTTTTTCGTCCATTGTCCATTCAGGCTGTATCGTTTTTTATCACGCCTTCAGCAAGTAATAGCACTCACATCTCGAACTTCCCACTTTGGTCAACAACCCTCCTTGCATCCCATCCCATCTCACCAGACCATCGCATTCCTTTGTCGTTCTGACAGTAAATCATCCTCACATTTCAATATACCCCCCCTCCTCTCACACCCCCACCTCTTCACCCCATCACACCCACCCCACCAGCCCACCTCTTCCTCACGGCCCCATCAGCCACGGACGGCCATGCATCGCACCTCGACCTGCCTCTCTCGCACCGTCTGCACCTCCGCTCCTCTGCTGCCCACTTTTACTCACATCTGAACTTTCCTCCCTTCGTTCACCCCGCTCTTTCTCACCCCACCCCAACCCACCCCACCAGCCCATCTCTTCCTGACAGCCCCATCAGCAACGGATGGCCATGCATCGCACCTCGACCTGCCTCTCTCTCACCGCCTGCGCCTGCGCTCATCTGCTGCCCGCAACTTCTCCCCCCTCTCCCCTGCTCGCCTGCGCCAGTACATTGCATACGCTCGCACGCATGTGCACCCCAGGTGCGCGCTCACGTGTAGACTATGTGCATATTTCCTTCCCCTCTCCGCCCTCCTCATGTTTCTCGACATGCTAATTCCTGCATGCACGTGATGCTCTGCCCGGCCCCTTTTGAGTCGACTCAAAAGTCACCTCGACATGCTAATTCCTGCATGGGCGTGCAAGCTCTGCCAGGCCCGAATTCCCTTTGAAAGTGGTTCCCCGCTGCAATCCGACTTTTACTTCTTTCTGCCGCTCGTTTTGACTACAGGCTCTCAGAGGAGGCGCGGGCAGTGATCAAGGCGTTCTACCTGCGGCTAAGGGAGCACAGACGAGCTATGGACGGCCCTGCAGTCCCACAATGCATCATTATTTCCCTCGCCAAACCCACTGCCATCCCTTGTGTTTCTGCCGCTCGTTTTGACTACAGGCTGTCAGAGGAGGCGCGGGCAGTGATCAAGGCGTTCTACCTGCGGCTAAGGGAGCACAGACGAGCTATGGACGGCCCTGCAGTCCCACAATGCATCATTATTTCCCTCGCCAAACCCACTGCCATGCCTTGTGTTTCTGCCGCTCGTTTTGACTACAGGCTGTCAGAGGAGGCACGTGCAGTGATCAAGGCGTTCTATTTGCGGCTGAGGGAGCACAGCCGCGCCATGGATGGCCCTCCAGTCCCACAATGTATCATTATCTACCTCGCCAAACCCACTGCCATCCCTTGTGTTTCTGCCGCTCGCTTTCACTACAGGCTCTCAGAGGAGGCACGTGCAGTAATCAAGGCGTTCTACCTGCGACTGAGGGAGCACAGCAGAGCCATGGACGGCCCTCCAATCACAGCGCGCCAGCTGGAGAGCCTCGTCCGGCTCGCCGAGGCTCGGGCCCGCGTGGAGCTGCGGGAGGAGGTTACCGAGGCTGATGCGCAAGAGGCGGTGGAGCTGATGGGGGAGTGTCTGCTGGATAAGCTGACAGACGAGGCGGGCAACATAGACGCGGGTCGGGGCGGCAGCTCGAGCAAGTCAAAGGAGTCAAAGCGGTTCCTTGCTGCGCTGCAGCGCACTGCTAAGCAGGCCATCAAGACATGCTTCTCAAGGAAGGTCCGTCCTGAATTCTTACCCCACTCACCTCGCAAGGCAGCTCGAGCAAGTCAAAGGAGTCAAAGCGGTTTCTGGCGGCACTGCAGCGCACGGCTAAGCAAACCATCAAAACGTGTTTTTCAAGAAAGGTTCGTTGTGGCTTTCGAGCCAACTTAACTCACATCACAAGTCACATCACCACTCGCCTCCTGCAAGTCAAAGGAGTCAAAACGCTTCATTGCTGCTTTACAGCGCACCGCCAAGCAGGCCATCATAGCGTGATTCTCAAGGAAGGTTTGTCTCTGATTCTTACATCAAAATGCACCTCGAGCAAGTCAAAGAAGTCAACGCCGTTCCTGGCCACCCTGCAGCGCACCGCCAAGCAGGCCATCAAAACGTGCTTCTCAAGATAGGTCCGTTTTGATTTGAGTTTTGAGTCCTTACGAGTCAGCTCGAGCAAGTCAAAGGAGTCGAAGCGGTTCTGTAGGTTGCCCTCATGCCGTGCCTCACCTTCTTCTTCGTATTACATTGTGCCGCCCGTTGCCAGTCAGGAGCTGGCCCAATCAGAGGACGGCATGTGTCTGAGAGTGCCGGATCTCAATGTGCTGATGCCGTGCCACGTGCTTTCCTTCCATACCCCCATTCCCATCTTCCATACCCCCATTCCCATCTTCCATACCCCCATTCCCATCTTCCATACCCCCATTCCCATCTTCCATACCCCCATTCCCATCTTCCATACCCCCATTCCCATCTTCCATACCCCCATTCCCATCTTCCATACCCCCATTCCCATCTTCCATACCCCCATTCCCATCTTCCATACCCCCATTGCCATCTTCCACATCTCCATTGCCCAACTTCCACATCCCCATTGCCCAACTTCCACATCCCCATTGCCCATCTTCCACATCTCCATTGCCCAACTTCAACATCCCCATTGCCCATCTTCCACATCTCCATTGCCCAACTTCCACATCCCCATTGCCCAACTTCCACATCCCCATTGCCCATCTTCCACATCTCCATTGCCCAACTTCAACATCCCCATTGCCCATCTTCCACATCCCGATCGCCTGTCAGGAGCTGGCCCAATTAGCGGACGACATGTGTCTGAGAGTGCCGGATCTTCATGCGCTGATTGACAGCCTGAATGAAGCCGGCTTTCTGCTCAAGAAGGGTGGAGGGCTCTTTCAGGTACGAGCCACTTCCATGTCTTCATTAAAGGCGGCATCTATGCTTGAGACTTTTGGGACTGGTCACTGGTCACTGGTCATTGGTCACTGGTGCATGCTCAGCTTATTGTTATAGGTACCCCTGGGTTCTCCTGTTGGTTGGTGTGGTGTGTACTTTGCTTGGTTCTCTGTGTTTGCAGGTACAGACATGATGTGCCACGTGAGAAGTGCTTCACCCCACTGGTGTATATATGCATGCATGCAGTTCAAGTGACTTGTGCTTCATCCCACTGCTTCAATGAATGGAATGAAAGGTGACTGGTGACTGCAACCTCTTTTTTTTTAACTTGACATCCCTCCACTGGCAAACGAAGCATGGGACAGTACAGGTACTGGGACATCACAGTATGGCGCATGCAAGGCTGCTTGCGGTTAGCATGCACCCAAGTTCAACCATGTTGCAGATGCCCACTGCTCAGCTCTGGCAATCATTGATAGCTCGCCACGCCACACCCCAGCTGTTTAGAGCGCACACATACAGGGGCCATGGCCCTCATTGTAGTGTGTTCGGGCTGATACAGACTATGACACAAATGCAGTCTAGACGATACCGTAATGTGATGCCTGGAGCACTGGGGTCAGATATTCACCATGTGTGTGGACACCCCTCCCTGCCTCACACCCCCTTCCCTCCCCTGCCTCAACGGCAATGGAGTGCAGTCTCCACTCATTCCCCCTCTGCAGTTCACCGCTGCCATTGGTTCATGCCATCCCAACCAAACAAGTACACCAGTGAAAGCTTGAATATTTTACTGTTGAAGGCTCTAGAGCCCAAAAAAAGGAGACAATTCGTGGTGGTGGCCTAAATGCATACAAATAACTTGAAGCATCCCCAAATATTCCCCCCTTGAAATCTCCCTTTTTACGAGGTCAGAGCCTTCACCAGCTCCTGCTTGGTGTTACCGCGGATACCCCTTTGGGCGGCAATCGCGCGCAGCTGCGCCAGCGACTTCGTGGCGAGGATGCTAGCGCTAGGGAGAGCGGGCGCGGAGGAGGACGCGGGGGCGGAGTACGACGGGGTGTAGGACGAGGACGACGACGAGGCCACGGCGCTGCCGTTGGTGTAGGAAGCGGGGGCAGCAGCCTTGGGAGCGGCGGGGCCACTGCAATAGAGAAGCGGAAACAAGGTCATTAAGAAACTCATCTGTACTTTCATTCACATCATTAAGCTTTAAATTATGTTTGAGAAAGTGCTTTAGGTAAAGGTACTTACGTCAGGAGCTTGATGAGCTCCTTGCGGGTGTCTCCGCGCACTCCCCGCGCCTTAGCGAGCGCGCGCAGCTCGCTCAAGGCGAGGCTCTCTAGCTGGCCGACAATCTCGGGCTTGTCCTGCGCGAAACCCTGCACCGCGGACGCGGGAGCGCCAGCGGCGGAAGCACCGCCGTGGTACGCGAGAAGCCCCGCGACCAGCTCCGCGCGGGTGGTCCCCGAGACTCCGCGCATGCGTGCAACGGCGCGCAGCTTGGACATGGGCTTGGTCTGGAGGCGGCGCTGGTAGTCGGAGATAGACTGGGTGTTGGGGACCACGGGGGAAAGCGCCTCAGCGGAGAAGGAAATAGCGGGCGCAGCCGGGGCGGGGGTGACGCCGCCAACGCTCCTGCGGTTGGGAAGAACCGAAGGCCATTAGCGAAGTAATAGTAACAATAAATCCACAAATGGAAAGTTTGGCGAAGGTAACGGTTGCAATAAACGACAAAACTTGATAGGTAGGTGCATGAAAGCCGGAAGCTGGACGACGCAACACGCACGGGAAGGCGATGCTTACAGGAGCAGCTTGATGATCTCCGCCTTGGTGTCACCGCGGAGACCCTTAGCGGAGGCGAGCGCGCGCAGCTCACCCAGAGTCTTGCTCTGCAGGAGGGCCTCGTCGCCCGACACAGCCGCAGCAGCGCGGCTGTACGACGCCGCGGGCGTGGCTGCGGAGGCACCGCTGCGAGAAGGAATCAAGAGAGTCGCGACAACAGCGAGATAAATATTAAGGATGACATGGTGGTATGTGAGCAGCAAACCAACAGCTTCGAGCGGAGGGAAGCATGACGCGCAAAGGCTTGGAACCCACACGAAGCAGCGAATATCGGACGGGATGACTCTCGGTGATAAGCCAACAATTAACACTTCAACCTAAGACTCACCCAGTGAGGGCGGCAATGAGCTGGGCCTTGTTGCTGCCAACGATACCCTTTTGGCGGGCCATGGCACGCAGCTGCTCCAGCGACCTGCCCTGCAGGTCGCGAGCGGTCAAGGCGGCGACAGCGACGAGTGACCGACGCTGCTGCTTGGCCTGGATCGCTGGGAGCGAGACCATCGTGGACACGGAGCGTGCCTGCTCCATGGAGGAGAGAGCAGGTGCTGCGAGGAAGGCGGACTGCAGAAGAGAGGAAAACGGAGACGAACGTGCAGACGGAAGAACATTGTTAGACAACGAAAACGGCAAGATAAAGACGGCATTGCGGAGGTTATGATGGCAGTTGAGAACCTAATGCTGTCGTTATGATGGTTAAGGACTTCTAGCCGTTGTTCAGTAGGCCAATCTGTGACTGGAAATAAGAGCGTAATCCTACTCTGGAACGTCATTCAACACTACAATGTTGAGGGAAAGTACCTTCTGAGCGACGGCGGCCATGGCTGCTCTTTGCTGACGAAGCTGACGAAGAAGCGAGGTAGGAACGAGCTAACTTGTCAGCAACGGAGAGCAGAAAGGCAGACGAGCGAACAGAAGACAATTTTCAAAATAAAGCTTAGCTCGCCTCAATTTGACCTGTCTCTCGCCTTGGGATTGCCATGCCTATCCAGTTCTCTTTTCCTCGCTACACTGTGGAGCAGTCTGGTGGCATTTTGGCAGTTGGCACTGGGAGGAGGGGTGTTGAGTGGGTTGGGGAAGGGTAGTGTGAGATGCATGGGGGAAAAGCGGAAACCAGCAGGGCATGGCATGCACGCCAATGCGGACGAGTTACCGGGCAAGGCTCGTCTCACTCTCCACCACACGTGCCCCTGAATGAAATTGCTGGTCTGGGATTGACGACAGACGGGTGATAGATCAAATTGCCAGCGTGGCGTACCTCGAAAAGAGCGTTTTCCAAATGGTTCGGCCATGTTGGCAGTTTCCACGTCGGATGATTCTCCGACGGAAAGGGTCTAGGTTCACGAACAGCCGACTGCTTTTTGGGAGGACAGAAAGTCGAACGAGCATACAAGTGGAAATTTTTAGCTTTTCGGGCAGCAGCTTACTGAAGAACTCATTTTCCTTATCCACGCAGGAACCGCTGACGTGGTTTTGATGTGGCCAGCTAGCCAGCTCTGTCTTGGTAGCCCGTCCAGATTCAAACTCGCCCATCTAGTGGCTCCCGAAGCTTGTCCCGAATCAAGGCCTAATGGGATGTTTCAGCGGGCACTTGTGGCTGATATTTCCTCCAAATCGAACCGCCTGCCACGAGGCAAAAATCCGAGAGCAGATAGCTTCCTCCCCATCGGTCCTCAACGGCCCTCGTGGTCTGTAGTTGACCGTGGTGCTCGTAGGGCCCTCCTTGTCGCGTGGCATCTGTCCGACGTGGCATCTGGCGGATCCTCTCATCCACCATCTGTGGTGGCCCAACTCGACACCAGGCATGCAGCCATGGCTGCCAATCAGCTGGTTCTTCATTCCTCACCAACCTCTACCCTTCTTCAACTTGGTCTTCCTCAGCTGTCCCAGTCTGCTAACTCTGAGAGTGTCGACTCCATTGCTTATTCTTCACTCGCTGCCTTGACTCGAGTTTGCTCCCACGAGTAACTCGTTCTGTTCGCCTTCGCCCGGCTGTCTTGGCGATTGTCGTCCGTGCACGCGCTACTAGCTCTCCGTGTGTGGTGACCTCGTAGCAGACACCATGGCGTCCACCACTCTTTCAGCCAAGGTCCGCCATCCCAACCTCTATCCAGATGCTGCCGTCACCTTGTTTTCCTATTTTCACTCCGCGTTTCGACAGCTCGTTTCGTCCTTTTTGCATACTCTATTCTCCTTGCCATACGCTCCACGGTTCTCGTCTGACCGTGCTCCCCTCACCGTCTTCCCGTCCTTCTCCTCCCTCTGACCGCCGCCTCTCCCCGTCTCTCCTGCTTCTCCTCCCCCTGCATCCGCCTGCAGATTGCCTCATCCGCGCTTCTCGGCTCGTCCGCGCAGCTCTCCAGCAATGCGACCCTCTCGGGCGCAAAGCTCCCCGGAGCTCCCCCCGCGGGCCGCGCGCGCGTGACATGCATGGCGGAGGACCGCTGGGCGGGGCTCGGGCGCGACATTTCCGACGACCAGCAGGACATCACCCGCGGAAAGGGCATGGTGGACGCGGCGTTCCAGGGCGGATGGGGCCAGGGCACGCACGCGGCGGTGCTGAGCTCGTACGACTACATGAGCCAGGGCCAGCGCAAGTACGTCCCACGTGCTCTCTCGCGCTCTCTTATCCGCCGTCGCGCTCTCGCATGCTCTCGCGTGCTCCCTCGTGCGACTCTCTCTCAGCTCGTACGACTACATGAGCCAGGGCCGGCGCAAGTACGTTCCCGCGTGCTCCGCCGAGGGTCTGTACATCGCGCCGGCGTTCATGGACAAGATGGTGGTACACATCTGCAAGAAGTGTTGCATGGTCTCAAGAAACATTCTCAGTGCGGACTCGTTGCTCCCTGTCTCTCTCTCACCCCGCACCACCCCCCGCCTTCCCCCCTCCACCCTACTCCCCCCTTCCAACCCCTCCCTCCCCTCCCGCTCCCGCCTCCGCTTCCGCCCTCCCCCCCTTTTGCAGTCTGAGCAACGTGACGGCGGAGGGTCTGTACATCGCGCCGGCGTTCATGGACAAGATGGTGGTGCACATCTGCAAGAACTTCATGCAGCTGCCCAACATCCGCGTGCCGCTCATTCTCGGCATCTGGGGTGGCAAGGGCCAGGGCAAGTCCTTCCAGGTATGCCTTCCTCTCGGCTTTTTCTCTTCCTTTCTCCAATTCTTCTGTTTTTTTCCTTGTGTATCAACTAGCAAGAGTGGTAGCTGCTTCTTTCCTGCTCGCCCCTCCCCCTCCCCGTTCCCACCACCTCTCCCTATCCTTTTCGCAATGCCGTGTCGTATCCTGGTATTCTCTTCAGTTTTCATTCCTCTGCAATGACATGTTTATCCGCTTGCGCTTCTCGTCTACGAGTATATATCTAGGACATATACAGTAGCTATGTCTAGTGTGGTTGTCTAATCCGCATCCACCCGCAAATATCCTTGTGTACGCGTTACAGTGCGAGCTGGTGTTCGCTAAGATGGGCATCAACCCCATCATGATCTCCGCGGGAGAGCTCGAGAGCGGCAACGCCGGCGAGCCCGCCAAGCTCATTCGGCAGGTGAGCAGAGCACGCCGACTTGCTGCAATGGGTCTTGTCTCATTATCACGAGCGCGGCGCGCATGTCGTTATGACGTTGCTTGAGTGCGAGTGGGCTTCATCCATCTGTTTTCCTCGTTCCATTACTCTACTCGTCCTTCGTTGGATGAATGCGCATGAATGTGCGCTGGGTGCTTGGTGTCCCTGGGTCACAGCAACGTGTCGATCGTGTTCACGTAGGGTCCAGCGTCGTCTGCCATCCATGCAATGATGCAATGCATCCCATTCCCCTCGCTTCTATCTATCCGCCTCTATACTCTCTCTGACTCCTTCCCAGCTACCCCCCCCCCCCTTATTGTCTTGCGCTGTTTCGTCTTCTTCCCCCCCTACAGCGTTACCGCGAGGCGTCGGATCTGATCAAGAAGGGCAAGATGTGCGCGCTCTTCATCAACGATCTCGACGCGGGCGCGGGGCGCATGGGCGGCACGACGCAGTACACGGTGAACAACCAGATGGTGAACGCCACGCTCATGAACATCGCCGACAACCCCACCAACGTGCAGGTGCGCTTCACGCTTTGGTCGCCGTTCAAGAGGATGAGGCTTAGGTGTCTCGGCAGATTTGGGTGCAAAGTCGCAAGCTGTAGGTCCTGCGAGCTTAGAGGATAGTCCAGGGAAAGACTCGTCTATTCGTGTAGCAGGGTTTGGTTGGCATAACTCGTATCGTGGGACTACTTGGTTTTAAAGAAATGGTCGACAACGACGGATTTCACGTGGTTGTGGCGAGAGTTCCTTTAGAGGATGCCTTGATTGCCATCGCACCGAATCGCCTGCCTGAACTGAACAACGAGCGACTAGAAATGGAATGACATTGTCGGGAATGAGATAACATCTTAATGCACGGGGTCTTACACGCGGCCTCTTTCCTTTATTCGCAAACCCATCATGTCACCCTCGATCTCTCTCTTCACTCCCCGTCTAGCATCCGCTTCCCCCATTCCTTCCCACACTGAAATGCCCAGCTTGTATAACTAGGAGATCAACCGCGTGCCAGTCTCAAACGGCTCTGCCTCTCCCACTCCCTTCCCTTGTTATGTCTCGGGCCCTCCTCCCCTCCATCTCGTCCCTTCGAATTCCAGATGCCCGGCATTTACAACAAGGAGGAGATCAACCGCGTGCCCATCATCGTGACTGGAAACGACTTCTCAACACTCTACGCACCGCTCATCCGCGACGGGCGCATGGACAAGTTCTACTGGGCGCCCACCCGCGACGACCGCATCGGCGTCTGCAAGGGAATCTTCCGGGAAGACAATGTCTCTGAGGGTGACGTCATCCAGCTCGTCGACACCTTCCCCGGCCAGTCCATTGACTTTTTCGGGGCGCTGCGCGCGCGTGTGTACGATGATTTGGTCCGCAACTGGGTGGGGTCGATCGGGATTGAGAACATGGGCAAGAAACTCGTTAACTCCCGCTCCGGCCCTCCGGAATTCGAGAAGCCGAGCATGCCTCTGTCTACCCTCCTGGAGTACGGTCACCTCCTGGTTTCCGAGCAGGAGAATGTGAAGCGGGTGCAGCTCGCAGACACCTACCTTAACGAGGCAGCTCTTGGGAATGCTAACGCGGATGCTATTTCCCGGGGGACGTTTGACGGTGGCAGGACTCCCCCTCCTGCTCCCCCTGCGCCTGCTGCGCCCAGGGCTGCTGCTGCTCCGCCTGCTCGTGCTGCTGCGCCGGCAGCAGGGGGAGTGGCAGGGGGAGCGAGTGGACTGGAGGGCAAGTCGCTGGGGGAGCTGCGGGCGCTGGCGAGGCAGAGGGGCGTGCGGGGGGATACCAAGGCGGAGCTTATTAAGGCCCTTTCTACTGCCCCTGCTGCTGCCGCTGCTGCTCCTGCTGCTGCTGCTCCCGCCGGCAACGGTGCTGCCAAGTAAGTTCTGGCTGTTAAGAGTACCAGGCGTTGTGCTGTGCGATCCTCCATGTGTCTTCCTCCCCAAACCTTGCCTTCCTTGCTCCCCGTGCCATACTCCTTCCACCATGTGCAATAAGGTTGAGTGAACCCCTTCCTCACAATTCTTACCATTTTCCTCTGCTCGTCCTCTCCCTTGATCGCCCACAGGGCGACGCCCATCGCAGCCTCATCGCTGGCCAACAAGTCGCTGGGCGAGCTGAGAGCGCTGGCCCGCCAGAGGGGTGTTCGGGGCGACACCAAGGCCGAGCTCATCTCGCTGCTCTCCAAATAGGTGAGCTGCTCTTTAAATGGGTGAGCTGGGGGGGTGATGATGCTGGAATGATAGAGTTGAAATCTAATCTCCTTTATGGTAAGGTGTGTTTTGAAAGCTGAAATGGAAAACATGCCAGACCTTACATAATGATTATGATCCAGTGCGTTTGCTACACTCTTATCATCTGTCCTGGCTCCTATTGATGCTTATCCTTGTGCTACGGCTGGTTTGAGTGGTAATAATAGGTATGTTGTTCCTTTCTCCCTCACTTGTGCCTTGCAGGAACATGGCAGACATCCCACTCAATAATTTGTCATTATCATGCTCCTAGAAATTTTGTTTGGCTGCTCTGCTCCTTGTTTTTTCTGCCTGGTTTGTGAAAACTCTGGTTGGGATTGGCCCACCTGATTCTTTCTTTCCAACTTGTAATGAGGAAAATCATAGATATCCCTGAGTACCTGGAGAATATCTTGAATACTGCACCAGATAATATGGTATGGTCCGGTTTTGTCAAAATGTTTGAAGGAATTGAGCTGTTCACAAAGGTGATGTGGTCTGGTGCAATACTTCATTTAACACAATCTTAGGTGATGCTGCTGCAGCAACAGCCCACAAAGTTAATCAAATATTGCACCTATTCACTGCAATTGTGAACCCAGGCCAAGTTAAATCTGTCTTACATAAGCGTATGGGGTGTAAAATGACTACGACATGATTTTTACAGTGTTGAAGTTCATGTACGGTACCGTGGTACTTGGCACAAACTGAACAACAGCCAGATTTGATCTTCCATCGAAGGCACAATGAGATTCCGAACTTTCATGCTCTTTATTTCCCGCTTGCACGTCCTTCTTCCCCACTGCTGTTCCCCCTGATTCTCCTTGCTCACCCCTGTCCTTAGAGCGTGTTCCTATCCTCGTATCAAGATAACCTCGTATCAGGCTCGCACTGAAAATTCATCTAAACCCAAAACCTCTCGCTAGTTTTATCAGGCAAAAGTAGCATTCTTGATACGAGGTTTCCTGATATGAGGCCGTAGGAACACGCTCTTATTCGCTCACCGCACCACTACCGCTATCCCCCCATGGACTTCGGAGTGGCTCAGTGGCGGGAAGATCAGGAGGGGATAGTCACTAGGTGAAACCTAGTGTCAAACTATTTGTTTATGTGATAATGATATGTAGGTTGTAGTGGGGTAGCCAATGTAGGGTATAGGGTTTGTTACTTATACCCAACACTCTCGATAGTCAACACACACATTCTCTTCCCTTTACTTTCAACATAGTATTAAGAGCAAATAGGTCCTTAGGGCAGTTTTAGGACTGTTTTTCAGGGCCCACCAACCGTTTTCCGCCGGTTACCGCGTTACCCCGCCCCCAGCCTACACTGCCCTGAGTTGCGCAGCCCTCGTGCAGCCCGCTAGCAGCCCGCCCGCCTCGTCAGCCCCGCGCGTCGCTCGCCAGCTGCCTCGTCAGGCCCGCGTGCCGTCCCGCAGCCCTCGCGCTACCTTCTCCTGCCCCGCGCACCGCTCCGCAGCCCTGGCGCTGCCTTCTACTGCCCCGCGCGCCGCCTTTCAGCCCTCGCACTGCCTGTACTGACCCGCGAGCGCGCAGCCGGCCCGCTGCCTCGTCAGCCCCGTGCGACGCCTGCACAGCCCGCCCGCTACCTCGTCAGCCCTGCGCGCGGCCCGCGCGGCCCGCTCGCTGCCTCGTCAGCCCCGCGCGTTGCCCTCCTACTGCCTTAGCAGCCCTCGTACTGCCCTCCCACTGCCTTAGCAGCCCTCGTATTGCCTTTGCAGCCCTCGTACTGCCTTAGCAGCCCTCGTACTGCCCTCCCACTGCCTTAGCTGCCCTCCCACTGCCTTAGCAGCCCTCGTACTGCCTCTACTGCTCCGCGCGCACCACTCCTCCGCCCTTGCTGCTTCTCCTCTGTCTCTGCAGCTTCGCATACCGCCCCTACCGCCCTCACGTAGCCCTTGCCGTCCGTGTGTTGCCTCTACTGTCGTGCTGCAGTGACCATAGCTTCTATTAGCGTACTGTCGTTCGACCCTGAAGGTCGCCCAGTCGAGCTCGATGCCTGGCTAGAAGATATTCAGCTGTATCTTATAACTGATGCCAAGGACGGCGTTTCGCTCTTTGACTTAGCCAAAGGTTCCTCAGTCGCTCCAGACACACCTGACAGTGTCGCTCACTCACAGTGGCTTACCTGTGACGCTACTGCACGCCTAGCCATTCGCAACCACTTGCCTCTAGCCGAGCGCACCCACTTTGGCCAGCACAAAACCGCTAAAGCACTGTACGCTGCTGTCATCGCTCGCTACTCTTCTCCTGCCACTACTGCCCTCAGCCACCTTATCCTACCCTACCTTTTTCCTGAGCCCTCCTCCTTTGCCACAGCTGAGGTCCTTATCACTCATCTCCGCGCTAGTGACGCTCGTTACTGCGCCGCCCACCCGACCAAGTTCTTAGACAAGAACCCTCCCCCGATGTACATCACACTCCACTTCAGTGTCACCCGACTCCCTGACTCTCTTCGTGTCGTCAGGGACCACTTTCTAGCCCTTCCCCCCACCGACCTCACAGTCGACGACCTCGAGAAGCACCTGCTTGCAGCTGAGTCCAACATCGTAGCTGTCGGTGCTGCTCGTGGCACTCCCCGCACTCCCCTCTTTGAGGGGTGTGCCCCCTCCCCCCTTGTCCCGTCCGACGCCTTTGCTGCTACTGTTGACCTCCTTGGTGCTGAGCAGGTCGGTGCCGCTTCTACTTCTGCTGGGAAGCGCCGCAGCGGCAAGGCCAAGGGAGGCAAGGGTGGCGGCACTGGCAGCGGGGGAGGTGGTGGTGGAGGAGGCGGCGGTGGGGGTGGTGGTGGTGGGGGTGGTGGCGGGGGTGGAGGGGTCGGTGGCAGCAGTGGCAGCAGCGGTGCGCGTGGTGGTAGAGGAGGAGGCGGGGTGGGAGCGGTAGAAGTGGCGGCAGCAGCGGCGGTGGTGATGGCGGTGGAAGCGGTGGTACCAGCGGTGGTGGCGGTCGTGGTGGAGCTGGTCAGCGGGGAGGTGCTGGCGGTGGCCAGCGCCAGCAGCAGCAGCAGCGTCAGCTCAAGCCCCGCACGCCCCAGCAGCTTCGTGAGTGGTACGCTCAGCGTGGGGCGTCTGGGGGTAGTGGTCGCTGCCCTTACCGCATTCGCACTGGTGAACACGCTGGTCAGACGTGCAACAAGTTTCACATCGAGTACCGCTGCTTCTCTAGGCTGGACGACGCCTAGCGTGCCCAGTTTCCTGATGCTACTGAGCTTCTCTACTGGGCAGACCTGCTTAGGCGTGATGTTTCTATCTTTGATCTTGACTATGATGCAATTCTTGCTGCCATGTATGCATTGACTGTTAGTGCTGAGGGTGACTGCTACTTGTGTGTGCCGCCTGACCCAGGTATAGAGACTTCAGCCCTAGGTGCTAGTGAGTCTGCTCTTCCTGGTACTACGTCGACTCAGGCCTTGCACACCTTTATACTTGACTCAGGTGCTTCCCGCTGTTTCTTTCGCGACAGTACCACAGTCACTCCCCTCCCTGCACCTGTCCCGGTCTCACTGGCTGACCCTTCTGGGGGCCCAGTGCTTGCACGGTCCACTTCTATGCTTCCGTGCCCGGCGGTCCCGTCTGGTGAGCTGTCAGGTCTCCACTTCCCCTCGTTCTCTACAAACCTGGTAAGCACCGCCGTCCTTCAGAATCATTGGGTTGACACCTTTACTCCTGGAGGACAGCGTGTGGCGATCTGCACGTGCTCTCGGACAGGCCGTCACCTGGCCACGTTCACACGTGCGCCTAGGTCCAGTCTGTACACCCTCACCACTGCGTCGCGCTACGCCCCTTCGTCTCCTCAGCTGTACGCGTCCGCTCAGGTAGCTACCTAGTGTGAGTGTCGCCGCCTGTCGCACCAGACTCTCCTTTGGCACCACCGCCTTGGTCACCCCTCCCTGCCTCGCCTGCGTGGCATGCACTCTCGCTTCCTGGTTTCTGGTCTTCCCAGGTCTCTGCCCTCCCTCCCTCCCTCGCATGCGCCGCCCTGCATTCCTTGCGTCGAGGGGCGGCAGCGCGCCGCTCCTCACTCCTCCTCGTTCCCTCCGACAAAGGCTCCACTGCAGACTCTCCACCTGGACGTGTGGGGCCAAGCCCGCGTCTAGGGGTAGGGCCGCGAGCGGTACTTCCTGCTGGTAGTCGACGACTTTACACATTACACCACGGTCTTCCCTTTGCAACACAAGGGGGATGTCCCTGTCGTTTTGATCCCTTGGATCCGCGCTGTTCATCTTCAGCTCCGCGAGCGGTTCGGGTCGGACTTTCCTGTCCTGCGTCTGCACTCTGACAGAGATGGTGAGTTCACCTCCATCCTCTTGCGAGCCTTCTGTGAGGAGCAGGGCATCCGCCAATCATTCACGCTTCCGGCCTCTCCACGGCAGAACGGGGTTGCTGAGCGTCGCATTGGATAAGTCATGGAGGTCGCTCGTCCCTCCATCATCCATGCGACTGCTCCCCATTTTCTGTTCCCGTTTGCGGTACGGTACGCTGCGCATCAGCTCAACCTCTGGCCCCGTGTCTCCGTGCCGGAGACTTCGCCCACGTTGCGTTAGACGGGGGAGGTTGGTGATGCGTCGCGATTCCGGGTCTGGGGTGCTTGTGCCTTTGTCCGCAATACCACTGCGGACAAGCTCTCCGCTCGCGCCATTTCCTGCGTCTTCCTTGGCTTTCCCCCTGACGCGCCGGGCTGGCAGTTTTACGACCCCGCGTCACGCCGTGTCTTCCCCTCTCAGGACGTCACCTTTGACGAGTTGGTCCCCTTTTACCGTCTTTTTCCCTACCGCACTGCCCCTCTCCCCCCCCCGCCACTCTTTCTCGCTCAATGTCCTCCCCAGGTAGACCCCCTCCCCGCTCCAGGTTCTGCTCCTTCAGGTGTGTCTCAGGTAGACCCTCCTTTTTTGACTGAGCCGGTTGAGGTCACTGGTGACTCAGGTCCTGCTGGGGGTGGTCCTGCTCGGGTTGCTGCTTCTTGGGATGCTGAGACTGGGGGTGCGGAGCCTGGGGGTGCTGAGCCTAAGGGTGCGGAGCCTAGAGGTACTGAGCGTGAGCATGAAGAGCCTGGGGGTGCTGAGCCTGAGGGTGCGGAGCCTGGGGGTTCTGAGCCTGAGAGTGCGGAGCCTAGAGGTGCTGAGCGTGAGGAGCCTGGGGGTTCTGAGCCTGAGAGTGTGGAGCCTAGAGGTGCTGAGCCTGGACGTGAGGAGTCTGGGGGTGCTGAGCCTGGGGGTACTGAGTCTGGGGGTGCTGCGCCGGGGGGTACTGAGGGGTCTGGTGAGCAGTCTCCTTGGAGTGGCCGTCTCCGTAGTCGCTCTGCTAGTGCCTCGCCGCAGCACTCTTGTCGGCGTCTCCCTCTCTCCCCACAGCAGCTGCGTGAGTGGTACATTAGCCGTCAGGGTCGCACTGCTGGAGCTGGGGGCCCTGCTGCGGGAGGCGCTGGCGTTGGGGGCTCTGGAGCTGGTGCCTCTGCTATTGGGGACGCTTCTACTAGAGTTACTGGAGCCGCTGGTCCCGGAGGTGCTCGTACTGGAGGTACTGGAGCTGCTGGGGCTGGAGGTACTGCTGGACCTGGAGGTGCTGCTGTCGACACTGAGCATGGAGAGGCCGGGGCTGGAGGTGCCCGTTCTGGGGATACTGCTGCTGGTGGCGCTGGTTCTGGAGGTGCTAGCGCTGGAGGTTCTTGAGCTGCTGGAGGTTCTGGAGCTGGTGAAGGTGTTGGCGCTGGAGGCACTGCAACTGGTGGTTCTAGAGTTGCTGGAGGTGCTGGTACTGGAGGTGCTGGCGCTGAAGGTTCTGGAGCTGCTGGAGGCACTGGAGCTGGAGGTTCTGGAGCTGCTGGAGGTGCTGGAGCTACTGGTGCTGGTGGCACTGCACACCCGCGACTGTTCTTCGCTCCGGCGTCACCTTCGTCTCTGCCACCACTTGACTTCGTGCTTCGCCAGGTTCTTAGCCTCCCATCTTCTACTGGTCTTCCATTACAGCCTGGCTCCCCTCTCCCTGCTCCTTCTCCTTACACTGAGCAGACAGGAGGTCTTACTAAGCATTCTGAGCCTGCGTCTCTTCCTGTCTCGCCTGTTCGCACTGTTCACACTGGTCCAACTGGTCGCCGTGTTCCTCGTGAGCCTCCGCCGGCTGTCCCCGGCACGCACCTCATGGCCCTGCGTCCTTCCTCTGCTCCGCAGCGTCTTCCCCTGCCGTCCCCTCCTACATCTTCTCTTCGTGACGTTCCAGACCCTGAGTCTGACCCCGCTCGTGCCGCTCACCCTACTGTGACGCGTCTGCTTGTCACTGTTGTCACTGACCCTTCGTTTGAGTCCACTACAGCGTCTGCCTTAGTCGTTAAGCTTGTTGACTTTGCTGCTGCATGTTGTCTAGACTTTGTTGCTAGTCTTGTTGCTGAGTCTGAGTCTGTGTGTCCTCCGTCCGTCGGGGATGAGTGTGCTCTTGGCACGGACGTCCTTGAGGACAGGCAGGAGGACTTTGAGTGTCTTCCGGCTGCTGTACCACATCTCGTGGCCATGCTGCTTGCCCCTGACGGAGACCCAGATGCTCCAGACATCGTGACGCCGTGCTCTTATGCTAAGACGATCGCAGATGAGTACTCCTCTCAGTGGCAGACAGCTATGGACGCAGAGATGGCATCTTGGAAGTCCATAGGCACTTACGTCGATGAGGTTCCCCCTCCTGGGGCGAACATCCTCGATGGCATGTGGATTTTCAGGGTGAAGCGGCCGCCGGGTTCTCCGCCTGTCTTCGAGGCTCGTTACGTTGCACGAGGCTTCAGTCAGCGACAGTGAGTTGACTTCTTCCATACCTTCTCCCCCACCCCGAAGATGACCACTCTTCGGGTGCTGCTGGACATCGCAGCTCAGCGTGACTACGAGCTTCACTCTCTCGACTTCAGCTCAGCGTTCTTACGGGGCACTCTGCATGAGGAGATCTGGTTGCGCCGCCCACCTGGCTTCACTGGGTTGTTCCCTCTTGGTACCCAGTGGAGCCTCCGTCGGCCGGTCTACGGTCTCCGCCAACCGCCTCGTGAGTGGCACGACACACAAAGGATGACGCTAGGGGCTCTTGGGTTCGTCCCTTCCACTGCTGACCCGTCGCTGTTTCTCCGCACCGACACTTCGTTGCCGCCGTTCTACATCCTCGTGTACGTCGACGACTTGGTATTTGCCACTGCTGACACTGAGGCTCTCGCCCTGGTGAAGTCGGAGCTGCAGAAGAGACACACGTGCACAGACCTAGGTGAGCTACGCAGTTACCTTGGCTTGCAGATCACCTGGGACAGACCACGGCGCACCATCACACTGACTTAGTCACGCATTGTGCAGCAGGTCCTTCAGCGCTTCGGCTTCACCTTCGGCAGGTCACTCGCTCTCAGCTCCACCTTCGGATGAGGCCGTAGAGCCAAGTGGTTCGTACCCAAAGCTAGTGGGCTGCCTCATGTACCTGATGACCTGCACTCGACCTGACCTTGCGTACCCTCTTGGCCTTCTGACTCGTTACATGGCTCCTGGTAGGCATTGAAAGGTGCAGATGGATGTTGTTAAGAGGGTAGTGCGCTACTTGTGCAGTACATCGGGCATGGGGCTTGTGCTCGGAGGACGGGGTGACGTTGTCCTCACTGGACACTCTGACGCGTCTTGGGTTGACGAATTGGCTACGCAGCGGTCGTCACAGGGTTACTCCTTCAGCCTTGGCTCCGGCTCTGTTTCTTGGCGGTCTACCCGCTCGTCTTCTGTTCTCAACTCCAGTTGTGAGGCTGAGATCTACGCCACAGCCATGGCTGCACAGGAGTAACGCTGGCTCACCTACTTGATGACTGACTTGGGAGAGTGGCCTCGTTCTCCTCCTGTTCTGTACGTAGACAACAAGGCCGCCATTGCCTTGTGTCAGGAGCGTAGACTGGAGCGTAGTACGAAGCACATCGCTCTGCGTTACTTCCTGGCTCGAGAGTTGCAGCAGCGTGGTCAGCTTCGTCTTGCTCACGTGGCCACTCGGGCCAACACTGCTAATATATTCACTAAGGCAATTCTGTCTGGTGATCATCAGTGCTTTTGTACTTTGTTATGCCTTGTGCCTACGTTTCCTCACTTGCTGTAGACTTTGTTTGTATTGTGATCTACATATTTATATCTGCATGTTTACTCTTGCTAGGTAGCAATCACTGTACTGCAGTTGTTGCATATATTACTGTGCATGTGAACTGGCCTTTGTCGGAATAGCAGGCAGAATCTATAAACAGGAAAGAGAGGCTTTTCACTAGCAGGCAGTTGAGTACATATAGCAAACCTTAATTCGGGCTGTACTCGCTATAGAGTACCCCACTGCAGGCTAGACAAACATCACATTCTGACACACCCCCATAGTCAAAGTGGGGTATAATCAGCACAGCAAGCAGTCATAGAGCGATAGTTCACAATGATAAGCAAAGCTAGAGGCAATCACAGAGGGCAAGTGAGGAGGAGGAGAAACTGTGAGTGGAGTGAAAATAGAAGGCGACGGGTGAAGCCACATACACACGGGCAACAGGAACGGCGCGCACGGTGGCTACCGGAGCACTCAACCTCCGGACTACAGGAGTAACTGGCTCCGCGCTAAGCAGCGGCAGGAGCAACAAACCCACGGGCGACTGGCAGCAGCAGGCTCGCTGGGCTACCGAAGTACTCAACCCCCGGACTACTAGCGCTACAGACGTCACAACGGCAATCTCCGGTCAACCTCCCCCAACTGTCCCACACCCCTTTCACACACCCCTTGTTGAACCTCTAGCACCGCTCACACGCCACCCCCCTCGTACCACTCCGACGGCTCCAACACATCCACCCCCCTCAGCGGCAGCTGCAGCAGTGGGAGACGGAGGAGGAGGAGGAGCAGGGGACGGCTCACACACCCGGCACCCCCATACTCTCCACCCCTAGACCCTAACACAGGAGCGCGGGCAGCAGCGGGGGTGGGGCGCGGTCAGAAGCTCGGGGGACGGCGTGCGGCACTGGGGCAGACCGTACGGGCCGCGCACGGGCCTGGCGCAGGCAGAACGAACCGCGCGCGGGCCTGGCGCAGGCCGTATGGGCCGCGCGCAGGCTGTACAGACCGCGCGCGCGGGCCTTACGCAGGTCGCGCGGGCCGCGTCGGGCGACGGGGGGCGACGCGCGGGTCCCCGGGGGCTCAGCGACGGGCGACAGGGGGCGACGCGCGGGTCGACGGGGTGGCGCGCGGCGGGAATAAAAAACGCCGCGCGCCCTGAGCGCGCGGCAGGCATGAAACTTTGCACGCCCCAGGCGTACAATAGGTAGGACAGCAGCGGAAGCATCGAATAGGACCACCCACAGGCCGAAATAGGAGACCATGGAAATAGCAGGGAGAAGCTAGAAATAGGAAAGAGAGGCTTTTTTCACTAGCAAGCAGTTGAGTACATATAGCAAACCCTAATTCGGGTTGTACTCGCTATAGAGCACCCCACTGCAGGCTAGACAAACATCACATTCTGACAGCCTTGTGGCCCTCTGCTTGTGCTCGGTGTGTGTGGTAACGTTGTGATCCACCTTGAGCTTGCTTTGTTTTTCTTGACAGGTCTTGTGACCCCTTGTTCTCCTCCGCTTTGCCTATGGGGGTATGTCAAACTGTATGTTTATGTAATAATGATACGTAGGCTATAATGGGGTAGCCAATGTAGGGTATAGGGTTTCTTACTTGTACCCAACACTCTCGATAGTCAACACACACCTTCTCTTCCCTTTACTTTCAACACCTAGAGTGTCACTATTGTCATTGAAGGGCCAGATCTCTGTAACTAGGTGCCGTTTCAGTTGGAGTCTGCTACATTTTGCAACAAATCAGTGCCTCAGTATGGGGTAGTCTGAACAGAGCAGCCCAGATTGAGCATATTACCATACTCAGGCATGACAAAAAATGTGTGTTTATGTGTTGGCAGATCATCAGACTATAATTTAAGCTGCCCAGGAATGTCATTTGCCAGCTGTTGCTGGAGTCACTTCACTTCATCTCTATTCTACCTCTTGTTTCATATTATAGTAATGTCAAAGGTGAAATGCCACCACGAAGCTGAAGACACCAAGAGCGAAACTCTCCAAGCTTGGCGCGCTCTGGTTGTTTGTCTACGCGGAGCGAGCCATCTTCCTGCTGGCTACGGCGCGTGACTGGCGGCTGATGTAGGGATGATGGAGAGACGGACGCCCACTATTGGTTATTCCCTCGCTGGATGGTGTGCGGACCGCGACAAGCAGAAACTGGGCCTTTTGGATTGGCTGCGTTCACACAATTCCACGCCGAATGCGCTGCCTGCCCAATCAAATCGTAACTATCAAGGCCTGCCTTCCACAAAGATCTTGCCACAAAAAATGCTCCCAAGAACTGGAATTTCTGCAAATGAAGCGTGCCTTGGGATTTCTGGCGGGGAAATGTCAGCAAAAGCGAACCGATCTCAGGCGTCAAACGAAACGAAACGACCCGAAGCGGCGTTTCGTATGAGCATCACCAAGAACTTCGTGGGACCACAACATTCAGATTCATCTCACTCCCTCCCATCCCACCCGCTCGATGAGATCTGAGCTGTTCAAGTGTGCCCTCTCATCCATGTATGGTTGCCCAGGCTGTCTGTGTGACTGGTGGCAGATTCAAACTCGCCGCCACCTTGGGATTATCCAGACTGACCTCCCAATCCATTTCGTGTCATTCATTTGTGGCTGCTTCAACAACTCGCCAGGCCCAGCGTGTCGCTCTCAACATTCTTTCTCTTTCTTTCTACGTCAGCAACGGCATCTCACTTTCGAACTCGTGAACTGCTCATTCTCCCGTGTTCTGGCTTATGTACTGATAGCCCAGCGAATATTACGACGTTGTATTTGGAGACTGGACAGGTCCTTAGCAAAAGCACACTTCCAGCTGAAGCGCAGTGAACGGAGCAGGACGCAGCCATGTCTTCCTCTGCTTCATGCTCGCTCTCCTCTCTCGCCGTCGCGTCTCCCAACCAAGCCGACGCACCAAACCACTTCCCAGTCACCTCATTTTCAGACCGTTCTCTCAAACCGTCGCTTCGGAGCCCGCTTCCGCGTCCCGTCTCGCCGTGCTTTCACACCGGCTTATTTTCACTCAGACCGGCGTTCACCCAGCGTTACCGTGGCAGACTGAATCCGTCAGTGCCGTCAACATCCTCCAAGCACACGCTACCGGCGTCCTCCCGGCATTCGCACTCGACCGGACGAGGAGGAAACCATGCTCATGCGGGCAAGGACCGGTCTATTATCGAAGAAGGCCGAACGGTGGTCTCTCCAGCTACCGACGCCGCGCCTTTTCACGAATCCGTCGTCGAGATGAAAAGACCTGCCACGTCACCGGGATCTGTTCGGTCCGTCGCCAACGGCTGGGATGAGCTGGATAATCTGGAGGACATGACGGTGAGGCGGAGCGCGCGGAGTAGCGCGGGAAGTAGGGGAAGCGGGGCGCGGAGGACCGGCAGTGTGCGGTTCCGGGTCGCGGAGGAGCTGCGCCGGAAGCACCGGGAGCGGAGCCAGGCGCAAGAAACGCGGAAACAAGGGGAACGGTACGAGGCGCAGCAGGTTCCGCCATACCGGGAAGGGCAGCCGCAGCAAGCGCAGCAGCAACAGCAGCAGCGGCGATACTCCGAGACCGCACGTGCATTTGAGCCGGAGGTGGTACTCGAGGGGCCTAACGAGGGCGGCGAGGAGTGGAAGCGAGCCGCGGGCCGCGTGCGGGAATGGATAGCTGTGAAGAGCGGAAGCGGCGCCGGCGGCGGCGGCGGCGGCGTCGGTGCTTGGTCGTTCTTTGAGCCGTTGTCTGGGAAATATTCTGCTGGTAACATTTCGCCCGGTTCCGAAGGAGGTTTCGTGGATCTCGTGCTGCTCGCGATCTTTCGCGTCGTGCGCTTTTTCCGCCGAGCGGCAGCGTCGCTCAGCGCCACCATCGTCGCCGCGCTACCGTCGACTTCCCAAACGACACTGGTGAGTCATTTCGGGTGCTTCGTACCTCTTTCCGCGGTGCTTCGTGTGTCATATTGCGGTGCTGAGTGGACAAGGCAGTTCAAACACTGAACCCGTCTTCACCCCCTCCCCCCTCATTTCCTCTGTTCGTCGTCAGATTAAGGCCGTAGTGGACGGCGCGCTGCTGTTATCAGGAGTGTGGCTGCTGCGCGGAGTCTTCGAGGTGATATTTTTCTTTCAACCTTTTCCCCTTCCTATTCCACGGAGCGCTGCTGCCGCTCGTTCTTATTGTCGTTTGTGACATCTTCGGGTGTCAGAGAAAGAAACACCCCCCCCCTCCCCCAGTGATTGTTTTGTCTCCGTCCCCCTCTCTCCCTCATCAAGATTTTCTTTCAGTTTCTCGCCGTCTTTATTCGGACTGTGTCTAAGGCCTCACATCTTCATCCTTCCCTATTCTCTTCTCTCTCCGACCATCCCTCACCAGTTCACGTGGCGACTGGGCTCCATCGCGCTCCTCTCTCTCCTCCCCGCACTCGGCGCCATGACCCTCATCTCCGCTGCCAACGCTCCGCGCCAGCCGCACTCCGCGCCCTTCCCCCCGCACCCGCGCGCTCCCCCATTCACCTCCGCCCCTCCTCCCCCTCCCCCTACTCAGCCACCCCAGGGCCGCCGCCAGCCCCCCTTTTCTGACGTTCAACCTGTCGCTGGTAGAGTTGCCGCTGTCGAAGCATATTATAGCGCGTACAGAGATAACGCATCGTGGCACGAGGGCAAGCCGTACACGACAGGCGAGGGAGTTGGTAGGCGGAGTGGACGGTTTGAGCGGTGGGAGGAGGTGAGCGACGAAGAGCTGGGATACGGATATGCGTCAGGTGGGGACCGCGAAAGTAGACCGAACAGCTCGAATGTAGCAGCCACAGAAAATGCTTCGAAACCAAGCATCAATTCGGGTGCTTATGTGTCGGCTGTTGCTGAGTCCATTGGACGAACCGTGGGTGATATTGACGATCGGCCACGAGTGGCTGTTGATGTTAGTGCGTACGACCATAGCGATTCTGCCGCAGCTGTTTATGACGCGGATGCTTTTCATTCTGTAAATGGCGCCACTGCTGCTGCTGCTGCTGGTGCCGGTGCTGCTGCTACCGCAGAACATTCCAATGTACATAATTCTAGGAGTGGTGTGCGCATCATTGGCAGCAGCATCGGCAGTAGGGGTATGCGCGTGTACGAGTGTTGCAACGGCAACTGCCCGGCTTGCAGAACGCCCGCGTACACCAAGACAGTCCCTGGCGGGGATAGCGCCGTGAGTTCTGTGCCAGGTGTTAATGGACTTGGCAGGGGTAGCGCGCGTACTAGTGTACCACGGGTTGATAGAGCTGGAATGCTGGAGGAGGAGGAAAGTTTAGCGGCGACTCTTGGTGCAGCCGCAGGTGCAAGCTCAGATATGAAAGCTTGGAACGAGGCCTTTGTCGCTAGTGCTTCGCCCCTAGGCCTCTACTTATGGGGATGGTGCTCCTGCTGCTTCCGCTGCTCGCAGCGTGGGCGGGTTTCACGACGTAGCTTCTGCTTCCCCCGTGCCAGACGAATATTTCCCATCTGTGCTGCCCGATTCTGCTGCTCATGCTGATGCGGCAAGGAGGCTAAAAGCCGTCCGATTAGATCTCAAACGCCACGTGGCTGCGGCATCTGCTCGTTCTACTGTTCTGCTGCTGCAGTGCCGCCTGCTGTTATTCCCCCAGCTGCCGCTGGCAGTACCGCCGGAGAAGGTAAGTTCTTCGACCCCACTTGCAACAGCAACACCAACAGCACCAGCAGTAGCAGCTGCAGCAGCAGCAGCAGCAGCAGCAGCACCAGCCGGCGTCGCAGATATCAGTGCAAATGCGTCAAGATGGGAGGAGGGGCGTGAGCGGAGACGACGATCTGAACCTCAACGCGGTCTTCCTTGAGAATTTCTGCGAGTGGCCGCGCAAACGCGTTGCTGTGGCCGCTGCTGCTGCTACCAGGGCGGACCCCCCTTACCGGGCGGATAGGGTGGGGCGG